>CM031241.1:568186158-568753658 GCA_018340775.1 Taxus wallichiana var. yunnanensis
GTTGGCGACCTCCTGTCTTAGCCAGAATGATTTGACCAATCTGTCTTGAATTTCGTTGGACGATGGCGGGACCTACCCTTCAAATTCAAACTTTCCACATTTAGTGAGGCCTTTACTATGGCTCGGAACTAGAAATCGAGCCTCGGAAGAAGAGAAATTGCGGTTGTCACAAGAACAAAACCCCAATTTCGAACTCTGATTCCACCCGATAAACCAAACACCACCACTCCTCACACATCCACTTCTTCGAAATCAAAAGGAGCTGTCCCACGCGGTGATGGTCAAATCTCAAACACCGTGTCTAATACCCCACCAAAAACCACCTATAAATATAAAGCCGAGCCCCATCAATTACACCCCCTTGGGAGAAACTTATGGTGTCATCTTGGAAAAATTGCTCAAAGCCGAGCTATCACCTTGCCTCTGTTAAACCTCACTTCGGGTTTGACTCCACCCAGCCCTTATACCTTCTGATACAAAGAAAATGACTTACCTGTAACTTTCACCACGTAAAGGGACATAGTCACAAAACTGCAAGATGTTGAAAAACATAGTGCGAGAAATGGTTGATGCGGGGGATATAACCCTCGATAATCCTAATGCCCCTGTTAACAGAAATTTGAAAATCTTCAACAAACCATTCCCAAATCCACTCTTCTAACGATAACATAAACCCAAGATATCTTAGCCGAGGAGAGTGTTCATGAGATCCATGCAGTCTTCGACTCCCAGCCAAAAGCCTCTATCGAGAAAATTTTGAATCAAGCCTCTTCACTAACGCAGGGGCCCGAACCTCCTTCACCACCATCAAGACAAGGCAAAATCATTCCTTTACCCATAAAGGAATTAACTGCCCAGAGTTCTCTTCTCATAGATGAGCCTTCTTATACCACATCCTTGCAAGACTATGAGCGGATGTTATCTAATTTATCTATTTCCCAAGCGTCTCCTTCTACCATTAAGGTACATCACAAGAGGAAGGCTCGCCACTTCTTTGTCATCCTTAGGCGAAAAACCTCTTGCACCGACATCACCAAACTCTTTAATCATGACGGATCCTCTCAAACATGTCCTCCTACCTATTAGTTCTTCATCGCCTAAATCTTTTCAGCGACCGGTTGACCTCTTAACACCTATTGATACAGTGCCTCATCTACCCCTGTATCACACCCACAATGGACCGAATCACAACCCACCTTTCTTCCATAAAAAGTTCCAATTCACACGTGAGGACTATCATTCCCGAGGAAGATAGAAAGGTTCTGTATGGGCGTTTGAGTACGCCATATTCTACTCAAATGCGAGATGACCAACCCAGATGCCTTTACCATATACCCAAAGTGTTTGAAGCTTAAAATGCCTATGTTCTCATCTTCACCCCCTCATCTCTGCAAATACCTCATCCACCTCTATTAACCTAACTTGATCTTCCCCTACGCTTGGGACCTCACCAATACCAGTCTAACACACCCACCTACTGTCGAGGCTTGATTTATCTAAAAATAAAGTCGTTCATCCACTTAGGAGACAGGACTCAATCTCCTCAACCTATGTCTCTATTACAACTAAAACCATCGTAAGTCACACCTACCTTCCATATTGGGACCTCATCCCTCCACCTTGCATTAATATATCATACCTCCTGCGTTTTCTTTAAAACGACCTCGCCTTCTGCACCCATCCCAGCGATCGGGTACATCGGCACTGACCACCCCGCGTATCCTATCCACCTACTAACCTAAACAAATTCCATCATCAAAAGATTTGTTTGTTGTCACTCTATTTCTCGTGGTTGTTTTACGATACCACATCATCGTAGCCTCATCATCTAACCCGACTAAACATAACCTGCCAAATAAGCCACGTTTAGTTAAAACCCATTATCAAACTCCTTGGCTAAACCACCACCCATACAAACCAACCATACCACATCATCACGAGAATCTACCCAATCAATACCCTCATCTTCCTCCGATTTTGACCCACTCGAAGGGTCTTACGCCAAAATCCTTGCTATGTTGGTGGAGAATGTGACCATTTCCCTACCTCCACTTAGACCTTATGATCCATCTAAACCTCGACCTATAGGTTATGATGAGTCTAAAATCTGCGCTTACCACACGCTTTGGGACATGATGTAGAGGGATCAAAGCTTTGAAAGCCATCCTTCGTCGAGTCACCTCTCTCGGATAGAAAGGTTAAGAAAGACAACTTACGAAGGGAGAGACCTTTAGCTTGATTCCCTCTCTATACCACCTGTCCCCGCCTCACCAAGATCTATCATTATTACAGCCCCACCTCTCGAAGACCATGACCTATCCCTACCATCTTCCTCCTCTCGTATTCACGAGATCAATATGATTAGTGTTGCTTTACTCGAGGAAGGAAAAATAATGAGAAAGCGAAAACACACTGCGGCATCTCTTTCTCCGTCCACCATCCCGATCGCACCACCACCTAAAGTGGTTATTCGTGAGACCCACTACCCCATCTCTAATGGAATTGCCCAGGACCATGATCAAACAACTTCACCCGATCACTTTTTTGTAAAAATGACATTGTATGATCTCATTCGGACTTACTGAATCTCATCGACAAGCTCTCGTTGAAATCCTTGAGGATAGAGGTCTTACCTAATGAAACCTTGCTGTTACTTCCATTCTAACACCCATCATGTTGCTTCGCTCACCAAACAACCTATCTCCCCGACCATACTCTCTGCTGCAACAAGCCCTGTTACTGTCGGTTTCTCCAGAAGATGAAATTATCGACTTTGGTGTTGAAGATCGACCTACTCTTTTCATCTCAGCTTATGTCCAGGGACATTGGGTGCATCATGTTATGATCGGCGGGGCGCTAGCCTAAACATCATCTCTTGAAAAGCCTTCCAACAAATGAACATCCCTTACAGGCTGCATGTGTGCCCCCCATCATGTTACGGTCATTGATGATCTTATTACTTCTACCTTAGGCACCGTGATCCTTAACATTCGTGTAGGACCACGTACTTTACCGAACTCTTCTATGTCCTTGAGGGAGAGTTCGATACAATATGTTGTTAGGCCGCCCTTGGATCAGGGCTATGGGATGCGTTCCCTCCACCTTACATAGATGCATAAAATTTGAATACGAGGGAAGTCCTACACCGTAAAAGCTGATCCTCCCCCTTGAAACCCTGTAATATGTTGTATCGCCTAATGATGTGCTTGTACCAGTCAAGACACCCATTCATCCAACCCAACCATCCACTTGACCACACCTCAACCATCTACCTCAACCCGCACCCACGCCTTGACAGTATGAAACCATTATCGCAAATACCACTTCCTTTCCCATGAGATAACATCCCACCTCGGACCCCTTAGTAGATGTTTTTCAATGCCTTACTGCTGGGGAATACCGCTATATAACGTTAGTTCTTTCCATACCCCACGGGAGTATGGACGATTACGTGCGCATCCTACCTACGGCCGTCGCGTGGGAGGTAATCCCCTACGGACCACCTCATTGCCACACCAACCTAATGTATGGGGTGTCGGCGCATCCTCCGTTACCCCAGACCTCCTTTTGGGGTGGTTCCCTTCTAATCTGATTTTCAATACGACAAATCGTCGTTTACCCCTCACCTTCTTGACTCATTTGTGTCTTGGAAGGCTTTGGTTTTGGTCTTTATGAGCAAGGCCGACATACACTCATTCCCGTGACTACACGCATAAACACAATGATCGTAGTGGTCTCGGATTTTCTGAAACACTTACAGGAGAAACCTCATGTCGGTTGTATCACGGAAGATGACGATGTCACCCTACCAAACCATCATCACCCATTTTGCCATAAATCACTTGCGAGTCGATAGACCACAGAATCTATCCCTCCTAACTTTTTTTTTCATAAATGCTATCTTCCTAGGTCCTCTCACTTATCAGCGATAATGAGGACCCATCTTCTCTTCCCTACGTATCCAGACATGATTGAAGAGGATTCGCCTTGATTAATGTTGTTGAGTGCGAGGGATAGACTCCATCCTCACTTACCTTGGTGCGAGGATGACTCCTATATTGACGCGCATTACCATCTGAAACTCAAACCATGTTGAATGAGTCTACTATAGAAATTAACATCCACACGAGAGGAGGATCCTCACATTGTGAAGATCGGACAATCCCTTAATGCATCAGAACAAGTCGCCTTTACTTACCTTTCTCCGTACCCGCAACCAAGCTTTTACGGCTTGGTCCTCTGTTGACATGCCGGGAATTGATCGACATTGCTTATCCATAACATCACCTAAACCCGATTCCAAACCAGTCAAACAAAAGCGAAAAAATGCATCCACGCATTGCCCTCTTGGTCAAGAAAGCTTGATGACTTCTTTTTGTTTCCTTAAATCTTGCTATTGACTATCCTCATGGATTTCTAACATCGTACCTGTCACTAAAGCAACGGGGGGACTTCAGATATGCATGGATTTCCGAGACCTTAACCTCGCTTGCCCCGAGGATGACTTCCCCTCCCAAGTATTGATCAACTTGTTGATCTCACTGCTATGAGCCATGAAATGCTTTCTCTCGTGGATGGCTTTTCGGGATCTGATCAAATTTTGGTAGCCCGTGCCGATCAACATAAAGCGCCTTCATAACTCCTTGGGAACCTTACATTATCATGTCATGCCGTTTGGCCTTAAGAATCTTGGTGCGACCTATCGGTGAAATATGACTTACATTTTCATGACATTATGCACACTATCCTTGAGGATTATGTCGATGATCTTCTTGGCAAATCTAAACATCGCATGGTGAACATCTCGATGTTTTAACCATTATTTTCGGTTTGTTACAATATTAGGTCCCGCTTGACCAAAGAAATGTGTCTTTGGTGTTCTTTCAAGGAAAACTTCTTGGCTTTATCGTCTCTTTGCGTGGCATTGAGGTCGATCCATCTAAAGTCAAAGCTATCTAGAAATGCCCCACCCAAAAACCTCGAACAATTCGTAGTTTGAGGTAAACTTGATCTATCTGGCGTTTCATTTCCCAACTCTCGGATCGATGTCAGCCTTTCCATCACCTTCTTAAAAGGACATTGCCTTTCATGGAGTGAAGAGTGTCACCAAGCCTTTGAAGCTCTCAAAGCCTATCTCTTGCACCACCGTGCTTATCCCACCACGGGACGATCGCCCTTTCTACCTTTACCTTTCCGCCACCAACCACGCCGTAGGAGCCATGCTCGCACATCATGACTCTGAGCATCGAGAACAAGCCATTTATTATATAAGTCATACTCTCATGGATTACGAGACTAGGTATACACATGTAGAAAAACTGTGCCTAGCCCTATCATTCGTAGCCACCAAACTCCGACACTACCTCCTGAATCACAAAACTTTCGTCATCACCAACACGGACCCCATTCATTATATGTATACCAAACCACATCTAAACCAACGCATCGCTCGATGGCTTATGCTCCTTGCTGACCTCGACCTTGAATTTATACACCAGAAGTCAATCAAAGGACAAACCATTGCCGACCAACTCGCGGACGCCCCTTTACAGGGAGCAATTTACAATTTTAATTTCCTGACAAACTCATCGCCACTCTTTCACTCGGGAAGAGTCGTATCCAATGACCCTCTTCTTGATGGATCCAAATGCAGGCACGGCGGAGGGCAGGTGTTGTTCTCATTCCTCTTGGCCCAGAGCCTATGCCTCTTTCATTCAGGCTCGATTTCCCTGCACTAATAATACGGCGGAATACGAGGCCCTTGTTTTGGGTCTCAGGGTTGCGTTACACTTAGGTGTCGAATCTATGAATATTTTCGGCGACTCTCAATTGGTAGTCAATCAAGTTATGGGCATCTACCCGATGTAAAATGAGGAACTTCAAAAGTACAAACATTACGTGGATTCACTTTTGACCTCATTTACTCGTTATTCTATCCAGGACCATTCCCAGCTCCACTAACAAATTTGCGGATACTATGGCTTGTTTAGCCTCGCAAATTCTGCCTCACCAACTGACTCTGACATATTCGTCTTGGTCCAACAACTCTTTGCCCCATCTTACTCAGCCCCGATTGTTTGTATGATAAATAATGTATGCTAATTCACGGGATACACAGGTACCACCAATTTCACGACTACCTTACAACCTCCAAGTTCTCACCACGACCTTACTAGTCTTGCAAACGCACTTTTCTTAAACGTGTTTCTCGTTATGTCATCATGGGGGACTCCTTTATAAGCGTGGCTTTGATGGCATCCTCCTTCGATGTCTAGCAGCGCGAGAGTCACCTATACCATCCAACGAGTCCATGATGGTATTTGTGGTGGACATTTTAGCGGCCTTGCCGTGGCCAAATGAATCCTTCGCCTAGGTTATTATTGGCCTACTCTCGATAATGGCTACTACGAATATGTTAAGCGTTGTGTTATGTGTCAACAACATGCCAACCTTGACATACTCCTAGCCATCCGCTACAGGCACTTACGAGATCTTTGGCCTTTCTCACAATGGGGTTTAGACCTTATTGGTGAGATTCACCCACCCTCTTCGCAGCGTCACCATTGGATAATCACAGCAACGAGAATATTACACAAAATGGGTGGAGGCCATTCCACTCATTTCGACCAAAAAAAAAAAAATTGTAGAGTTAGTTAACCATCACATTATCTGTCGTTTTGGTATTCCTCATCGCTAATAACGAGATAATGGTAAATCTTTCAAAAATAAGTTGTTCTGAGACCTTTGTGACAACTTTGATATCAAACTTAGTTTCTCATCACCTTACTATCCACAGGCCAATGGTCAAGTGAATCTTCTAATAAAACCTAACCAAAATCCTCATGAAAGTTGTCGATGAGTCGGAAGAAATTGGCATGATCACATCCCCTTTGCCCTTTGGGCTTATCGTACTAGCATTCGTACCTCCACTAATGCCACACCTTTTTCTTTGGTATATGGTATGCAGAGGCTATCTTGCCTCTCGAAATACAAATACCTTCCCTCGAATATCTCTTGGGATATTCTCACCAACGACGATTTCCGCCAAGAGCGGTTAGCCCAATTGGAGCTTCTTGGCGGCGTCGTCTTCGGCTCTTGATCACCTTCAAATCTATCAAAAACGCATCAGCGTGCTTATGATAAGCGACTTCATGAGGCATACCTTTAAGGTTGGTGATCTTGTCCTCAAAGAGAATCAACATGTAACCAAACTAGAAAAGAGCAAACGTGGAAAATTTGCTCCCGATTGGATTGGGCCTTACATAATCACTCACACTTATGGATCGAGGCACTTATCGTTTAGCTTAAGCAATGGTAAACTGAGCTGAACCCCTTAATGCTTTGCATCTTCGACCATTCTCTTTGAATTTAGTGTTATATCACTTCTTATCTACCTTGCGCTCGTCCCTTGAGCTCATTTACCACCACATACACTTTGTTTCCTACATCTCAAAATAAAATCAAGCTCACATAGTTTGATTCTCACCTCCCCTTAAAGATGCCTTCCCTTTTAGTCTAGTCCATGACTTGAAAGTATTAAAATGACACATTTTAATTCAACACCTATGGGATTTTCTTGAGTCAAACTTCCTACAAAACTAGATGCTTTCATGCCAAACGGACATCTAGCTCTCTAAATTATATATAGGCTGCTCCCTCGAAGGACGGCTATATTCCAAACTATTGCTGCTATTATATATAGTCTGCTCCCTCGAAGGACAGCTATATGCCAAACTATTGCTACTATTATATAATAGATTGCTCCTTGAAGGACAACTATACACGATCGGCCTTTATCGGGAGCTTCTCGCATTGATCACCTTCGTGAAGACCTCAAGAATAATAAAATACATATCCCTTGTAGACTTCCCGCATCGATCAGTCTATATTCAACAAAATAAAAGCCACATTCAAAAGAACTTTTGAGTCATGGACTTGTCTATTTAGGTTAGGTTCTCTTTCGTCAGAATACTCACTTTATAACAAGTTCTCTGCACCTCAGCTACATCATCCACCTCACCTCACCATTTGTTAAAACAACAAAACTCAAGGGACGTGACGTACACCCGATATATTGTGATTATACAACTCTTTTCACCTATTGACTTCTCGTCTATGTACAGTACATAGGGGTTCAAGCTCATTCTACGTTATTATGTGGTTTGTTTAGCTCTTTTCACCTACGGAGCACTTTTTTCCTCTTTGACTCGAATCTAGGATTATGTGTTGATCTTAATCAGGACATGGTTCCCTACCACTTGGATAGGCTAACTTTCGCTTCACTTATACCTATTCCAACATCACCAATTCATTACCAACACCAACAACATTACCCTACCAATATCAATACTTTTACCAACCAACGAATTGCCTAACCATACCTAAAATTGCCTGAATTCACCTCTCCCTGGTCCTAAGGGAGAACTACATCGGTCTGAGGCCCCTCCTTGCTTTGTGCAATGGGCTATGTAGGCAGCACTTCGGAGATATGGTGTCTCCCAAGGTTAGCTCGACCATCCCCTACCATAACCTATCATGTGTTGTAAATATACATAGTTTTGGGTATTTCTATTTGATAACACTCATCTTTATCCTTTTTCAAAACAAAAAAGTCAAAACACAAACATTCTTATTATTATCATAACTCAAATCAACATACATATTCAGTTTTATTTAGACGTTAAACAAATACATCTTCTCTATCATCGACACGTAGGTCGGCATCCTTATTTACTCTTATACCTCGATAACATTCACTTAGACCCTCACGCCTCATCCCGAACCAGGTGATGATCGTGATCGTCGACGCCTCTCGCCGGGCCTCTCCATCCTCAAAGGTACCACGGCTATTGGTACCGCCCACTGATCTGCCAATCTCTCCTGTAACATGTGAATACGCTCTCTCGCATGGAGGTATCTTGCCTCTAGTCCCTCCGCTCGTGACTCCGTAACCACTAACAATCCTCTTGTCTCATTCACCTGCGTTTGGAGCTGATGAACTAAACTCTGTAGACGATCTCTCTCCGCTGTAATCATAGCTATGTCAGGACGATCACGTTCACCTCGCAGCTCTGTTACCCACCATAATCTATAGGCCTCTGTCGTTCCTGCATCCATCACCCTGCGATCGGCTGCTATCTCCTCTGGCCCTTCCGGAGGTGTTGGCCGAGGAGGTGAGAATGCTGCCTCCGCGTCGATCCTCATATATGGTCTATAAGCCAGGGGTATATCCTGCACAAATCCAAATTGTCACCCGCCACGCGATCTAGAGAATCCTCTCATACTCACGGCTTTGTGCCCCGATCCACCTCAATCGCTCTACACCCCTCAACTCCTCAGCTATGTTCTCTGTTACCATATAGTTCCCATAAGGCCTCCATGAGATATCCATGATCGTCACCATCTCCCATACCCCCTATAATACTCGGTGTCACCCGTCACGGCACAGGATCTTGCCTCTTGTTATCTGGACCCATCAAATGCGAATCCCAACCTCTGCACTCTGGTCTCTCCTAACTGGATGGGTCGGCCTATTGGTCGCACACAAACAATGTGCTCATAGGCCCAACAATGTAATAAAAATGAACAATCCAGTGTTGTCTTGTGATTTCGTCTACAAGCCCATAAACCCCTGTATAGCTCCGCCAAATATGCAGGTGCCCATGCAAAAGTAACGCTCATTTCTATCATTTCCCAAATAACACTCATCAATGCTTTTGGAAATCTTCCACCCTCTACCCTCGGTAATGCATAATACCCCACCGCTATCATTAATAGCACGTGACCTTGACCTTGTTTCCTCGGGGTGTGTTGCATACATTGTACCATACGTAAATGTTAAACCTCATTGTGTCAAATCTCGTGCGGTGAACCAAATCTTTGCTTATTGTTATCGCTGCCCACCCCGCACTTCAGGCAGCACTTTGATACACTATTTTTCCTATCATTGGGAGTCTCAAATATGGAACACATCTTCCAAAGTCTTTGTCATCTCCTGTTGGCGGATAGAAGGTATTCCTTTCTGGAGATTCCATCTCTCGATCAACGCTGCATGACATAGCATGGTTACGTGCGATTCTTGAATAATAGTGGATTCCACTTAACCCCAAATGATTTATCAATGCCCATTCAGTTGGTGTTACATCCACTCGGATTAAGTAATGAAATATTATTGATACAGTATCATTCATCCTTAACCTGCTTCCTTCGTACATCAAAAGCGACACATAATTATTCAATAAAACAAATCTCCACGGGTTTTCTCAAATTAAAACTCCTACGATGTAACCGATATCGGTTATAGATAACTCGATACCGGTTTTTAACGATCTTAGGTTATCTCTAAATAAATGAGTCGGTCATTTGTCAAAAATATACACCTGGCAAAAACATACACCTACGATAATTATTTTGCCCGTTTACTCCTATCTATACCTAAAAACATACGTGACCACCCTGCTTACCTACCCCATAGCACTCACCCCATCCCAAACCCTTGCCTATCACCTTTTCTTTCTCATCTTTACCCACTTACACTTCTCTCATCCTATTCACAAAACAAGCAAGAATCAAATTACAACCAAAATGTTTACCTCTTGGGCTGCAGCAGCTTGAGGTGGAACTTGTCTTCCCTCTCGTCCCTACCTGCTGGATGCTTCTCCTCGTTCAGCCATGTTCACCACCCTTTTCAAATTTGCCTTTCTGCTTTCTGAATCTCAGCCCACATTCACTTCATCTGTCTCTTTCCTCCTTATCACTCAAATTCTTTCATGCAATCACATGTATCAGTCGTCAAACAGTGTCGCATTCACGTATTTAACTTGTTGCATGACTCTAAAAATAAGAATGCTCAAAATAAGAACTTCAGTTGCCACCCAAGCTTTTCTATTTTTAGAAAAGCTCATATTTGAATAACCGGTATCGGTTAGCTAACCGATATCGGTTTATTGCCTACCGACATCGGTTATCTAACCGATATCGGTCACATACATACTTTTTTACACATAGTTCTTTTCTTTATTTTACCTAATTTTTGTGGCGCCGTCCCTTTTTCTGCATAAACAACACCATTATCTATAATTTTCATCAAATCCATATCTCATCACAATTTCATCAACATCATCTATCTATATTACAAAAACAAACAAGCCATCAACAAATGATATCAAAACCATCAATCTATACACCATTTGGATCCGACTCAATGTACATACATTCATTTCACAAACCAACGTACAAAACACATACTGACATTTCATAACACAACATGTCAATTAAACTCATCATCTATATATACATACATCCCATCAACAAAACATCAACACCATCAATCAGACCATCATACATTAAATATCACAAACCATCATATTAAACCATGTGGGTCAAAATCATCATATCTATATATCAAAAGTTTCAATATACAATGTGCCCTTACATGCAGGGGCCTCTGTGATCTCATAATAATACAAAGCCGGCACGCGAGGCCACAATAGCTATCATAATCTTGACTCGGCTCACGGGCCGGTCTCTCATATCAAAAATATACTCGGCTCGCGAGGCGGTATCAAGCTGTCTGACCCGTACTCGGCTCATGTGGTATATACAATAAATGAATAAATGAATGAATACATCATATGTAGGCACGCAGGCCTCTATAAACATAACTTGGTTCGTAGACCGGTGCCCATATCCACTGTCTGTACAAACACAAACTATCTCCTCTGCAGGGATCCCTCAGCTCTCCCCATCGCCCTCACTTTGTCTCCCTGCTTGGTCCACTGTCTTGCCTCTCGCCTCCTCCTGTATGAGACCCACCCAGGTGTGGCTTTGCGCCCCCTGGATCTCTGCGCTGCTGCGAGGTCTCGGCTCTGTGTGCCGCATATGGTGATAGTCGGCCCGGTACCATCGAGAACATCCACGATAATCTGGGGGCCTCCGCTCTCGCCTCCATATAGTGGGCCCGTGCCACCATCGCTGCTGGGGCTGGTCCCCCGACTCCTAATAATAGTGCCCCCTGTGCGGTGCACATGTGTAGCTTTATCTTGGGTGCTGTCTTTGGTGCCGCTTAGTGGTGCCCATTTGGTGGTGCTTATGGTGGTGTTGTTGGTGGTGCTCAATGGGCTATGTGCTGTCACATGGTATCTGTGCAGGGCTAGGCTGACCCTGTAAGACACCTATCTGTGCACATGCGGCGGCAGTGCCTGTAATAAACATGCACAGCCCCAGGCTGGTCCTCTCTGCTATCACCACGCCCGCCAGTCACATTTGTGCAGGGTTGTGCTCTCCTCGCGGCTCTCTCTCCTGCCCACCATACCAAAAATGATCCCGTGCAGCGGCGTCGTCCACGGTATCATCTGTAGGCCTCTCGGCTGATCTGGGTCCACGGCTGGGCTGTGTACGGGCGGTGAGGCCTCTATATCATCCCTTCGGTGCGAGGAAGGGAGGTGGCTCATCTGTCGTAGCCCCATCTCTTTGTCATTACCCTCTCTGGGGTATATCGCTCATGCTCTCCACGGCCTCCGTCCGCTTATCTAGAATGTATCTTTGGATCCACCTTGCCTGTGATCGGGCTCCTCCGCGGGCTGATGACCTCTGTAAGGCCTCCATCTGATATCCGAGGCGATCACGCCCTCTAATACATGCGGTGTACGCTCATCCGTCCGGCGAGAACTGCTCGTGGCTGGCCCACGACCCCCAGCCACCTCTGAAAGCCATATCTATAAATCACCTGTGGCCCTGGCTGCTGGGGCAGCCCTACTGGTCGAATGCATATGATATGCTCATATGCCCAGCAGTGTAACAAAAACGTAGAGCAAATCCCGAATCGCCTCATCCGGTGGTAGCCCCACAGCTCTCGGTATAACTGCACCAGGTATACTGGTGCCCAAGCATAACATGTATGCTCCTCAACCATCTCGTGTAATACCCCCATCAGCGCCCGTGGAAAGCGGCCTCCCTCTGAGTCCGGGAGGGCGAAGCATGTAATGCCGATCATCATCAACACGGCAAGTCGTGTCTCATGTCGGTGGGCATGATACATATCCCCATAGGCGATGCTCGCGCTGTGATAAGTCAATAGCACGGCTGCGTCCCGAATACTGTAAATGTTGTCCATGGCTATCTCTTGCATCCACTGGAAGGCGCCTCTCCATCGATCGGTAATCTAAGGATGCGATACACATCCTCCAATGTAATGGTCATCTCTCCAGTCGGGAGATGGAACACATTGGTCGCCGGATCCCATCTCTCGATGAGGGCGACCATAAGACTGTGATCCCTCTCTATCACCCCTATAACTTGGACTCCGCCAAGAGTCCCACCTCGCGCATGATGGCCCAGCATGCTGCCCGGACACGTGTGGCGCATCCGTCTCAACAACGGGGGCATCCTATCCCACATCGTCAGCTGCTGACGTGCCTGCAAAACCAACTCACTGCATTAGCCCTACTCTTTATCACAACAACTCCTTTAACCTTCTATACCCCCTTTTAACCACCCGACCACACAACCGCCCCATTTTCCCCCACCCACCTTGACCTTCCTACCTCGACCTCTACCCCTTCCCTCTTCACCCCAATAACCATAACTCCCAAACAATAACCAAAACACCCAAATAACAACCAAACACCCAAAACCACAACAAAACCAAGCAACAAAATAGAAAATCCTAACTAGGGACCGGTACCGGTCACCCATGACCGACACCGGTCCCCTCTCCACCGACGCCGGTCGACGTACGACCGACACCGGTCAACCACAAAACCACCCTGCCCCAAAACTTCTTGACCGATGCGGTCGCTTAGTGACCGGCATCGGTCACTGAAAAATTGCCGGGCCAAACCCGACGCGGCCCCCCAAATCCATTTTTCCCCTATTTCTCTCTATTTACCCACCCTAACACCCTAAAAACCTACCCACCCTGCCGCCTTGACCTATTTAACCCATCTATCCTCTTCATTTTTCAAATAACTTCAATTTATTCATTATTTTATCAAAACATGGATTCTACCCAAACCCCCAAATATAGCTTAACAACATCAAATTCACCTGATGAAGGGTTTCAAACCTACCGGTACGATGACACGTCGTCGTGGTGGGATAGGTGGTGGTGGTCCAGCTGGTCCAGCACCTCCAGCTCCTCCTGGCTGTGCCATGGCTCTCAAACTCCTCTGCTGGGTCCTCCACCAATCAAATGCTGCCTCCTCCTCGCTAGGGCCTACCAATCACTCACTTCTCCACTCAAATAGTGCCACCTCAGTAAAAACTCAACAATCTCACGCCAAAAGACCTCGAAACTAAAATTGGTTTTCAAATTGACAATATGACAATGACAGGCCGTATTTTTTCTTTTTATAGGTTTTCGACCTATAACCGATACCGGTTATATTGTGCCCTAAGGAACTGGTATCGGTCACCTAACCGATATCGGTCATAGACAATCGATATCGGTTTTATCCTACCTCTTCCCCATTTCTACCCTTATTTACTAATCGCCCTTTCTCACAACATTGCTATATCCACCTTGGTGAAAACCCTTTGTGAACTTCATTGGCCCGGCCTTGACCGGCCAGGCCAGACGCGCCATTTGGAGCCAGGCAACCACCCATTTGGCCGGCCCAGACCCAAGGCCACACCAACCATTTGGCCCGACCCAGGCCACAACCATCCGTTTGGCCCGACCCAGGCGCCATGACCAACCCATTTGGCTTTGACCCGAGGCCTGCGCCCAACCATTTGGCCCACCCAAGCCACGCGAATTAAATACCTGCACCAACATCAACAAAATATAATTTTATCCACCCATCATGTAGCTTTTTGTTGAATCGAGCTCACATGTTCGTGTTTTAGCATGATTAGGGTCCTTGACTTGATCGGTCGACCAACTTTGCCTAGACCAAGACCGTGCTTGCAGTTTATCTCAACCAAACCAACCATTTTAGTGCTGCGAACATGCCTAAACGTTCATGTACCTTACCCGTTATATCCCACTGGAGCTACTTCCTATGCCTTGGATACCATGATTATATCACCCTTGTTTGGATAAACTATCGACCTTTGCTATGAATTGCTTGTTTGCTCTTGAAAATCATGTACCACAGTGTCGCACTCTGCATTTCACCATGCGTGCTGCTTCTTGGACCTACCCCACCATCTTACCATCATCTCAACACCATTTCCCTTTATCAACCCTATCCACGATTTCACGCTACCTCAATCTGCCTTATAGATTTGAGGGGATTACCTATACCCTTAACGGGGTAACCACTTCTTATTATTGTCAGTGCGACTTTAACTGAAAGACAAGCTACATGACAACAGGGCTAATGTAGACACCAAATTTGTGTCTTACGACCCCCTGTGCCCCGCATCTCATTTCGCAACCTAACCTCATCACCTAAACCTTACACAATTATTTATTAATTACCTTATAATTAATAAATCCACATCGCCATCCCTGCCTTTCATTTCGCCACCTCATCATGACCTAGTCTTAACCCTAAATTAACCTAATTAAGACCTATAACTTGGTCCACATCCACACCCATGACTAATTACTCCTCATCCGCACCTAAAACCAACCTCATAATGACTTGACCAAGCCCGCAACTAATCCCTCGGGAGAAAAAGAGGAAAAGCTGGCTATTTTACTAAAAATAGCCCGCTTTGACTTTGGCCAAATCTGTTCTACTACTCGGCCAGTCGGTTACGTAACCGCCATCGGTTCCCTGTAAATGACCACTCCCAACCAAAAACAAGTGGTTGGATTTTGGTGGATCAAAAGGAGAAATCATTGGAAGAATCCGAAATTTACTTGGCTGAACAGAGACAAGTGAAAGAAAGAAGAAGAGTTTGCAGAGAAGGACATCAAGCCCAAAAGCTGCAACTTAAGTAACTTAGAGCCTTGTGACACTCATCCGAGTATCGAGAGAGAGATAGCTCATTTTGGATTGTCGATCATCCTACTTGATCCTTGTCTTCGTCATCACGGTCCCAAACCTGCATTTTCCATCGGAACTAGTAAGTAAGTCTTATACGTTCTTTTAATAACATTTCTTGAACTTCTGAATCACAGCCATCATAAGTCTATTCCTAGATCTACTACCCAGCAACACACTACATCTAACTGTCATTCCTCCACCCTTACATTACCCCAAGAACACCCCCCGTATTCTCTGAGTCCTTCTCATCACCCCATTACCTAATCCCACCCATTCATCAGCCTTATAAAAACAACACACCCACCTTACAACCAACCTTCACCAAAAGCCCCTAAAACATTGCCCCTACCGATATCGGTTAGCACCAACCGGTACCGGTTACAGTGACCGGCATCGGTCACCTTGATTCTAAACCAAGACCAGCCCTTTCTCTATTGTTCTAACAAGGTAAACAAATTGTAATTGGACAATAGCTTATTTGTTAGAATTTGTGTTAATTCATATTAGCAGGGGAACTAACCACCTTCGAAAGGAAGTTTTATATTTCCTGGGCCCAGGCGGTTCCTCATTTATTATCTAATTAAAATCTGGTGGTCTTGTATTCTTACTTGCGGGTAGTCCTTCCCGGATAAAAAGGAGTTCTTCGCGGTCGATCTGATCTTTCTCTACGAGTGCGCACACCCTCTCGACATTCAACAGTATTCCTCTTAGCCCTAACCCTTATCTCTGTTTCTTAAAGGAATGAAAGGATAGAAGCAACTCTATTCCCAAAAGTTGAAACATTAAAATGCGAAACACGGAGGCTTGCGAAGTTGGGAAATAATGCGAAGAACGAGAGAATGCAGGGGAAAGTGGGGATGCGGAGAACAAAATCCCAAGGGAACAAGGGACTCGAGGGACAAAAATATCCGACAACACCGAAATCTGACAAACAACTAGTTCCCCAGACATTAAAACTCTCACATAAAGAAGAACAATCATATTGCGGATAAAATGGGAATGCAAAGAACTAAAGACCCAAAGGAACATGTTCCACTTGTTCCTCAAACACCCAAGATTTCTGCAATAGAAAAAACAAGACCTAGAACCCTCAAAATGACTAACTATTTAGAACATTTTCACTCCTTAGGAATTCATAAAGGCAAACAATTTTTTCAAAGGGGTCACTTGACAAAAAAAAAAATTTTTTTTGAAAAATTGCACATTTTTGGGTAAGTGACAACGGTAGTGATACTAAATTTTAGTGTCTACAAATTTCAAATCATGATAACTCATTTCTTACCACTTTTTCATGTTAGAAGTTTTGTCACTCAAAACACAACTTGGGGTGTTAGGAAGGTGTTTTACTCACAAAATTTAACCCCATCCTCATGAGATCCTCACCTATGGTAAACAATAGTATAGTTATGACATTACCCATTCGATAGTTACTTATCAACATTTACAAATATTAACCTATCACCATGTGGTGACCATCTCTCTAGATCTTACAAAATTAGGGTCATTTTTGTCTAGAATCAAAAGGGGCAGCTGCACTATTTTGAAATTCTTCATGAAACTTTCAAGTCTTAAAGAAAAATGGATGTTACCAACATGTATATGATTCACATATCTTTCCAGTTCCTATTTATTTTCCTCCTAACTCATTACGGAGCTCCCAAAATCATTCGTAGAAGTTGGATTTCACTATTAGAGTGTTTGTTCCATGCACCTAGAAAACTCGTTGTTGAGTAGATTGTCCTTGAATGAGCTCAAACCTTTTCTAATTCTTCCTAAATTTCCTCCAACACTTCTAATATTCCCGAAATCACCTCCAAATGCTTAATATATTTCTTGAACTCTCCCGAGGGTGTTTGATTAGCTCAGAATGGCCTTTTTAGGCCTCCGGAGGAAGTTATCTTCCATCAAGTCACATTGAACTCATCAATCATCATTTATAATCATCCCTACATATTGAAACAAACTTAAAAACCTTGTTAATAATTTATTTTGAGCTAGGTTGAGAGTGGTATCAAGGCAAGATGGCAAGAGGAAAGACACACTAGCGTACCGTAAAGTGAAAGATTCAACTATGGGCTTAATTTGTCATGTTCAAAGTTTCAATTTTTCATGCCATACATTTTTCATGACAACACCATCTTACCACTTTCAAAAATTTCTTTTTGTAATGCACGAAATTATTTCATTGGTGTCTTGTCCATATATGAAATTATTTCAAGGGTTTCTTGCAAAAACAAAAAAGGATATTTGAAAATCATTTCTCTTAATGTTGATGTAGATTTGATTGCTTATGAAGTATGTGACACTTGAATCAACCTTCCTACTCCTACACTAGGGTGAGAATGTAACTAATTTACTTAGCATAAATCTTGATGAAAGTCCCGAGTTTCTTTCTCTATAAAAAGTAAATTAATGTGTGGAAGAGTTTACACATTTTCACCTACTCCTACCCTAACTTTTGTTTAGTGTTATAAATATATTGATGTGATGCACTCTTTTAACTTCTAACTCTTCAAGCTACATCTTATTCTTCTATTGAACGAATGGAGATATCATTGGGTAATTAGATAGATCATCTTCTTAGCCACACCTTACTATTGTTAATCTATATTATAAGGATTATATATATGCCAACATGGGAACCAAGGTCACTCCCTTACATTGTTGATTATGAGGATTGCTCGAGTTACCCTCTTAAAGATGCATTCCCTAAGCTTGTAAAGTAGGTACTCATCCATAGTATGATTCTATCATATTCTAAGATTAAATTATGTATTCAATTCCATGCTCATGGGAAAATTCACGAGTCTATATATTCGATCAATTTTCGCTACCTTTGGGAGTTGTGAGGTTTGTAAATTCTAATTTTGACACATCTAACACTCCTACAAATGTTAGTAAACAATCCAAAAGGCCCCAAAACCTAAAAATGACTATATTATTTCCAAAAATAGACATCAATTGTAGAATTTAAACCCTAAAATCTTTAGGTTGAATGCTGAAATCCTAAAAAATACCTATGTACTAACTAGATTAGAATATGAAAAACTATCTTCTAAACCATGACTGATGGAGTTGTGAGACTAGTTCCATAAGGTGCAGAGTGACCCTAATTTCTTATATTTACTAAAATAAATAAATTTAAAATAATAAATAAATAATGAATGAAAAACTTATACAAACCATTTATTTTAGTAAATATGTCCCTCTCAAAAGCACATAAACTACATTGAAAACAAGAACGCGAACATGTTATAACATGCTCGCATTATAACGTGAGCGTATTTCATCTTCTATGGGTTTGAAATTCCCAATCCATAGTCTTGGACTTTCCTTGTCTATACAAACCTAAGGTTTGGACTGTGTGATCATCCGTGAATAAATTTGTGTTTGAAAAAAAAATCAAAATCTCACATCTACACCACGATACTTATGAGTTATAACGTAATATTAAAAAAATTATACTACGATGTCAAGATCAGTTTTACCTTGTTAACAATATACTTCTTTTTGAAATCCGATTAGTTTAAGGCTTTCATCCATAATTCCTTTTACTAGTGCCTTCTTTTCTTGCCAAAAGCTATGCATATGTTTGGTGCACAATTTATGATTTTTTCATTCAAATCTAAAAAAATTGGTTTTTTCTAAAGTCCATTCTACATGCATTAAAAAAACAAAAAATCAACAATTTTTCTAAAAGTTACAGGGTGTACACACAAATATTTCATTTTGGGGATGTGTGCACTTTGAAAACTAGAAGAAAACAATATTTTCATCCAAAAATTATGAAAAATTAGTGGGACCTCGTACATGGTATTGTCTAACTTTCTACATAAGGGATTTGAATTTTTTTCATATAACTCAAAAAATGGGGGGCACACACACAATAGGTTCTTATCTTTTTTACAAAAAATAGACATAATTTGTGTGCACACCACATTCGACCCCCTTAATCTCCACCGTTTACAAAAAGTAGTTTAGAAACTAGATTCCAAGCTCTACGATACTTATTCTTATCACTTTGTCAAATTTTGAGCATATGCATGCCAAATTATTAGATGAAGTTCAAGTTTCACTGATTTCGGAAAAATGTGTCCACTTTTGACCCCCTTTTAGTCCCCCATTTCCATGCACTTACCCATATTTTCACCTAAATCACTATTAATCTTAACATCGAGGATGGGTTTTAATTGATATAAGGTTGAATAAATAAGGTCCTTTTATCTTAAACATTATCCACAATATTAGTGTCATCAAATTTAATAGTTCGCCATGGATTTCGATTAGTAGTGATAATTACAATAATGAAATTTAATGGAAGGCTATAAAATATGCAGGATATATCTCATTATAGGGCATGTGCACAAAAACAAGGGATCAAATTTTGTGAAAAATGTTTAATAGGATTTTTAAACAAAACACGTTCCCATTATGGCTCGATCATGTTATAACGTGATCAAGAATAACATGAGTGTATTATGGCTTGGCAATTCCAATCCATAACGTGCTCACGTTATAACGTGAATGCATTTTTTACTATCTAAATTTGAGTTTTCACTAAGAAAATAATGCGAGCATGTTTTCTTTTGTTTGGCTTGGAAAGCACCCACCATTTGGCTTGGATATCTAAGCATAATGGTTGGATTGTTTATTCCATGATTGAATCCATGTTTTACAAAAAAAACATAAGAATCTCAAGTGTATGCCCCATTTTCTCACATTTTAAAGACAATATTCTAAAAAAACACAACTACGACATCAAACTCTGTCTTAGATTCATGTTGATGTATTTCTTTCTAAAATATGAATAGTTTAAGGTTTTCATCCTTAATTTATTTAGTAGTGTCTTCATTTTTCACTAAAACACATGTATTGTTTTTTCTACGTAATTTTTGATATACTCATCCAAATTTCAAAAAAATTACATTGACATGATCTACGCTCCATTCTACACACATTTAATAAAATAAAAATTGATTTTTGATTATTTTCTCAAAATTAGGGGGGTGTACACATGATTGTTTCATTTTCAAGATGTGTCTTCTTTAAAAATTAGTAAAAAATAATATACCCATTGAAAAATTACTAAAAAAGTAGGACCTAATATATGATCTTAGCTAACTTTCTAGTGAATGGATTTATACATAAATTTATGGAACTAAAAGAATTGGGGGAGGGGGAAGGGGAAAGGGGCTCACATGTGATACTATGTTATATTTTTGACACTAAAACATGACCACTTTGTGTGCACACCATGTTTCACCCTCTTAATCTCCATCGTTTAAAAAAATAGTAGTTTAGAAACTATATTTCTTTCAAATTGTCAAATTTGAGTATAGGCATGTCCAATTCCTTGGTGAAATTCAAAATTTTCTGATTTCAAAAAAAAATGGCCACTTTTGACCCTGTTTTGGTCCCCATATCCATGTACATGCTCTACATGATGAACCTTTGAATTACCTTTAGGATTTTTCATAAGCTAAGGTATTGGTTCATTGAATATTTTAAGCTTTGCATTCTCTTTGACTAACAATCTAGAGTCCGCTTGATTCATGTTAAATTAAATTGTTGGATTATCAATAATATCTTGAATGACATTCTTTAGCTTGAAGCATCCATTTATAGATTGTCCAATACACTAGAGTGATAATAATAGTATGTATTAGAATAAAAATATATAGGATGAGGCTTGCTCATATCAGCATACATAGGTGAAGGGAGAGACACGAGGTTATACTCAAGTAGTTTTTAAAGTATATTATGTAGTGGTGAAGGTAGTCATGTGAATTTTCACCGGGAGGGGATTGTAATTAAATATTAGTCTAGTGGAGATATAACATTTATTTGTACCTTTGATTCATTATTACTATCATTATATTAATGTTTAAAACCTTCTTTTCCTTAGAAATTAGTACCGATCATCAATTGTACATTGGGTACATACTTATTCCTTAAGGGTATGACATAGCTCATCAAAAGATCAAAAGTTTGAAAACATGATAGATTATTGTAAAGGATTTATTAAACTCTACATGAATATATATTGAATCTCATTATCCGCAAGTGAATAATTCATCTTAATAAGCATATTATTGTATCCCAACACATAAGCACTAACATTATCCTTATATTCTTGTTTACGCTTGTTATCCAAATTCCCCTCTCCATGGCATTTTGATAACTAGCACATTTGTTTGACTTGGAAAAGGTAAAAAACTAATAAAAATGGAGAAATTAAATGTTCTAAGGCTTCCCCTTTCCTTTGCATAACTCATTAGTTCCATACTTAGCCCAAAAAATTAAGAAAAAATAAAAAATTGGGCCTTTTATAGTGTATTACGATATTTGGAGCCCAAGCGAACAAGTTCCTTGGAGCCTTTGGTTCTCGGCAAGGGTCTTTTGGCTGCAACAAAGGATTTGAGGGTGGGGATAGTGCATTGTGGAGATGTGGAAAGTGGACGGAACATGGAACTGTTTTCGCGGGTTACAAGTTCCCCGTATCCACTTTTGAGGTGAAGAACGAAGTTGGAGTAGTGTATTGTGGGTGAAACTTGGATGTAGAGAATGATGCAACAAGAGGAATAGTTTTGCGTAACAAACAATTCCCAGCATGGGCCTTTCGGCCACCTAACGAAGTAATGATGAAACTAAGTGTTATGGGGGATAAAAATGTGGGAGAAATGGGAATGCGAGAACAAAGAGCCCATGTGGAACAATTCCTAAGTTCCACCCAGGAGCCAATTATCCGATCGACACACAAACCCACGACCCCTTCGAGACAATGCGGACCTAAAAGGAAAAGAAGGAACACTTCCTCTATTCCCTCCATTCTCCAAATCTCTGATCCATCTACACAAAATAGAAAATGATTATTGCAGATGGTAGAGCCCACGGGGAACTCCCCAACCCCTTGAACTTAAAATGGCCATAACTTTTGACTTGTTGCTCCAAATTTCATAAAATTGGCACCGTTGGAAAGCTCTCAACATCCTATACACCAGAAATAATTGGATTTTTTAATTTAGGTGAGGGTAGGTTGGTGAAAAAGTAGAAATACAATCCACCATTAAAAGATATATTTCTAGGTAGCTCAACCACCACATTTGATGAAGTATGGTGCACATTCCTTCTCTTGCAAGTAAAGTATCATGGGAAATGGTATTGTAAGGGTTCCCATACCTATTTTCAATAATTTAATACATGTTGTTGGTGGTTGAAAGGAGAAATCCAGTTTTTTTTTCTCTCTCTCTCTCTCTTCTATATAATGTAAAATCTTCCATTTGTGGGGAGGATGTTCTAAAATGTAAAGAACCTCTATTAATATTGTTTTTCATTGTAATTGTGAGTTGTAAAACTTCATTTGGGCTTGGAAATGTGTTCTTGTGCCTTCTTCTTCACATGTAATGGATTGTATATATTTGGAAAGCAATAAAATATTTGTTTTGTGGTGTTTCTCTCAACCCTAACTTATATTTTATTACATTTCCTTGCCTCTCTATTCTTTTGTTGTATTTTGTGCATGTATTTCTCGCCGAGTTCATCTTATTGTGTTTCATGGAGAATAGATGGTGAATGAAGTCTTGGGTCTATGTCACCTCTATTTTGCCTCTCCCTTCTCCATTTTCCTTCTCTCTTTTCCCTCATTAGAGTGTCTTCACCCTTTTCTTGGTGTTATCACCTCTTCTTAGCTTAGGATTTCCCATTTTCATGCACCTTTCTCTCTCCCTGGTCCCTTGGATTGTCATAGTAGGATTATATAGTTGTTTTTCTTTTCTTAGGAGTAGTTTAGCATTAGGAATAGGTAGAGGAACCAACCTTCTTTGGAGATTTTTCTCAAGTAGCAAGTCCCACAACTTGAGAGATAATCCCATGTTACCCAAAAACACTTATTTCTTATTTACCCATCCATGAAAAATCAGAGGGTGTTGTTTTTAGAGATAACAAAGCTTTGAAATTTGAGCATGAGACATTCTATTACATATATTTATTTAAAGTGGGCTCAAATTTAATTGGAGAACACATTAAAGGCCTTGATAGATCAAAAAGGGAGTTCATTAAATCATTATCCTTGAGAATTCATGTGAATAACTTAGTAAGGAAATTATCATTGTAGGCATAATCCAATCATATTGTACAAAGGAGAGAAGATTTTATTTGGGATCTCTTTACCTTCATAAATTTGAAACTTAGGAGCAAAAAAATCCATAGGAAAAGGAGAGGAAGCCACCTTGGGTGAAAATTACTTATGAATTAGAGTGCGAGAATCCATGGAATGAGATTTCCTATACACACACTATTCTAGCTATAACACCTTATCCTATAGATTATGAGTGGTTTGTGATGAGGGAAAATGAAATAAACAAGGTATGCAAGATTCCATGAATGTGTACAAGATGTGGTGGAAGAGAAATAGTAGTAATTGGAATGTGTAGACATAAAATCACACACTTGGGTACATTTCTAGGTCTTAAAGCATACTAATGTATACAAGATTCCTAAATAAGAAAACTAGTGGTTGACAACTATCTTTGGCCTCTTTTCTTTGTCTCTTTCTTTCTCTTTGGTCTTACACACCTTACAACCTTGACAAAACCTGACTAATTTATATTTTATGGCCTCAAACACTGGTGCCCAATTAGGACACCAATGCCCAGTGCTTCTATCCATATTGGCGATCCCGATCCTTTTTAACTTTACTCACTCTTTTTGGGTCTCTTTTATCTTTTGGGCATCTTTTTCACTTATGGGTCGGCCTTCCAGTTGTCAATTAAAAAATTCAAACAAGGGAATCATATATATACTTAGTTTACCTATCAAAATAAAGGACCAAGCACTAGCATTACTAATATCACCTAGTCTTGCATTCAAAAGGCACAAAGTAACTTCAAAGGCAACAAACTAACACATACATTCAAGGGAAAGGGATGCATACATAGCATAGGAAGGGGAAGTAGATATTTTGTTTTGTAGGTTACATGTACCTTTGGCGATCAAGGAGAGAATATTAAGCAACAAAGAAGAAACAATAAAACCCTTGTGACATAGAAGAAATTAGTTCCCGAGCATTTGCGTGGCCACCGTGAGCCTAGATCTAGTTCTTTAGCGCCCGAGCACCCTGCCCTCCTGCGGGCACCCTTGTTCTACGTTGTTTGTGAGTTCAAGAACTTCTAGTGAGCATTAACGACATTGCTTATAGCCCATTTTTGTATTTTACCTGCCCATATCACTTTTAGTCTACTCAAAAATTAACTAAGTCTTCCCATCTCACTCTCTTACTTAGGGTTTCACATTGTACATGCTAGTTTTCTTGTGTCTTTATTGTATGTTATCATTTATACATCATTATTTACAATAGTTACTCTGTAATTATATTTAATTCAATTTAAATTAAATTAGAATAGAAATATTAATTTATTGAGCAACATGAGGTTCTCCCACACCACGAGTAGATGCAAACACAATAGATGTAGGATTAAGAGGTTAGAAAGGTATTTCCACTTGAGATGTAGGTGGGGTTGGGGTAGAAAAGTCTTGGTATGATCAAGAATTCTAAAGTCTTGGTATGATTGATCTTTGTAAGATTTGGCTCCAAGGAAAAGTTTATATTCTTATCAATGTGGCAAGGATTCATTTCACGAACTTTGTGAAAATTGGATAAGAATCAAACTTGATAATGGTAAACACAACTAAGCTCATTATAATAAATCCTATTAGAGTCTTCGAATGAATGGAAATGAGTTTTATTTTTAAAAGTATCTAGATTAACAAAAGGAATATTGATATCATTATCATGCATATTCTCATTAAGAACATAAGTATCAACAATGATACGGGGTAGCCATTAGTTTCTTACCCTTTTTATAGGTATATGAGATTTGAATATTTACAACTTGTTGGCCACTAATCATAGTATGTTGGCGTGAAGCTCATAGAGAAGAAGCATAAGAAACATAAAAAGAAGCTAATTAGATAGAAGACCTAATTCGTTAAGGGTTTCCCCAAGGAAAAAAAAACTAAGAATGTCGATTAATAAGTAGGTTCACCAATAGATTTAACCCTAACTTTATTTTATTGTGTTAATAAAACTCTAATAGAATTGGATATAGAAAGGGTGTATATTTAAATTAAAATATTAACCATTCAAATTAAAATATGAACATATAGTAAATTATTAACAATGTTTTGACCAATTAAGCACATAGAAACAGAAGAGAAGAGATTCACTTACCTTTTTGATGTTTCGCATAGTGATCTAGATCCAAAATAAGGTGGAACAAGATGGAGAAAATATGGGACTGCTTCATCTCTAAAATAGAATATCAAAACCTTAGGGACACTAGCGAGAAGGTTTTAGAAATTACTATTCAACACTTCTATTTGACTTGTATGGTTCTATCCTTTGATGTTTTCTATAGTTTTAACTATGGGAGCCTATGTGATAGGTGGATATATTGCCCCATGTGTGATCACAAGATTTGAACATGTGCAAAATCCCTTGGAATCATACTTCTTTCCTCCAAACCCTATCTCCCAAGAAAACCTATAAAAGGGATTAGTGATTTTGGTTGTGGAACCCTTGTGTTTCCTACGTAGAAGTACTATGAAGAGGCATAAACCCACACAATTCTCCACCTATTAGAAGATAAATTATGTTGATATAACTACAAATTTGTCTCTTGAACCTTTAATATTGATAGCTTGGCTTAGTTTGTAATGCTTTGACTTGGCTTCAATTTACTCTTAACCTAGTTTTGAGAGCTTAAGACTTGTATAAAGGATTTTCCTAATGTCTTATCTTGAATTAGAGAAGATTAGGTTATCTTTGATATATATTACTAAATGATCCCTTTAAAAGTTAGGTGAGTGCTAAGTAAATAAATGAGTATGTCTAACTTACTTTTATATTGTTCCACATGCTATAATTTTGCATTAAAGTCGAACTATGAAGGGGAATAAAGATAAACATAAGAAAAATAAATATTTGCACACATAGGATATAATGTAGACCATGGGGAAGTACCCTATGATGCTTATGTACAACATGTATGGTATTTTCAATGATGATAGAATATTGTAAGTGGAAACCGGAATATCATGACAAAAAGTGCAAGATATCTATATGCAATGACATCAATCCTACGTATGTGTAAGTATCATAATAGGATAATATCAAGTGTTTGTAAGTATTAGGAAAGAGTAGGATAATGTGTTTAAACTATGTTTATGTGTGTAATTGATGGCTAAGGGATATAATTCAAATCACCAATATAAAATGTTAGATTAACAAATTTGAGTGTCTAAAACAATAAACTTGAAGTGACCTAATATTTTGAGAAAGGTCACATTTTTCATTAAATAATGAAAAAATAGGTGAAATGATATCAATTGAAAAATTGTAAGTCAATAATTCACGAGCCAAAGGATTTACAAGTATATAATGAGAAGTGGCTCTAAGAAAGGGACTAAACAAATAAATCATTTGTGAAGAATAAATAGCAAAGAGATCTTGGAAAAAAATTCTTATTACGTATTCAAAACAAATTTTAAATTCACGACGTCCCTTTGTCTTAGGGATTTTCTCATGTTGTACAAAATAATCAATACTAGTTTTTGTGCATATATAAGTCCAAATACATATTACTCTACCTTACTTTGTGTGAGGCTCAATGTCTCCATTACCTCATAACAAATTTTGGTCTTCTATCATCATAAGGGCTTGTCAATAGAAATCATAGGATTGAAGAATCACATATGGGCTTTGAGATACTACATGAACACTAGGGTTTTGAATGTAATGCAAAAAGCTAAGGATAATAGATTTGGGATGAGTAAAATGCAAAAAGGTATGGAACAATAATATCTATAACCAATGGAAGAAAGATATAACTCTTAAAGGTAACAAATGATGCAAGCCAATAAGGGTTCACAAAATTGTAGATGTGGAAAATGGAATTGCAATAACATTTTACTCAAAGTGGCCACATCTATTTTGTAACTAGGTTTAAGCTAAAATAAATTAGCAAGTCAAACCTACTTGCATAAACTGGAAGATACTTGAATACTAGATCTTAAGAAAATATAATAATTGAAATTTTAAGAATAATCAACGAAGAAGGATTATAATCATACATATTTTTCACATTTTGGGAGTGTTACCAAACTAGCAATCGTACGTGGAATGTACGATGAAAACGCCGAAGGGGGTGCATCGAAGAAGTGACAATGGAGAGACTAAAATGGTGGAAGAGGAAGAGGAAGAGGGGCGATAAAGATGTTGATCGAAGTGTAAAGTTATTTTGAAGAACACACGTAACTGTAAAGTGAATTTGATTGCACATATCGCAGACAATGTATAGACATGGATATGTGTAATGGACCGGAAATTGAAGTGTAGCCATTTCATGCACATTTGTGATCAGGGAATCTCTCAAGTTATCGAGCTAACGGCCAGGGTTTCCCTCATTAACAATCTTGATATAGTTTTCCATGAATAACCATTGACATAAAATAGATTTGCTATTTTTACCGTGATCCACATTTTCATATCCATGTCACTTGTATTTTTCATGAGAGTCTAATTTGTTCTTAAAGGGGTCAAAATAAAAAACGGGGAAAATCCAAAAGGTCCTGGGTTTGAAACCCAACCTCATGAATACAACATACCATGTTCTTTGTGTGCAAATTTAAAAGAAATGTCTCCCATGTCTTTCATGCATGGTTTCTATCTATACTTTGATTGGCAATGAAGACAACCGTTCTCAGCATGTGCTAAGGGTTATCCAATGGTGACATCACAACCACTGGAAAAGGGGTTTGCTATTATTTTATTTTAATTTTTTGGCATCAAGTTTATCGATTTGGAGTTTAATTTATTAGATAAGATGAACAAATGATTGGAATGTTGGAAATAAAAAGGTGGGAATAAAATACATACATGTTGTACACCTAAACCACATCTCAGAGTGTCCCGACCCAAAACATATTTGTTATGTGTGGTCAAATTTATCGTCCCAATCTTCTTGTAGCATTGTGTAGGCCATTTCTCAACTTTAAGCTCGACTAATTGTAAGGAAATACAAAATTCACAGATAACCATCAATGATTGAGCCCCTCCAATGGTTGGTGACATCAGCGTCAGGTAGATTTTATCTAGCGAATGTTTTTTGTTGTCTTTTTCTCTGCCCAAAAAATATCTGTTATATATGCTCTACTTTATTGTTTTGATCTAGGTGACACTATTCATGTGAAAGTAATTTGCACTTAAAATGGCTAAAATAAATAATTGGGAAAATATGATTGGTTCCAAGTGTGAAACCCAAATGGTCTACTATGTCACCTAAGTCAGTAAAAAAACCATACTTGAGTTTCATGTTCAAAAATATTTAAAGACCAAGAATGTGGTCACATTAACTGCATGTGTGCGCATCGTTAAATATTGTAAAAAGTAAGTATTATTTTATGTTGTTATTTAATGCAAACCGGTGAAAGGTTTATTATTGTATCATTAAATAGAAATTTTCATATAATAACAATAAAATTATTTAGTGAATGTTTATTTGTCTACCACATAAGTAATTTGTTAATATATATTTATATATCAATGAAATTGTACATTAATTTATATGAAAAACAATGTCATGTTTAAAATACGCTAGTTAGAAGAGATGGGTATTTAGAAAAATTCCATGTATTTTATAATAAAAAATAGGGAAAACATTTTCTATGATTCGAACAAAGTGAAAAATTGCTTTGTTGGTTGCACTGGAGTCATGATTCGAAAGAAGATGCGTACGAGTTTTTTTGCTACCTTGCACCGGAGGCATGAGTAGAACTAAGTGAAAAATTGTGGAGTTGTTTTCCAAAAAATATGGATGTTGTTCGGCGACCACTGCAAGTACACTGAAAAGTGCGACAAAAATTGTTTTTAGTGTTGTTGCATTTTGAACTCGATACTATTGTATGCATAAAGGAGAGCAAGAACCTATGAAGACTAAGGAAAAAGGCAGTTTTTATTTTGTGTTGCTCCTAGGTTTGAACATGTGGGTTTTGTATGAGCCAAGGAAGTGGTAAAAATATCATAAGACTGATTAAAACTGATAGTGTTTTGGTGTTTCCAGTTTTATGCCATTGAAAAGGTTAAAAAGTTGAGAATGACAGAGGAAAATGCATCCACATTCCAAAACATTGTTCAGATGAGCACAATTAAAAAATACATCTTCTGCATAATTAATGACATGTTGACAAAAATATTATTAAAAAATACACTCACTTGAATAAATGTATTTTGAGAGGCATGAGTGTTGTGAAATGTAATGCCGCACTAACATTTGCTTAGTTAGATACCTTCATCTTTGCTCAGCGGAGGGCATCGTATTATACATTGGGGGTTGTGTTGACCTAAGAATAGTCCTGTAGAAGATACACTCACCTTCAACGGTCGAACCTAATAAAATCTTTTCACATTCAAAAATTAGTGTCGTGATAAAATGTGCAGGTGTGTGACACATTAAATGGGCACAATGTGGAACGAAGTCGTCAAGTTTGAACCACACCCACACACACATCAAAGGCTGATAGATCATAGAGTCTACACCCTTCCCGCCTCCAACGTCAACAACAAAAAACTCTACATTGGGGAAACTTCATATTTAACACAATATATAAGTACTTACCTGCCAAACTCCATCTGTCATTTTTCGCCAAACCCTAAGGTGGCAATGGGCATGTCATGCCAACAAAGGTGGGGTTTCCTTGCGATGTCACTGCCACATATCCATGTTCCCACCTGAAATGCCGATGTATGTCATTATTGTACTTGAGAGAATTGTTAATGTATAGCATTGAAGATTGTTAATGCCTAACGCTTGTAGATGCTATGTTGTGGAAGATTTGGGATTTGGATTTTAGAGACAAATACGTGTAACAGAGGCAATGATTTGGTGGTAGACACCGTTTTGAACTATGTTATCCCCATCAATTGTTTACTATTTTTTCTGGTCTTTGTTTGGACTATTCCTGGTTTTTAGACGAACTCGTATTCTTTTTCTGGGATATGGAATTATTTACAATATTTTTCTGTCATTATGACTACATGATGGTTTTAGCCCAACCGTGTCAGAGATTAGTTCCTCGCACCTTTGTGGAATCTTTTTTGTGTTCGGGTGAAATCATCTCTACATTTATTGGAGATATTTATGGATTCTTATTTTTGCCAGGACAAGGAAGGCCATTGGAGAATTGGATTATGCACTATTCAAGCTTGCATAGGATTTTGTTAGTCGTAGAGAGACACTTCTCATTATCTTCTGTGGATTAAGTTTGGGCATGCAGATAACATTGTTTCCACATCCCTTGATAGCAGCTAGGTCTATACAAATTGCTTTTCATGTTTTCTATAAGGGAATTAATCAGTCCCAGTTTCAAATCTTTTATTGTTATCACGAATTAAAGTTCCTTCTACATTATGTGATTATCAACCTTTAGTACTGACATACATATTTATGTGCATTGTGATTACGGAGAAGGTTATACGGTTGTACAAATCTGCGAGGATTACAATGGCTAACTTGGAAAAACATGGAGCATGGAACTACGTGGGGTGGATGCAACCAGAATAGATCCATTGGTCGACTTCAGAGGAAGAATGTTTGACAAAATAGTTATTAATTTTCCCCACGCAAGCTTTTGGGGAGAGAAGAAGAAGACCCAGAGGTTATAAAGAGGCACAGGGATTTGATGAGCATGTTCTTTAGGAGTGCTGGCCAGTTATGGAGAAATCCATGTCAACCACAAGGAGGGGGAGCCATATAATAAATGGAATCTGGAAGAAGAATCAATGAAGTGTGGCCTATTCTTATGCAAGTGTCTCGACTTTAAGTTAAGAGATTACCCAGGTTACAAAAATAAAAGAGGAAATAGTTCCCAAATCGACGACAATTTTTCCTCTAGGAGACTGTAGGACTTACATTTTCATGTGATCTTGTTATGCCAAGAGAAGCACCGACGAGAAGGGAAAGAAGGGATAGGAGAATGCTTGGATTCACACTTCCAAACCTGAACCTGTCTAGGTGGCTCCTATTCAAATCTTCTAGTCAGATGCCCATTCTGTAAAACTATTTCTTTCCTAAGGCAATTTGCATGCGACAAAGTTTTTTCATAAAACAACTTTCATATTTGCTATGGCGCGGTCTACTGTAAATCGTAGAAGGGGGAAAGAGGAGAATTGTGGTATTTCCTTGCATCTGCCGTCCTCGACATAATATTTGGAGCCCATGAGAATCCGTCCACTACTAATCTAACTATACTTAAACGCCTTTGCTCTCACTATGTCTCTCCCTTGACTTATAAAAAGGCGCGAGGGTCTCATGAATGACTCTGCAGTCGAATAGTCTTTCATATATAAATAGCACGGCATGAAGGTATTCATGGGGCAAAAATACTTTGTTCTCAACAAAACATTAACAGCATATCATCCATATTGACATTTGTTACTTCAGTTGGCTCGCAAGTTTAAGTTGCATAATTGACACATCATTAGGAACAAGGAGTTAATCCAACAGGGTGTCTGAAGTATGAAATTTTATCCTGCTTTAGGAAGAGTGTGTTCTCTGTAGAAACAACGAATGGAACAAAAAATGTGTAATTAGGCATGTTACATTACCAGGTGGAGCATTGTGAAAAGCCGTTTGCAGCTCATGCCGATCTCTACTTACGCATAAATGTTTTGATATTACAACCCTCATATATGCCACTCCCATGCATTTATATGCCAGGGCAGCAGCTATTTCCTTATTTCTCTCATATGTCACAGCACAATACCTGTAAAGCCATTTGAGAAACTCCATAATCATTATCTCTGTTGGATTAGTTACATTCAGATGTTGCGTACGAAACCTGTACTGCGTATGAAATAATATGCATGAAAGCTTCCATTTTAAATCTTAAATGACATTATAGCTTACTCGCACAGCTTTGAGTGTCTGTATAAACTGCCATCGATTGGGTTATTTCTCGATGCCTTGCATTCTCAACATTGTAAGGCTCCAACAATGAAGCACCCTTCAGAAATTTCAAAGCCGCATTGAAGTACAACCCATTGCATTCAAGTTCCATGCCTTTATTCTGTAATATGCATCACACAGATGTCAAGAGACAAAAAGAGGTTAGCCGTCCGCAGAATCATACTGCATCAAATTACAAGCATACTCCTAACCTAGATAAATATATGATGGCGAGGAGAAATTATATTGGAAAGACCTTTATATTGTCTCCCACATGTTTCAATCCTTGGCTTCTTTCATGCAATTTGATGCAGAAGCTTGCCCGTGTTCTCTCTTAACAGGGCTGGAAAGAACTCCCTCAGCATCCCTTCCTGAAACTCCATTAGATACGGGGGCTTTAGACGACAGCTTAGCATTCCGTTCAAGTTATCTGCTCTATTGGATTCTGTAGGTACTTTACAAACTTCACCATAAGAAACATCAGTTCCTGGCACCTTTCTCGGGCAACCATGATGTATTTCATGTTGACTGGAGTGGTGGGCTCTAGCTGCCAGCGCCAACTATCGAACAAGAACGGAATGAGATAATTAATTTCTTGTATGCGGCGGCGGAATTGTTTGAAAAATCGGATTCTATTTGAAGAGAAGATCTGGATCGTGCACATCTTCAGAAGGTTTCATGTATACGGTAACTATTTGCAGAGAAATGAACAGCTGCCAACATTTACTTACCCTGTCGTAGAAGCGAACTGATGGTGCACACATCGAAAATTTGCCCCGATTTATTGTGTAGATTGTTCAGTCAATAGAAAGACACATGGACAGCCCATGATTCGTATTTCACCGTATTTTCGAAGAACTAAACCTGCAGACATCAACGGTAACATGGGGACGTCGACGATGTATGCTTCAATGCGGGTTGTCGATGTTCTGCACGTGTCAGAGACCCCAAGGGTCTTCCCTAAGGTTCTATAATGAGTTTATATAACTCATATTAATAATATAGTTGTAATTGTTTTAGTATTTGGGTGAGTTGTGAGAACAACTCACGTACCTATTTTAGTGTGAAAGATATCTTAAGGATAAGTTTGAGAGATTATAGGGATTTGAGAGAGATATATGGGTTGTTGAGGATTGATATTGACTCCTTGTATTAAGGAGAACATCCTCCTATATAATGTAAACTCTATCAATGTAATTGATATCCCGAATGATTTCTAAATTCAATACAATTATATTCGGTGTTTTTTATATAATTGTGTAGTGTTCAACAGAAGCAGGATCATGTTCTGTATAGTTTGATTGTTGTATTAGGGGCATTTGGACTTCTTTATTGCCCTGCTAATGGTAAAATTGTTATATGAGAAGTATTTTTGTAGAGAGTATTTCAGATAGCTATTATTCCATTTATGTTTGTTCGTGATTACATTTTTCAATTGTTGTGTGGATCTTTGCTCATTGTGCATTGTCTTATCTAATACATTTGAGCACAAAAGTATTTGTATTTTATAAGCTTTGTCTCAGATATTCACCCAACGTACCTGCCAGCAGAACTTGCACATTGAGATCAATTGTTCAACATTGAGCAAAGTCTTGCGAGGAGCAGTGAATATAAATCACAAAGAATTGAGTCCAAATTTGGTAAAACGCAAAGCGTAACCTTTTGGAGTTCAGGCATGAAAAACAACTCCAAATTCACGTACAACTCAGTCATGAACAGCTTTTAGGTTGGGTGATGAAATCAAATTTGGTTGGTACCATTTTGAAGCTCTTGGAACAAGCTCTCTGATGCATCAAACGGTTTGAAAAACGGAGTTCTGCATCTCAAGTTATCAACGAAACATTGAGTTCATGTCATGTGCTTCCATATTGATGGTTTTCATTTTTTTAAAAAGCGGTTTTAGGTGTGAATTCGTGGTATTTGATAAAGTAATTTTATTTTAAAAGGTATATAGTTTCCTTTAATTGTGTCTTATAGGTTTTATGATATTATTCATAAATAATCATTAGAGTCATTAAAAAAAGTAATTTGCATATTATTATTTTTTATCATTTTATCAATGGTTTATAGGGCTTTAGTATCACTAAGTCATGTTTTATGTTTGTAATTGAGAGTTTTTCATCTCGTTATAATAAAAAAATGTGTATTGTCAAAGTAAAGACTATATTTGTGGTTTATAGGTTGTTCAAAAAGAGTCATTGTTGTAAGTGTCATTGTCCTCATATTAAAAATTCTAGTCATTCTGAAGTTCCCATGTTTAGTGTCAAATTTTCATATTCATTGCTAAACTTATTGTCATTTTCAAAGTTGTCCATCGTTTTCAAAATGTCAAAATAGTCTCATTGTTAAAGTTAGAGTCGTCATTATAATTTATGAGTATTAGTCGATGTTTGTCAAAAGTGTCATTTAGGTGATTATTAGATTTATCAAATTAAAAAAATCTACCTCACAGACTCATTTTCGGTGTAACCCGACATCCGATTTGTAAATGAGCTTCAAAATTACATCTTGCTAAGTTAAGCAACGACACATGGAGGAAGGAGGCAATAGAGAAAGAGGTCAATCAGCGACTCTCACCACCAAAGCAACGGGCTGCACAATGAAGTTGTGGCATTTTTTTCAGTTGTGTGTTTATTTTCCACTGTGTGAAAATAAGAGCAGATGTCACATTCTTGTTCAATTGTAATGTGAGAAATTCCTATATGTAACCTCCTAGAAGAAAACATTATAGAGTATGTCTCTAAGTTTATTGTAACACTCATAGATTTGGAAAGGGTTGGTGGTAGATCCAGAAAACCACAAATGTAAAAAGGTAGATAAACTTTTACTGATGTAGTGGTCCTCTGACTGCCTTCCTTCTTTATGAAGATGATCCGCCAATGGAATGTTGAGTGCGTTCTTTTCATGGAGTAAATGTGGGATGCGTTCCTTCGCATAGTTGTGGTCATGTGTAGTAAGACAGTCAGCCAATTGGAAGTTTACACGCCTTTCTTTGATCCAGATTATGAGGCAAGCCATGCAAAAGCACGTTGTAGAAAAAGGAGTTATGTTGTACTATGTCAACATTAGGGGAGTGTATATTGGGAATTAATAATGTTAACAATAGGGGAGTGAATGTTACCAAAATATTGTGTAACATTATTAAATAAAATGTAATATTATTAATAATGAGTTTATAGAACTCATATTAATAATATAGTTGTAATTGTTTTAGTATTTGGGTGAGTTGTGAGAACAACTCACGTAACTATTTTAGTGTGAGAGATATCTTAGGGATAAGTTTGAGAGATTGTAGGGATTTGAGAGAGATATATGGGTTGTTGAGGATTGATGTTGACTCCTTGTATTAAGGAGAACATCCTCCTATATAATGTAAACTCTATCAATGTAATTGATATCCCGAATGATTTCTAAATTCAATACAATTATATTCGATGTTTTTTATATAATTGTGCAGTGTTCAACAGGAGACAATCATCAAAAACAAATAGTGGAAAACATGTCCAAATATTGGGGTTAATTAGAAATAAAAGATGAGCTAAAATGGAGAACCTTGGAAAGAATTATAACACTTCTTAGGTGGCACAATCAAAATATTGCCAATTCAAATCCAAAAGTGTTAAAAATGTGAGACTCGATTCGAAGCCCTATTTATCTACATCAATCGGGCTCTAAAAATGACTCAATTTTCTAGAATTCACTTTGAGTCACTAGAAAAGTACTATCCCTCCTTGAAACCCTAATATGCTCATGACTCCTCGCAAAACCGTATGGCATGCATGAGTTAATGGGGGCATGTATTTTTGATCCATTATTATTATAACCACTGAGATTTTGAACAATTATAATTATGACCCTAGGATATTGAACAATTTAAAATTCAACACACTAAGTATAATGTAGTAGTCATGTGTAATACAAGTATCCCAACCCTAATCCTTTCAATTATCTAATCAATAAACCAAGTTTGTTTTAGATTCTCCTATTTAAGAATTTGAAATTGCAGTTTGGCATATGGATGTTTGTATATCAAATGATGTGTTACTTTACAACATCATAATCGATTTCAATTTTTATATTTCCTTGTCCCAAATGTACTAATGCACCTATGTATACATATAGACTTCTCGAATTAAAATTAAAACCTATTGGTGTACATGCCAAGCACAACATGAGGGCAATGCCTTAAAATAAACGACATGAAATAACGACAAAGAACTAAAGTGAAAGAAAACAAGGGAGAGAATGGGAGTAGAAATGTTGTATGATTCTAATAAGTGAGAACCTTAATTCTACGTTTTTGGCAAAAAATGTCTAGATAATGTAGAAAAAGAAGGGTAAGAGAGAAAATAGTGAAAAGACAAAATAAATAGGATGGGAAACAAATAGAGTCATACAAAAGAGAATAGTGAAGAGTCCATAATAAAAAATCAAATGAAATATTTGCACGAAGTGTGTTTATAGTCCCCACACAAAAAACCTAGGATTGAATCTTGCATGGGATTGTAACAAATTTAATTATGGGTGGACCAGTGATCCATTAATGGGCTCACGTCGTTTGTTTTTCTCGAATCTGCTTTTGATAAATTGGGGTTTTTTAAAAATGTTTTATTGTGAATTGTTTGTATCCGTTTGTTTGATTAATATAAGTCAAGTCCATAATTGTAATTCCAATAAATGAATACCATATTAACAAGGCCATGATATGGCAAATCCTGCCGAAGATGATGTTTTTTGTTATGCGAGAAGAGTAAATAAAATAATGTTGAAGTGTAGTGTTATTTATCAATTATGCAATGTACAAAGGGGAGGAAAAAGGAAATTTGTTTGTAATCTGAATGCCCCTTCCTCGTGGTCAGAACTCAATAGCTATGCTAAACTCGTACTTGAAATGTTGTTTTCACCGCATACCAAAGTGCGAAAAGAGATGTTGAGATATTGAAAAATAACGTAGAAAATATGCATAGAAGTTAATTTGATTTATGCTCTTGTTCGATATTTGTATCCTTTTAATGTTCACTATCCGAAAGGAGGACAAAACAATAATGCATAAACAAATAAACATGTAACTATTATCGTAATTGTATATGCTTAATATATAGAAAAAGTATACCACGAGACATGTAACAATCCTTCAATCTGAATGAATAAAAGTTTCTAGAAAATGTTCACAACTGTTGTTAATGTGATGGATTCCTGTCACTATTATAGATAAGGATCCAATCGAGGATGGATCAAGTGAGTCTATAAGATCTTGTATTGTCATGTCAGGTGTAAATTTCTAAGATTCACAAACAATATGAATGTTCTCCATTGTGGTATTTGCAATTACAGAGGGGGAACATCTTGCATCACCTTTTTCATATTTTGATTTTTATTTGTCAGCAAAGCCTATAATATGCAATCTTGAGTCCACAACCAATTTTGTTACAAATTTATGACAAGTGCTCTAGTAAATATGTATGCAGAATGTGGAAGCGTACACAAGGTGTGTGACTTGTTTGACAATAAACCTCGGGAAAATATGTTCTCATGGAATGTAACTATTACAGGATATGCACAAAATGGCTTTTACAAGAATGCTCTCAATCTCTTTGAAGCAATGAAGCAGTTAGGAATTTACCTCAACCATGTAAGTTTTGCTAGTGTTTTATTAACATCCAACCATATAGATTTAGTAGATGAAGATACTTGAATGCCATGAGTGGTTCTTATTACACTATGCCCACAATAGCTCATTGTATGCATGGTTGACATTCTTGACCATGTAGGATATATACATATGTCGATGATGTAAGGTTGTTAATCTTGGCCGTCCACATCTTGTCTGTTGTCATAGGGGCGAGGGTTCGACCCAACTTGCAAATCACCTTTGGCGCAATTAAAGAATAAGTAGGGGTTTCTCCTCGAGGAGAAAGTCTACGCCGCTAGGGTCGATGATGGAAGGTGCATTGTTGGGAGAGGGTGTATAGGTGACTATGTAATTTTATTTTGTTCCAATTTGAATATTGTGTAATAGTAAAGAAACTGGGTATTTGTTTAGTGTTTAGGAGTTCTATAGGAATGTATTCATTATATTGACCTGCTTGATAGTATCTAAAATTATTATGGAAACGGAAACAACATATATAATATGATTGGACCAAAGTGCGGGTGAGACTGGTGTGGATGAAATTATCATAAACATTGTGTCTATTTCAACAAATAAGTTAAACAAATACATGCCTAAATTTTGTAGTAGATTTTTTTTCGGTGCTCGAGATCGCATCGATATATAGTGTGCTTGTATGTGACGTTCTTGGAGTTGATGTAATTGATGCGTCAATGTTTAGAAATGGAAATTTGATCATTAACATGGATGTCAACGCCAACAAAATGAAGCCTTTAATTCATTTTTTTTGGATACTTTACCTATGAACACAATTATTTTATCACCTACTAAAGTATTAGAAAGTTTATTTGCTAGAGAAAAGCACACTCAAACAAATTTTGATGAGTGTTTTGACCCTGAAGCATTAATGTTTTAAGGATGACAGATAATGGCTTTAACAAAATTCAACATTCTCTCTGGTGAAGCATAATAATTTTGAATCCAATGCGAGAAATAACTGTTTGAAGGTAACAAAAGATTTGTTAGTAAGTATTTCAAACATGAATCTTAATGTAGCAGGTGGAGGAAAAAAATAAAATACCTCAGACGGATGTTACGTCAATTTGAACAAAAACTTTCTTGATTGGTAAAAGGAAATTATGCAGATTTGATAAGAGACTATGTGATGGCACATTTGTTCCTGGGCGTTGTTTAAGCTTCTCAATGTATTCAGTGGGTAGATTGGAATCCCTGTGGAGACCTGACCGTAATGAGATTGGCTCCATTTACATTTGTCTTGTTCCATTTAGTGTGTACCTTATAAAGGTAAGGAGGAGCATTTATTTTTCCATTATATGCAGTGACAGTGGATATGTGTGTGTGTGTGTGGAGAAGAAAATGTAATTAAAAAAGGCCTACGCAACTCAGTCAAGGTCAATGTATTGTTCGAAGCACGAAAAACCAATTCAACTCTGATTTAGATTTTCCGCATGTAGTGGTAGAGTTGATTCGTAGGTACACCTGGCAAGCATAAGAGGAAGAAGGCGGGCTTTATAAAATAGGTCACCAGGTGTAACATGCAAGATTAGGTACTCGAGTTGGAGTTAGACATAAAAGAAAAGGAGATCAACTATACAGAGCATCCTAAAGAGAACATAACAAAACATAGCGAAAAAGTGGCGAGTGGTGTGCAGCCACGCGAAGCACAAGGTTTTTATGAGGTCGAAAATGCCTTCGCGATGCAAATGTTAAGCCTATATTCGCGACACTCAATTATGCAGAGATGATAAGTAAATACCCAACCAAACTATCCAAATATTTACAATTACAAAGTTAACGACACGAATTGTGGAAACGTGGCTATGTTTAATTAGCGCTTAAATTGAGGATCTAGTTCCTTTGAGAAATCGTTGAAGTCTCTGATGACAGATTCACCTTGGGCCGCAAGCAGCCTCAATGCACTTCCTGCAACACGACCAGCAAACCTCTAAACATGGCTGAAACACCGCAAATATCCAGTATTTGCATCCAACAGGTTTTCCATGTAGACAAGGGGTGCATTGTCATTGGCACTTCCATTCTTCCATATAAATCTGGAGTCCATCTAATTTTGATGAGGTCAAGGAAGCGGTTCATAGAGCCAGATCTACTGATCTTCAGCACCTCGCATACCATTCCCTGCAGAACACTGATTTAACTCGTGGATCCGGCGATGGACAAATATAAGCTCAGGCCCCCACCGTAAAAGGAATTCACGATTTGTAGACAAAAACTCTCCGCCGAAGACACAAATAACACAAATGCTAAGGAAAATGCTAATGACGACACAAATAACAATGATGAAAGCTCAAATCTGAGCAGGAAAAGTCGATCACCGCCTACAGGGGTCGATCCCCTGACCTCTAAAGCACATAAAACCCCCTTCCTCATTTACCATCCCCGCGGTCAAAAGTGGTTAATTGGCGGTTGGCTTATTTTATGGCGAGGGAGTACCTTTCACGTGACACATTGCTAGGGAAGCCATGACCGCCGCAGGACTCGAAACCCTTCCAGCTCAGGGCGACGACAATTACAGAGAAAAGAAAACGCTTTATTCTTTGTTGAGCACCACTTTCCTCCGCTCAGATGACGTGCACATTCCAGGAATTGTGAATTCTTCGCAGCTGCCAATTAGCTCCGATTCAAATGACCAAACCCTACAAGATGAAAAGAATGCTATAAAATTAGTGCCTCTACAGGTCGCAAAAACAAAGAGCAATTCAAGGAGAATGTTCAAAGTAAAAAGATCTAAAAGATCAAAAAAAAATCATTCTCAAAGCAATAGACACAGCCTCGAGCCACACAAAATTGACAAAACATGCATAGTAGGTTGTACCAGCATTAAATGACATTAAATGAATATGAGTCCATCTTCTCAACAGTGCCAAATAAAGGGGATCACCAATAAAATCCTGCCACAACACAAAAATTAAAGCATCAAACTTTAGTTCAGCCCATTTAAATACAGATGGCAAAATTTGATTGAACAAAATGCAAATAACTAATTGCTAAGGTGAAAACAATATCCTTGCCTTGTAGGATAATAAACGTCAAATGAAATGAATACTATATCCGTGTGGAGATTTAGAACAGGGTACGTGAAATGTTTGATAAAATGCCTCGGTGAGATGTGGTTTTGTGGACTGCTATTAGTGCAGAATTTACTTGAAATGTTTGATAAAATGCCTCGGTGAGATGTGGTTTTGTGGACTGCTATTAGTGCAGAATTTACTTGAAATGTTTGATAAAATGCCTCGGTAAGATGTGGTCTTGTGGACTACAATGAGTGCAGAATTTACTCATAATGGTTTTCCAGGCTTTGAAAGTTCAAAGAAAATGCATTTGGCAACTGTCAAACCTGTGCGAAATTGGGAGCTTTAGAAATGTGGAAGCATTCAATTGGCATGCAGAAATGTGGAAACCTATAATTGGCATGCAAACTGTTTGACTAAATGCCTGACAGAAATGTAGCCTATTGCAGGATATGCACAAGTGTAAAGACAGACACCACAACCTTTGGAACCATCCTCCCAGCTTCTGCCAAAATGGTAGACTCACAACAGGGCACGTACAATGTTCAATAAAATATAGCCTTGTCAACTGCAGTGAATCCCTCTGAAAGCAACCATAGGGCAAAAGGAAAAAAACTGTGACGCCAGTCCAACATTGACACTGTTTCACCAAACGTAACCAACAGGTGTCCTATCTGATCGGGTTACCTTATAATAGGAAGTGTTTTTGTCAGATGTTGTAGTTGTAGGTGTCCTGTTTGATATGTATGTTAAATGTTTGACAAATAATATCAATTTGTAATATCTTTTCCTGCAACATCGTAATTGCAGCCTACATAAGACAAGGTCGGTTCACCTTTCACCTTTGCCAGCATACTCCTGGGCCATGGTACAATAAGAGCTTTGCGGCAGGAACGGACATACATCAAGGCATAACAAGAAGTGTTTCTTGTTGGCTGTTGTAGCTGTATTGTTTGCTCTTCCCCATCACGCAAACTCAAAACAATTTAAGATAGCATACATTTCACCGCAAATTACAACTCCAACAAACTTAACATTATTGTCCACTTCATCGTAATTTGCAACTCATATGCTGATGGGCAATTGAGGTCTTTTAAAAGATCACACTAAACTGCTGTTTCAAGGAGTTCTTGACTGGTTTTTAGGTCTTTAGGATCAAGAAAGGAATATAATTTTTAAGTTTTCAAGCCACTCTGATATTGTAGTCACTCTCACCATCAACACCATCCAACACAGGGCTAGAAACATATCACATGTCTATAATACCAATGATATCAGAATTCTTACTACTCTGCCTTAAACAGTTGTTTCAAGGTCTTTGACAGTGGTGTGACTGGGCTTAACATATTATACATTCAAGAAAACTTGGCTTAAGGCTTTGAACACATTCTCCATGACTGTTAGACTATGTTCCTCCTTTGACACAAGCCTGAGCACACACAGTTTAAATTTTGGGTTTCTAAACCATAGCTGAGGGTTTCAAGACTATCACAGGACAATGAGCAGGGGTTCTTTGAATGACACAATGTTTATGGGTATTCTACCTTCTAACACCTCCAAACATCTCTTAGAACCCTGACAACCACCTTTCAAGTCCCATTAGGCAATTCCACATATGCCAATGAAGAAAAACTAAGAAGAAAATGCAAGGAAAACAGACTTCTTCAGGACTATGTGTGAAAGTCAGAGATAAAAGATATTCAAACAACAAAGCTATCATTGTTTATGGATGGAAACCTCCCTTATTCCATTGTAATCATTTTACATACCTCCCAATACTTGTATATTCCACAAATAGGAGAAATCTTGAGCTTCTAGACCTCTAATACAGTGATATAACAGTCAGAACTGTGTTATAGCAGTTTTTCTTTAATCATGTTTTCTTTTCTTACTGTCATTGATAGCTACTACACTCTATATCAGGGATTTTGCAAAATTTTTTATGGTATAGGTCTTCAGTGCTTAGTCTTCTAACACAGATAGAACAATTCACTCTCTCAAGTATTCAAATGCACTTAGTCCAGAAAATAAGTGTACTCTGTTTAGAGACCTAGACTGAGATACAAGAAGAAAACAAGAACTATCATGATATTGGAGCTTCAACAGATGAACGCAACTCTAAACCCAATCAACTATATTGAAACTGACTAGTTCCTTGTTTCATTTCCTTACAACTCAGCATTTATACACTGTTTTACTCTTCCTAAGGTTTGATTTGAGCTTCATCACCTTCATCTTGCTCCTAAATCATCTTTCTCTCAATCTTTTATACATGTCTCTTATCAATTCTTGGCTCAAATCACTTACTAGTAACCTTCTCTGTGCACACTTTAGGTTTCTTCCTTTTGACTGTGACAGAACAGTCATCAACTTCCTTGAATATGATTTATTTTAGATTTCTTACACTATTCTCAAGGTTCTGAGACTCCTATCAATATCCCACACACTCTTTACAACTTCTTCTCAAAGACATTTTACTCAAATACTTGTTTACTCGTCTAGGCTCTTCCTTAATAACATGTACAGGACAGTCTCACTCAATTTTGTTTCATGACTTCCTCTGGGCCTTATTCTCTTTCTCAGAGGCTTAAATCAATCTTCCAGGTTTTATATCTGCCTAACACCTCTCCTAAATAGATTTGTTCACCATTTCCTTTAGCTTTGATTCCAAATGACTGTTTCCAAGAAGACTGTATATGCTTGTTGCTCTTCAATGACTTATTTTTCTTATTTGATCTATGACTTAACTCCAACTGACCTTATGCTCTGTAGCACCCTGTATACATTGATGTCTTAACCTTCACCAATTTATAACAGTCTATCATGAATTTCTTAAGGCATCAACAACTTCTCAAGTATCCAAACCCTCTAATCTGGGCATCAACACAGTTAAGAACATCCAAGTTTTGGAATTTGTATTCTTTATTCAATCCTTCTGATACTCTTGATTTTTTAGAACACAATAATACCTCCTTATTCGTCTAATTGCATGGATACATTAGCCTTTTCTTAATACCCAAATAATGTATGTAGATTCAAACCTTCCTTGAACCCTGAACAGGGTATACCCAGAATCATGAGAAGAGTTATAATTTGTTTAACTTGTCTATGCATTTGACTCTTTCATGAGAATGTATTACTCAACTTAACTCTTCTGAGAATGCCCTTGAGAAGACTCAAATGTTTAACCCTATACAATTTTGTCTTGGTTTTGGTTTCAAAACTCTGTGTCTGAGTGTCTCAGTCCGAGACACAGTAATTTCTTATGTAATTCCTTTTATTATCTCTTGTTCAAAATCTATCATGTCCTTTATTGATTCTTACCTCTCCTTCAAGCCTTGACAAGCTTCAAACACTGCCCTATTCTTTGTCAAAAGTTTAACTCATCAATAATCATCCACTGTCATGCCTAAGACTGTCAAAATGCTGAATCACAGTTCAATACCAGTTTTAAATCTTTTGACACCTTTAATCCTTTTCAAGCCATTGTTTACAACCTAATTTCTGAAACATCCTATTCAAACCCTATCCAAACATGCATTCACTTCCAATACACTTCACAAGTACCAAAAGCTTAAGAACACAATACACTTGAGCAATGCAAGATTCATAAGAAACTCACAAATATATTTACATTAATGGTCTGATACGATACTTTCTTTGGACTGCAGACCATCTGAGCCCTTCCTAGGCTCAGATGGAAACCCCTCTAAAACCCCTCTAAAACCTATGAAAACCCCTCTAAAACCTTCACTAACTGTTTTCCATTGGAATTTCTCCTATTAACATTAGGAAAGTAGTTACAAAACTTACTCTAGGGTAATAAAACCATGGTTTATGAGGGTTATAGGTTTGAAATCCTAGGGAAAGTTTTAAAACCATCTTATTTGCCTCTCATGAGGTCTAATATGACCTTTTACATCATTAGCCACTCTAACCTTTTACATCAAACCTCTTCACATTTACTTAGGAATTCAAATTTTCAAACACTCCATTTTTGGAGGGAAGTCGCATAAGGAGCTAAAACACTCAATGAAGGATACATGGAGGTAAAGGAAACAACTTAAACACCAAAATAGGCCTATTAAGCCCTCACAGAAACCAAAATGAGAATGAAAAACAAAACTGGGCTATGGACAAGATGATGCTCCTGCATCACTCTAACAAGGAGAAATGGTATGGAACAAGACTTATTGACCAAAACAAAGTTCTAGACTTCAGCATACCCAAAATTTGGATTCTATTTACAGGCTACGGAGGATGCCCATGCATCATATGCAATATCTTGTTTTAATTTTTACCTATTGTTCGGAAGACACCATTTTAATTCTGGCATATTCGAAGTCTTTAATCATTGTAAAATAGACATTGAATTTATAATAGTCCAAACAACTTCCAGAATTGAGATTGTAGCCAAATCTGGTGGTCGATGAGATTTTAACCGAATGAAGAAAATAACAAAATCACTATCCATTGAAATCTGGCGGATTGCTTCAATTGACTTATAATATAATTACAAAATAATTACAATGTTGATTCCAAACAAATCTGTTTTTCTTGGGATTTCTTTTCAAACCCCATTTCCAAGATTATTTTGAAACTTATTTTTCTTGGCAGCAGGCCTGGATTCTGCCACAAATATTCTGCGTCTGTATGTCACACCACAGTCATTGCATAGTGTATGAGGACCCCTTGGCCCTCCTCTCCACTGGGGAGTTTTCTTTTGAGGGAAGAGGATTTTCTTTTTCAGAAACAAAGTATTCTGGGACATCACAGAAAGCGGTATTCTGGGAAACCATTAAAGAGGAAGAAAAGGAAAGAATCCTCGAAGTTACCCAATTTGTAACTGGAACAGAGCATGTCTTGTTGTCCAAAACTGAACTTCTGAACTTGCAGTCTTCACCAATGTTGTCACTGGGTCCAGCAGAACATAATACAGTTGGATCATCTTCCAATCTTAAAGGTTTGTCGTCTAAAAACTTGCAAGCCAGTGAAGGTCAGCAAGGTCTTCCAATCTTAAAGGTTTGTCATCTAAAAACTTGCAAACCAGTGAAGGTCTGCAAGGTCATCATTTTGATTACCAAAAAAACAACAAAAAAAACCCAATTAAAAAACATAGAAATCTCTAAAAAATTGAATCAAAATCCTAACCCTGGACGGTTTGTTCCTTGAAAAACCCTAAAAAGAAATGCATGATCCCTTCATTATATGCAGAGGGTACAGAGGGTAAACCCAAAAAAATTAACAAATAAATTCTAAAACAAAAACCACTCACAGGAATGTAGGGGTAGCTGCTTTCATATTCTCCATTCGCAGTCTCAAAATCTGTGTTGAAATTGCATTCAGCAAAGATATCCTCTTCAGTTGAAAAGTCCAGCAAGCCACCTAGATCCATAAAATGATTCCCCCGGAAGACCTCCTTCACAGTTGGCCATCATCTTTGGCTTCACCTCCTCTGCTAACGAGGTTCCACAACCTTTTCCAATTCTCTGTTTTTGGATCCATAAACATTTTGAGAAAATAAAATGGTGTTCAATATATGATCAAACACAGAAACCAAATTATCAGTTTTTATCAGATAAAATGAGCACATGGATATTCAATGCTTATATAGACTTTCTAAATAATATGCCGTTAATATTCTTTCAATTTCTAAAATAATATGCAGTTAACACCTGAGTTGGCCTAATGGTGAGGAACTTGTACTCTTGAAAGAGAGGTCACAAGTTCAAATCCTGCAGGGGGTAGGGATGTACGCCCTGTATTTGAAGCACAGTTAGGTGCCTCCTGCGTACTAGGAGTATATGCTATAAAAAAGCCGCCTGAAGACCCAAAAACAGGTTGCCTGGCATCGTGGACTATAAAAACCATTATTATTATTATTATTATTAAAAATAAATTTTCTACAAAAACATTTGTCACATAGACTTTTAACTAATATGCTTTCAACCTGCTTTTTTGAATAGTAAAAGAATATTGATTTAATTTTAATAAAATTCAAAAATAAAAAATCTTGTATCATGTTACATTTAATATAATATAAAAAAAAAAATTATGAAAAAATAAAAAAATATCAAATCTATTCACTAATGTTTTTTTATGTGAGTTTTTACAATTTTTAAATCAAAACTAAATCAACTTTTAATATAATTTCTTACATTGATTTGTTAAATTTTACTAAATTTATTAAAGGAAAAGAATATGCGAATAGAATCTCTCCTCACTCAACATATATTTTAAGATTCATATGTATTAAATGATTCCACTTGTAATTACAATATAAATATGGAAAATTGTATATATTAATTTTAATATTTTAAATTTTTGTAATTTTTTCTTTTAAATTTTCAATTAATTAATAATAAATATTTGATTATTGAATATTTTTAATTAATTTAAATAGCTTAACCAATTTAAACAATATTTTGTATTTCAATTTTTCTATTTCTACTTCAACAAAGAAAAATATGATCAATTATTCCTTTTTTAATGCCTTTGATAATAACAATTTTAAAATATACATATTATTTATGTACATAGTGTTCATGTCTACTATTTGGTGTCTCATGAGCAATTAACCAACCACATATCACATATGCAACATACATATCTATTATATTACCACAAACAAAAACTATATTATACTATATTTCAACCATTTAGAAGGCATGATGAAGTTGAAACTTTAGATTTATCCTAGATAGTGAACCTTACAATTCTTATACGCATTTAGGAGCCTTGACCCTAGACACATGCAAACAACTCCACTTCTCCCTATGTAGTGAATGAAACCTTCAACTCCATTTTATAGGAGAAAATTAGTTTTTCACCAAAACACTGGAAACCTTCTACCTAAGTAACCGAAAGATTCCTAAAAAGACAAAGAAACCCACTCATAAAGGATATGGGCCTACCACACTTACGACATAGACAAAAAGGCAACATACACGCCTATATGGTCAACAAAGGTTGTCAACATGCACCGACAACATAGCGCACTAAGAAATACAAGGATTGAAAGAGACTTGAGCCTTAAGGTTCCTCATCACTCGAAATGAGTTGGATGATTCTCTTCTTTTAGTGGAGTATAGGTCCCTTGTACTACACTCATACCATAGTCTGGAGATAGAAAAAGTACGATCATTATTTGTTGACACATCTTCATGATGGGAAAAGGTATTGATATGGGATACATAGAAAGTGACCAGGAGCAGGAGGATGAAGATTCATGGTGTGATGGAGATAGATATTTCGCCAAAGTTGTCCATTTGGATGATGATGTGCCTGCACATGGTTAGATTTGACATAATATACTTCTTTTACATACCATGGTATTTTACAATTTATTAAAATATTTCAAGCAATGTCAGGATACATCTAGAGGAGAGGATGATTGGAGATGTTTGTAGGAGATATCTGGTGAGAAAATATTTGAAATGGTTGTAATACATCCTTGGTATCTAGATTTGTTGGGCTTGTTCCAAATGTTAGTTTTCAAGTGGGTGGCCTTTAGGCCACATCTAAGAGAATTCAAACCTCCAAATGTTTTTGGCTTTGGAACTAGTTTCCTTAGGTGAATTCCTTATTAGGAAAATCTTCGGAGGAGGTTCTACATATCTATAATGCTTCCATTTCTATCGTAAAGTGCTGATTTAAAACTTAGGGGTTTTGGGATTAAAGGACAAAATAACAATTGTTCCAGATGTAAACAATAAAACTATCTCTGAAAAGAGATGTATATTGCTCAGAAGACTATGATTACAATAGCTATCTTTGCAAGGAGATGTGTCTTTCCCTTTCGGGTTACATATACTTATATACCTAATTATGGAAATATGAAGAGACATATAGAAGAATGTGGAAGGTCACCAATCTCGAGGGAGACGAGGTGGTTCATCTTCCATGAATTACATATGCAAAAATTTCACAAAATTACTATTTTTAGAAACACTACTATTTTTAGAGTATAACACCACCAAACAAATTTTCACACCTCTTCATCATATTCTATGCACTCAAAGCTTTTTGATGCATTTTGAACGGAGTCAATCGAGTTATGGCACAAAATTTATGCCACCCAAAAGTTTCCCTACTAGAATTGCTTCCTAGATTGTTGTCTGGATCATTCCTTCCTCCTTCAAAAGCAATGGTCCCCATTGTGCCAAGGAGTCCAATCAAGTGTGGGAATTGTTTCTTGATCTGGTATTCGGTGATCCATTCGCCTTGATGACTGAACTTTCCTTTCTTGATCACTCGATAGAGTTGAATAGGACGTCCTGGTGGTCTTGGTGTAAGTGTCCACAATCTAGTCTTCTTCAATTGGAAAAAATTTATGGGTTGAGTTCAGAGATGTCCAACTATTCTGCTACAACTAAGGTGTCCAACAGAGGTGGATGATATGGTTTGAGGAGGTCCACATTGAAGATAGGATGCAGACCAAGGTAGGGTGGAAGATTCAACTCGAAAGCATTTTCTCCCACTTTCTTGGTGATAGTGTAGGGACCATACCATAGAGGTCAAATTTTCTTGTGTGGACCTGCAAGTCTTTCCTTCTAAAGCTCACAACTAGACCTTATCTCCTACCTGAAAATGATGTGGAACCCTGTGTTGATCATCATGTTTTTATACTTTACGTTCATCTTCTATAAAATATCGTGGACCTGTTGTTGAGTATATTGAATCTGTTCAACGAACCTTGTTTCCTTTTTCTACTTCAATTCTTCCATGAGGTGTGTATTCCATTGTATGCACTGAAATGCACACATCAATGGGTGCCATAGGCTGGAACCCATAACAAACTTGAAATGGATTGTGCTTGGTGGAGCTGTGTAGGGCCCGATTGTATCCATGTTGTATGTAAGGGAGGGCCTCATCCCACGTACGTGGGTGTTTGGAGTGATACATATGAAGCATGTGGAAAATCAAGTAGTTCACCACCTCTTTCGTCCATCGATGTAGGGGTAGAAGGATGTGGACTTCATCAACTTAGTGTCCATCATTCCCCATAGGGTGGACTGAAGATGCTCAAGAACCTATTATCCCTATTAGAAATGATAGACTTGGGTAGCCCAAAAGTGATCCATACATGACTAAAATAGAGTTTAGCAGTTTCTTCAGCAGAAATATTTTTCTTACAAGCAATCATTATAGCCATTTTAGAAAATTGATCAACTACAACAAAAACACAATCATTTCCATGTTTCAAAGTTGGAAAACCTGAGAGGAAGTCCATTGAGATGGAGGCCCAAGGCTTGGTCGGTTTTGGCAATGGTGTATACAATCCTTGTTTCTTATTAGTTGGTTTGGAAATTACATAGGGGGTGCAAGATTTGATGTACTTAACCACATCATTCCGTAGATTGGGCCAGTAAAAGTGATTTTGGAGTATTGCGAGCATAATCTTCCTTTAAAATTTTTGAATTATCTTTATTGTAACTCCCCCCATCGGAATGTAGCCCTGTTTCCACCTTTAGTCACTTGGTTCAGTGGCCAAGAAATATGTGAAAATCCTAAGAAAAATCGGCGATAGAAATTGGCAAGACCCAAGAAGCTACAAAGTTCTGTAAGAGTCTTTGGAGTAGGCCATTTCTGAATAACCTAGATCTTCTCTGGGTCAACATGGACTCCTTCTTCATCCACAACATATCCTAAGTATTGAACCTTCCCATACCAAACGTGCATGTTTATACATTTGCATATAACATGTGATTTTTGAAGGGTTTGAAGTACTTCTCGAACATGTTGTAGATGTTTCTCCCACATCTGACTATAGATGAGTATATCATCTAAGTAGACAACCACAAAGGAATTGGTGTAGGGCCACAGGATGTCATCCATCATCCTCTTGAATGTTGAGCGAGCATCAGTTAGACCGAAAGGCATGACCAACCATTCAAATAGACCTTCCCGAGACTTAAATGTAGTCTTCTAGACATCTGTGGGCTCGATGGGAATCTGGTGATATCCAGACTTGAGATCAATTTTGGTGAATAATTTCGCACCACGAGTTGGTCTAACAAATCGTTAATCCTCGAAAGGGGGTAATGATTCTTCACAATAATTTTGTTCAAGGCCCGATAGTCAATGCAAAGTCTCCATGTTCCATCTTTCTTTGGTGCCAAGACAATTGGGCTTCCACAGGGTGAAGAGATTGGCCTAATGTGTCCCTTTTGAATCAACTCTTGGAGTTGCCTCTTGATCTCATCATTTTCAAGGACTGACATGTGATACACATGTATGTTAGGTAAAGGAGATCCTAGGACCAAATCAATAACATGTTTTACCTCACACTGAAGTGGCACCCCTGTGGGTGATTGGAATAGATCATCATACTCATCTATGATTTGGTCTTTCTGTTTCTTTTGTTGCCTGAATGAATGTGTGGTCAAGGTGACCGCATGACAAATTTCTTAGTGGATTTTGCCCCGATCATCAAGATGAATTTTTTTTTGAATGATTTAGAAGCCCTATTTATCTACATTAAGGCTTTGAAAATGACTCTCAATTTTATATAATTCACTTTGAGTTACTAAGATTGAAACTCCTTGTAAAAATGTATTATGTACATGGAGTTAAGAGGGGCATGTGTTTTTGATCCATTATTATTAGAACTTTGAGCTTTTGAACAATTATAATTATGACCCTAGGATATTGAACAATTTGGAAATCAACACACTAAGTATTATGTAGTAGTCATGTGTAATAAGTGTCCCAACCTTAATCCTTTCAATTATCCAATCAATAAATCAAGTAAATTTTACATTCTCCTCTAAAAATATTTGAAATTGTAGTGTGACATGTGGATGCTTTTCTAAAAAATGAACTTGTTGCTATTAAATTTTTTTATTTCCTTGTCCCATTAAATGTACTAATGCACCTATGTATAAATATAAACTTATGGAATTGAATTTAAAAACCTATTCATGGCAATACAACATAAGAGCAGAGCCTTAAAATAACGAAAAAGAACCCAAGGCGCGGAAAATAAGAGTCAAACCTGTGACTAGAAATGTACATATTCTAGTAAACAAGAGGGATGTGAGACAAATATGACTCAATCAATTACCAAGCAGAAGAGTACATAATATAAAAAAATCAAATGAAACATTAAAAGCATGTCAAAAATGAAACAAAAACATGCCAACAAGAATCTAATTTCTAAACCGCTAAACACACAAATGCGAGCAGCAGCAGCAGTAGCAGAGCTGAACAATGGCACAAAACCAAAGTCTGAAACACAGGCATCTTGATCGCTGGTTAACATGAGTGAATTTTTCTTCATGGATGTGGATTGCCTTGGGAAACACCTCTTGCAGCACCCAAGGTAATCCGCATCCTAGTCTCCCAATCCAGAGGTGTTCGCCCTGAACCTCTGCTACCTAGATGAACAAAAGAAAAACCAACATATAAATCTAGCTAGAAACTCCTGAAATACATCAGGCACCAAGTTTTAGCCTTCATCTTCAATTCAACAAGCTGGCAAAGTGAAAACAATGGAAGCAAATGAGATTGTGAAACAGATTTACAAAAACCCAAAAATCTAGATTGGATTTGGCAATGCAAATTCCCAAACTTGCCCAGAATATGCAGAGATTCCAAATTAGCCCAATAATATCACTAAAAGAATACACATATTAGACAAGATTTCAGAAGGAAAACCCAAACACCAAATACAGATTGGGAAAATACACACACAAACTGGCCAACATAAGGAATAAAATGTAAATAGACAAAGATAGTTAGCAAGGTCAGCAAAAAATCATACAATGCAGATTGCTAACTGAATCCAACAGCAATATTTTTTCATGCTGAATTTATCAAAGCTCAAGAGCTCAAATCTATAACTTGATTTCTACTTGCATTTGCGGATGCCTAAGTTTAGGGCCGAGTTGCAGAGAAATTTTCTAATGAGAAGTTCATAAGGGTTGCCCGAGGCCAACCAATATTCCTAACTGACAATTATGACAATACGTGGGAGGTATCATCCTAACGCAGCTAACACTAAAAGCCCAATTTTATCAAACAGAATGCAGCCAATTCCAAAAAGTCAACTATAACTGGAACTGCAATTATATGGGCCCTCATTTTGACAGTTGATCTAGAAACTGATCACCATCTTGTTCTGTTCAAACAAAGACATACACAACTTTTGCACAAGGCATTCAACTGTTAGACAAAACACATGGTCTGGATATGCACAAGATGGGTTTGCTGGAATGGCCTTGGCTTAAAGCCAGACTCCACAACCTTTGCCAGCATCCTCCTAGCTTCTGCTAGAATGGGAGATTAGAACAGAGTATGCGAACTGTTTGATAGAATGTCTAGGTGAGATGTGGTGTTGTGGACTGCAATGAATGGAGAATATGCATAGAACGGTTTGTCAGGCCTTTGAAACTTTCAGGCAAATGCATTTGACAACCATGAAACTCGTGCCAAATTGAGAGCTTCAGAAATGTGGAAGCATACAATTGACAAGCAAACTGTTTGACTAAATGCCTGACAGAAATGTGGCATCATGGACTGTATTGAATCCAGGGTATGTACAAGTGTAAAGACAGACGCCATGACCTCTGCCAGCATCTTCCCATCAATTGCGACAAAAGTAGTATGTGTTGGGGGTAGATGAGGCATTGTAATGCAAGGTTATCGTAATTTTTATGTGTATGAATCCAAATATCTCAGTTCCTGTATAATTTTCATTCATTTTATGGCTCATAGAGTGAATCTAGCATACAAAATAGTCAGCAAATTTAAACATATAACAAAAGTGGAAGAATTTGTTTGAGAGGTGCATGCTTTTTTTTTGTTGAAGTCCTAAAATATTCATGGAATTCTAAAGATTTTTTGAAGGAATAAAAATGGGCATAAAATATTAAAATACTTCGACACCAGGTGGGTTACATTGTACCAACCGGTTCGTCGGGTGTATAATGTGACATAAGGATAGGTGACATCTACCATCGGATAGGTGACAGGTTTAAATGTTCCTCCAGTGAAATATCTACCATCGGATCACGTTAGTGCACTTGAAAGGCAACCTCATTCTGGATCTGGTAAATGAAGTATGTGTGCTTACAAAACAACTGCAAATTATGTAAATACTCATAATGAAGAGGAAAATAAGGATTTTTCCAGAGAAATTTGTGACAAGGTAACAATATAGTAGAATAAAGGTCGACCCAAGCAATAAAACTACTGGCAGGCTGGGTAGTTTGAACATTGCTCCAGTCGAAATAGAGTTGGGCATAAAAAGTGAAGACAATTCCGATCTATTGTTTCCTCAACAAAGTGGTAAAGTTGTAGACACTCTGCAGGTATTAAAAGGCATGAATGAAGGAGTATCAGATCCCAGACCATCTCTTGCTAGGAAAGCTCGGAAGAATAACAAACTCATGTGCAACAATCATGGAAAGCAAAACTTAAAATAATTATGAATTCAGAAGAGGATCAAATAACACTATCTATTGTTGCAATAAAACAGAAGGAAAATATACTCATGGGAACCCCTGTCAAGTATCAAGCAATGACAAATCCACTTCATACGGTGTTTGGAACCAAAGCATCTGATAGAAATAAAATTCGATGATCCATGAAAAAGATGATCATTCAAGCTCCAAATGAATAACAACATTCACCGAGACAAAATTGAATAACTGAATCGATTCAATGAATAACAACATTAAATTAAATGGTGATGACTGAATTGATTCAAATGAATAACAACATTCACCGAGTCAAAATTGAAGCCTATGGTAAAATATGCATGTTCAGATATTGTGCCGCTAACTATTTGACGAAATGCTTAATTAGAGCCAACTTTCTGCAGAAATGGAAATTGATTTGGAGATTGGTAGGAATAAGGTTGTGATAGACAAAGATGGTGTCAATGTGCTTCTTCTTATTAGATCTGCATAATACAATGTTCAATAAAATCCCTCAATGAAATGTGGTCTTGTAAGCGGCAATGAAACCCACTAAAAGCAACCACAGAACAAGAGAAAAAAACTGCTATGCCAGTCCAACATTGACACTGTTTCACCAAATGCAACCAATAGATGTCCAACCAATTCATTTATACAGAATAAATTAATTGAAAATAAAATCAAAATTACTATCCAGTGAAATCTGGTGTATTGTCAACTAATTTATACAAAATAATTACACCGCTGATTCCAAGAAAGCAAAATTTTCTTGGGATTTCTTTTGCAGCCTCATTTCCAAGACTATCTCATGGAAATTAGCGTGTTCATCCATGGAAAATGCAACAGGCCTGTATTCTGCCACAAATCTTCCCCATCTTATGTCATCTACAGGCATTGCATAGTGCATGAGCAATGAGAACCCATTGGCCCTCCTCTCCACTGGGAGTTTTCTATATCCCACAGTGCTCGCATTCCCTGACCTTCCATTTCATCTTTGTATTTCTCTCAGTGGTTCTTTTCGAGAGGGAGAGGATTTTCTTTATCCAAGAAACAGGATCACCACAGACTGCAGCATTATGTGTTGAGGATACTATTTCAGAGGAAGGAAAGGAAAGAATCCTCCAATTTAACTGGAACTCCCGACTCATCACTCCTTGCTTTCTTTGATACACTCATTTCTGGACAAAAGAGAAAGATTTCTGCAGAGCAAGACTTGCCGTCCAGTTTTTGAGCTTGTGTTCATCAATGTTGCCACTATGTCCAGAAGAACAGAATAGGGTGGGATCATCTTGCAATCTTAATGCTTCTTCATCTAAAAAACTTGCGAGCCAGTGAAGATCGGCCAAATCATCATGCAATCTTAAATGTTCTTCATCTAAACAGCTTGCAAGCCAGTGAAGGCCGACCAAATGATCATCCTGATTACCGAAAAAATAAAAAATAAAAATAAATTTAACCTAGAAATCTTTAAAAGATTGAATCGAAATTTTAATCCCCTTGAAAAACCCTAAAAAGAAATGCACCCTGGACGGTTTGTTCCATGAAAAACCCTAAAAGAAATCTGTTCCTTCATTATACGCAGAATGTAGAGAGGACAAACCCAAAAATTTAATAAATAAATTCTGAAAGCACCACTCACAGGATTGTAGTTGTGGCTGCTTTCATATTCTCCATCCACAGTCTCGAAAGTTGTGTTCAAACTGCATTCAGCAAAGATATCGTGGCTGCTTTCATATTCTCCATCCACAGTCTGGAAATCTGTGTTCAAAATGTATTCAGCAAAGATATGGTCGTGAATTGAGAAGTCCAGCAGGCCATCGAGATCCATAAAATGATTCCCCAGAAGACCTCCTTCACGGTCGGCCATCATCTTTGTTTTGTGGAAAAAAACACAGAAACCAAACAAGACGGATTTCTTGGAAACCAAATTGAGCGAACCAGACGTCCAATGCCTATATATACCTATGGCTTTCTAAATATGCTGTCAACATTTCTTTTATTCCTAAAAATAGATTTCCCAAAATAGATTATTCTTTTTAAAAAATTTAAGTATAGAGGTCATATGAATTAATTATAAACTATTTCATTATTTGATAACAAAACTCTAATGCGACCAGTACCTGCCGCAACTAAGAAGCGTGTTTGGGGACATAATTTGCAGGATGTGAAAAACAAAGCAATCAACTAACATGACTTGTAACCCTACACATAAATGTGGATATATATATGAACAAGCTTTGTACTGGTTGTTGATGGAAGATTTGTAGTAAGCAAGGACAAAAAATAGTAAAGAAATATATGCAAATGTTGAAAACTAATTGTCTACATCATGACGTTGCACTCTGGAAAAGTTGTTATGGGTTTAAATCTCAACATATCTATAACAAAAGAGATGTATTTTCTTGTGTGCAATTAATGCATCAATCTCTCGTGGAAATGGCGATTTTGTGGGAACTACATGACTGTTGATGCAATTGACAAGGTTGGGACGGATGGAGTTCTATCTCATTACGAGCTCATGACACTTTGCAAATATGCTTGTACTTAATAACTTTGTTTGCGGAGGAGATTGATAGAGGTTATATATCTCCCCAATTTAGAAAAAGAAATCCAATGTGACCAAATTGTCATTCGCCTTTTGCAATGCTAACATCTATGTGCAAGTAAACAAAGACAAAATGTTTCTCACACAAACATGTAACTATGACAATCTTGGGAAGAATTCATGATATCTCTTCAAATATGTACTTAGTCAATAGTGACGAGTTGTGCTTCCAACAATGAAAGTTCAAGTAAACACTTCATAACCACACTTTAATATATATTGTAGGGGGTGAAATGTAGATTGTTATGCAAGGAAAATACGAGAAAATATTTATAGAGAACTATTGAAAGTGAAAAGGGGAAATTGTGTAAAACTCGGTTTGAAAAGATGACCATATCTAAGTTTTGATAAAAGTAGTTAACACCACTTTATAAGGATAAACAAATCCCGAGTTAAAATCATGTGAATCAAAAGTAGGAAAATAAGCCATTAATTTACAACTTAAGTAACAACAAAAGGCATCAATACGGTGGTTATGTATCAAATCTACTCAATAATGAACAACAACATCAAAGCAAGTGTAAGCAAAGGTCATAATTGAAGACATTGTTTTCATAATGTTCAAAAAAATTAATATGTAAATAACTTGGAAGACAAAGTAAGATTTTTCTTTTTCGTTTTTGGATGGAAGAAAATAAGTTTTTAAAGCTTTAAAAACATGCCCACAATTTTGGGTAGACTTGTATCACATATTTTAGTTGAAAATCTATGCATGACTAATTTGCCTCATGAGACCCAAAAACATTGAATTCTGCAAGTGCATTTTCATTTGTGCTTTGATTTAGTTTTGTATTTCCATATGTTGGTGCTCATTTTGAACCAAGTACTTATAATTGAAGTAAACCAAAGGTGTTTTGAGGCTCCACTTCACAATTGGTTCAATAACACCGAAATTTTTGTTATCCGAAGTTTTCCCTCTCCCATAATTGTGAAACAACGTGTAAGTGGGATGGGACATTATGCTCTAAGGACGCCGCAGACACAAAAATTTAATCATCCGCGAGAGTTCATAACTTAGTGTTCTACGAGGTTGTTTCCCAATCCGCGGAACAAAAGGAATCATATAATAACTTGAGCATAATTTTGGCATGGTTGGCTAGCACAACATCAACTCGATTTACAAGTTAAAGCAAGCCACGGTAACACGGGTTTTAAACTTGTGGAATATGTGAAATTGCATAACTACAAAATCCATGAAGCAAATGAAGTAAGCAAATGATGCTTTAGGTAAGACTAGTAAAGTGGTGAAGGATCCGATGTTCCAGGGTTACTATCTCTAAGGGGTTGAGAATGTGGCTATGTAACAAAGCCGCAGTATGTTGATTCAATGTTCCACAGGTATTTGAGGGTTAGTATTCTGCGGACTTCAAAATCCGCCGAATACTCGAGATCCGCCAAAAAGGAGAAAAGGGGTTACGGGACATTCACGATATTTAAGAGACCCGCGAAGGAAAGAAAAATGCAAAGGAAATATGCGAATGAGAAAATGAAGCATTTTCACCATGTCTCGTAGACACAAAATCATGCACTTTGGGTAACTATTTAGTCCTGATTACATACTACTATTCATATGATTCCTAAGTAAGAAAAATACTAATCAACCCATGTCTTTGGCCACCTTTCTTTGCTTTTTATTGCCACTTTTGGTCTTGCACCCTTACTTGCTTAGTCTACCTTTTTATACCTCAACATTTATCATCCTGGACATCAGCGCTCGGCCAGGGACACCGGCGTCAGACGTCCTCATCCCCTCTGGGTGCCCCTAACATCAATATACTTTGTTCACACTTTTTGGGTGCTTTCTAGTCGTTTGATCATCTTATCTTTTGGTAGTCGGCCTTTTTGGGGTTAATTACAAAATTCAAGCAAGGGAATCATATAAATATAAAGTTATGTGATCATAATAAAGGACCAAGCACTAAGCATTAGCTATCACCACATAAGGTTGCATCCATCAAACATTTAAGAGCTCCATTACATCCATCTAGCACCATCCAAGGGACATAAGGGTTGGTTATTATGCATACACTTTATAGAATGGAAGTTCATTTTCCATGCCCACATCTATTACATTTCTTTACATCTAGCTCATTTTTTCGCTATCAATTGCAACACACACAAGAGCCACCTAGGGCATAATTCCACACACACACACACACACACACACACACACACACACACACACACACTAAGAACTATGTTGGGTATGGGTTGTAGTACAATGCTCGATTGTAAGCTCGCCATTATGACAGGTTGAGAAGAGTTTGACCCCTCATTTTGCATATTTATTTTTTAGGATTTGATTTCTATTTGAGGGTTTTTTTCATTACAGGTTTCTAACAACTCTGGTGATCATTGTGTGACTTCATAACAACCAAAGGTGAAAAACAAATAATGTCTTGTGACCACTTAGAGGATATTTCTTGAACATTTTTTTAGACATAGCGCCCATAATCAGGTCTAGGGTGCCCACAAACACCCCTATCCCTTTTTAGATGCCCTAGTCTAGACAGATCATCACTCACACAATAATATGAGGATTTGTGTGATGCTTCTACCTCTTTATTCATCCAGTCGGAAGTTCGACATAGTCTAGGAACAATTTCAAAACAACTAAGTCATCTTACCTCTTCTTTACACTTAGGGTTTCATACTTTCTTGCTTAGTTTGCTTGGCTTAATTTTTGTACTTAATTGTTTATTCTTTTCTTTACTACTGCAATAATAATTAGATTAGGCATATAAAATCACATTTAGCTTAATAATTTTGGTGAACCCGATCTTTGAATCCACCTTCCATTTAGAGCTCTTATCCTCTTATCACTATGGCTCAATCTTATGGTGAATTTACTAAAGACCATCTTAAATCCCTTAATGATCATATCGCTGAGCATCCCCAAGATATAGACTTGCTTTTATATGCTGCTCATGAGGAGGCCACAAATCTTGTGGAGTTTACTACTTCTGCTGCCATCCCCACTTCTATTGTCACTCAACCGCCTATTGCCACTCTTCTACCTACATCTATTGTTCATGTTTCAGTTCCTACTCCCACCAATCACTTCACTCCACCTCTTGTTTCTCACACACAACAAGTTTCTTCCGTTGGCACTCAAGATTTAGCCTCTCTTTATTAAAACCTCCAAGCACAAATTTGGCGATTCTGAACAGGCTACTTCTCATGCATCTCCATCTTTGGATTCCACTCCATTACAACACACGCCAATCAAACCTGCCACATCCGCTTACTCGCTTCCTCCTAACTTCGTCACCCCCAAGATTCCCATTTTCAATGGGCATGGTGACCCACAAGAGCATCTCCGAGCATTCCATGTGGCATGTCTAGATTTTACGGATGATCACATTCTTCTAGCTAAGCTCTTTCCTCACACTCTCCATGATTATAAGATGTGTTGGTTGTTGGGGTGTGGAGCACAGTTTTGATCTTCTTGAATCGGTGTTGAAGTGTTGGAGCTCGAACGATTAAGTTTGGAGACTTCAGGAGCATTTTGTAGTCATTTTTTGTGACGTGGTTGTGTAGTCGTTGTGTCATTGCTACGACGTTCTTTGTTAACATGCTATTAACGTCGGGAATATTTTTCCAGCCGTGGGAAGTTGAAAGATCACGACATTCAAACTTTTAGGGTTGGCTTTATGGCTTCTTAGAAGGATTGTAATCCTATAAATAGAGGTGTTAGGGTATCTTAAAGATATCTTGAGTGTTCAAGAGGTCTTGAGTCTTAGAGATCAAGAGGTGATCAAGAGTGATCAAGGTTATGCAATTAGGTGTCAATTGTGGTTTAGATGTGGTTTAACATCTTTGGAATTCTGTTGTGAGTTCATAACTAGAGAATACTTTGTGAGAGTTGTTTTACTCTTGTTGATAATAAAATCTGAGCAAGTTCTTGGTGGATGTAGCCCACATTGGGTGAACCACGTTAAATCTTGTCTTGTCTTCTTTTGTGCATTATTTATTTATGTTGTTATATTTCTGCAAGTATAATTCTGCTATATAGTTTCCTACTGTTGTGGTTTGAGGAATTGTTTCCGCATATTTGTTCTCTAATTCCTAACAATTGGTATCAGAGCTTTGGTGGTTTTTTACTTGAAGTTGTAAATCCGATGGAAAGTTAAGCTTGAGTGGAGCTATGGCGAGATGAGGGCGGATCGAGGGTTGAGAAGTTCAATGGGCGAACTTTGGTTTGTGGAAGATGCAAATGGAGGATTACTTATATCAAAGGACCTCCATGTTCCTTTGGCTGAAAAGCAAAGAAACCTACTGGCCATGTCGGATGAGGATTGGGTTCTTTGGAGTAGGTGCTCGGGCAATTTGTTTATGCCTTGCATCTTTAGTTGCTTTCAACATATCATAGGAGAAGACCACGAGAAAGGTCTCATGAGTGCGTTGGGAAGTTATATGAAAAACCCTCTTATCTAATAAAATAGTGTTGATGAAAAATTATTTAATATGAAGATGTCGAGAATGGTTCTGTTGCTTTGATCATTTGAATGAATTTAATATAGTTGTGAGTATGTTAAACTTAGTAAAAATTGACTTTGATGATGAGGTCGGGGATTTGTTGATTTTGTGCTCCTTTCCGGATAGTTTGGACAACTTGGTTATGGCTGTAAGTAATTCGGTCTCTAATAACTCAAAGCTAAAGTTTGAGGATGTGATCTAGATGTGATCCTAAGTGATGAAATGTGAAGGAAGAGAAGAGATTCTTCTACTTTTGGAAATGCTTTGATGGTGGAGAGCGGAGGGAGACAAAAGAACAGAGGAAAGGTAACCATGGGAAGTCGAATGATTTGTGGAAGGTCAAAGTCCAAGAGTAAGTTAGAATGTTGGCCTTTGTGGGAAGGTTGGTCATGCTAAGAAATATTGATGGGCTCTTTGGGATAAGAAGAATAAAAGGAGGAAACTAAAGAGGTAAATGTGGCAAAGCGATGTTTGTAAAGATGCCTTAATTCTTTTTTAGATAATATTGTTGAATCTTGGGTGTTAGATTCGGGGCTTCTTTCCATGCCACCCCACATAGACATTACTTTACCGATTTTGTTCAAGGTGATTTTGGACATGTATATCTTGGTGATGATGAACCATGCGACATAGTAGGGAAAGGTTGTGTTTGGGTGAAAAATAAAAAATGGGAACACATGGCTGCTTAAGGACATCGTTAGGCATGTGCCTAAGTTGAGGAAGAACTTGATATCAGTGGGACAACTAGGAAGTGATGGCTGTACGGTTAGTTTTATAGTAGATTCTTGGAAGGTTACCAAGGGAGCTCTTGTGGTTGCAAGAGGTAAGAAAAATGGTACTTTGTATTTTACCAGTGGTGCTGATTATTGCAATTTGTTTGTTGCAGATGGAGATGCAACTTTATGGCACCAAAGACTCGAGTCATATGAGTCATAAGGGCATGCAGATTATAAAGGACACGTTGCCTGGATTAAAGGAGTTAGATTTGGACTTCGCGAGGACCTGTGTTTATGGGAAACGAGAGCGGGTGAGATTCCTCAAGGTTGGACCTACCAGGAGGAGGGTAAGTTTGAGTTAGTGCATACAGATGTATGGGGCCAACTAAGGTAAACTCTATTGGTGGTTCATGTTATTACGTCACTTTCATTGATGATGCGACTAGAAAATTTTGGGTACATTGCATTAGAAGGAAATCGATGTGTTTGAAACTTTCAAAAGATGGAAATCCTTGGTTGAGAATGAAACAGTCTTAAGTTGAAATGTCTCAAGTCGGATAATGGAGGGAATATTGCAGCAATGAATTTATTGATTAATGTTCGTAAATGGGATCCATAGAAAAGAACGGTTCCAAATACTCCATAGGAAAATGGAGTTCGAGAGAGAATGAACAGGACAATCATGGAGCGTCTTTAGGTGCATGAGGTTACACGCGGGTTGCCACTCATGTTTTGGGTGGAGCGGTAAGCATAGCTATTTATTTGATTAACAGAGGACCCTCTATGGCCTTGGATGGAGGTATACCTGAGGAGGCTTGGTCAGTAAGAAAATTGATTACTCATTTCTTAGAGTATTTGGATGTGAGGTATTTGTTCACATTGATAAAGATGATAGGACCAAGTTAGAGGCTAAGTCTGAGAAATGCACCTTTGTTGGATATGGTGAAGATGATTTTGGTTTTACGTGTTACACAAATGTACCCACCATATACTCATCATTCACATGCATATAGGATTCATTCACCTACACAGTGTCTATCTCATACACCACCAGTCTTCGAGCATGTTCACACACCTTCATCTCCACTAACATCGGGTGGAGGGCCTTCATATTTCACCTCATTTGTTATCGGATAGTGCGCTTCACCATCACATGTTTGGGGGCATCACGCTTATCCTTTCCCCCTCTAGCATCAGCCCATAAATTATATTCTCATCACCAAATACATCTTGATACACAATCATATCGTCATTTCTTGATGACGCACTCTTGTGCTTTATGGTTCACACTTGACTGTTGAGGGCATACTATAACACACACATTAACCTAACACACTACACATTATACATCAACTTTACATACTACATATCACTTCACACATCACACATCACACATCATACACTTAGGACATCTTATTTCGCATCATCTACTATACACTTTACATCTCATTCATATACACATTCAAACTCCATATCTCTTATATCTACTTCTACACATTGTGGTCATTACCCTATGACACACTCTAGTTCCATGGTTCATACTTGATTGTTGAGGGTTTCAATCTAAAATTAACCTCACCACACTCACACGTGTAATCACTCAATTAATCAATCACTCACACGCTTATCATCTACACTTTGTGCTTTCATGATCACATCTTTTTTTGTATAAAATTCACCCATTTCCCGATGACACACTCTCATTTACGGTTCATTATTGATTGCTGATGGGGTATATATAAATGAGCCTCATCACATGCATACACCTCCATACTCACTTGGGGTGCATGCGGCTCCTATCATTCACACTACATTCCATTCCGTCTCATTTGTAACATATTGCACATCTTGGTTGCATTTAGTCTTGCTTACATTTGTTTATTACATGTTCAATTTATTACACATGCTAGATAGATATTTTGTATGTCATTATATTTATCATACACACATGCACGTTCATGTGATTTCTAGTTGTGATATTAGATTATATAGATCTCTTGCACATAACATGGATGCTTGGCACACATGCGTACTATTACCAAATCCCACAATGGCTTCCCGAGGGCATCCAATTTCATACGTCTACAGGTGTTATTGTTTCATTTTGTTTCATAGCACACTACTATATTGGATTGTATATGTTTGACATAATTTTTATCTTCCTAACATGCTAACGAGTGCTTCATGTGCAACATTTGTTATGCAGAACTATTTGCTTCCATGGTTGTCTGTTACATTGTTTGTCATTGCTTGCTCTTTGTATGTTCTTGTTTGTAGGCTTTTCCCTTTGTCTTGTGTGCACACTATCTGCTTTTGGATTCGTTGACCTTGATTGTCTTGTGACATCATGAGTGGTGTCCCATGTTTGCAACCCACTTTTTACGGTCTACATTGTCTTCTTGTGTGTTTACATTGTCTTCTTACATCTTAGATTACAAATTATCTTCATGTATGATACCTTACATTTTACATGTATGGTTGATTGTACTAACACTTGTATCCCATCCAATGTTTTTGTGTGCTCCTTTTTTCTACCAAGCACATTCCCTTCCTCCTGTAAGGTACAGATTTCAAAGACAATGGAGTCCTATTTCTGGTCGGATACTCCTTTAGAACGTCGCATGTACCCTAAACAAGGGAGGTATCATTTGGGTGAATCGGTCACCCCATACAATAGTCTACAATCATTACACAACACAACACAATAACGACACAACACATTTTTAATTTCAGGGCTCAGAATCAAACTTGGGTCCTTAACACAACACAATCCTTCCCGGACACCTATAGCTAGGGGAAGTTACATGACATTTGGAAATTCAACAAAATCTACGAACTCCACACACAATGGATTTTACAAGGCACACAATCCTTAGCATTTCGGCATGCATGCACTACACACTTTCATGTTGGATCGAATTATTTAAAATTTTCACACCATCTGCAGTGGTGTCCTACATTCACAGAATCAATTAAAGGTTGAGGATGACACTTTGAAATTTTCTCCCTACACTTCTTCCATGACTTGGCATGAAATTTCCCAAAATAATGCAGCCATGATAAGAATTCTAGCATGAGATCACCGAAAATACTTGTTTGTCTACAACTTCTTTAGTTCCTTTTTATACGCTTTCCTCATCACGGATCAAGTACACATGTTCCTTTTTCACATTTTTCATTTTACATATTTATTTACATGATTTTCACACATACACGTGTATTTGACTACTTGTTCATTATTCTCTTTTACAGGTCCATCTATATGGGAAGCGGTGGTTAACATCATTCACAACATCAACAATAACATCGACATCAACAAAAATCACATCACAACATCTACATATGCATTTCTGCCCTAGGTTCATTTTCATCACCACTTTTGCAATTTTTCCTCCTTAGCATCCACACTTCACTTTGTTTATCACTCCACGCTTTGTCATGTCCCTTGACACACTATTTCTACATCAATATGCATGGTTATCAGGTAGATATATCTATCTACTTTATGTTACTTGAGATTTCCGCTCACTAACATAAGTGGGGAAAATGTAGACACAAAATCACAAACTTGGGGTAAACGTAGGGATATGATCTAACATATTTTTCATCCTATACTCAAGTTCCTTGCAGTCCTGAAGCACCGTAAACATATTGAATATCTCATGCTCACCGTGAGACATACCCATGATCTGTGATGCCGTCCTTGGGCCTTCTAAAATCTTAATCAATTCTAACTTTTTCCTATAAGAAGAGACCCATTCAAGGAGATTAAGCTCATTTGAGGTATGCCTTAGTAACTTGCCGAGCAATAGTTTTGGAGGAAGAAGATGGCCCAGGACATCAACTGATATAACATGAGCTAACTCATATACACTAATTTGATCCACGAGACTGGCTTGGATTCTCTTACTGGATTAGTTGGGCCCCTTTTACATATATTTAATGGTGGCAACGACGCTTCAGGGATTTCTTAGAAATTATTTCACCAAATCCTTTTCAAGATTGGTGAGCCTTTGTTCTATTGCGCAGATATTTTGCGGGAAAGTGAGGATATATCATCTTCGGTCTCGACATCAAGTATTACATGCACATCGACAGGATTTTTTCTCTATCATTTCCTCAAGAAAAAGGTAGGGGATATCTTTGATAGTGTTCACATTAATAATTGGCCTACAATGGGCCCAAAATTTCATTAATTTCTTGGGAGCTTCATAATCTTCGAGGTCAAAAAAATGGTGAAACAAAATATGGAAAACCAAGAAGAAAGGAGTCATTTTCAAGAGTTTCCTCATCAAATCCATTCGAACAATGCAGAATTCAAAGTGGTCCCATGGGTTTTATTTGGTCTTAATTGTAAACAACATCTTGAAAAAGTTTCATTCAGGATAGAAAGGTGGAAGATCGCATGCGAGTTTATGAAGAAAGTGCTTTCAAATCATTTCCTAATTCCATTTTCATCATTTCTAAAAGAAATACAACATTGATTTTTTCACAAGAGAATTTACTTGTAATAGCCGAGAGGGAGTTGTGAATTCGTAAACGAATATGTGAGAATTTATAGAAGATGAATTTTGGAAAGGTTCACGTGAATTATCATATCAAGATTAAATGCGAGATCAATTTTGGATGCTCGCACAATTTGAAAAAAAGAAACAGGTGGAATGATGTTTATAAAAAATTGTTCTTTTGGCTTGATTAAAGGTTTTGTGCATGAAAACATCAAATTAAAATAAGTGTATGTGGTTAATCACACCATATCTTCTAAAAATACAAGTGTCAAATCAGTTGGAATAATGGAATCAAGGAACAAACAATGATTAGGAACAAACAATGATTAGGAACATAAGTGATTGTGACATGATAGAAAAGACAAAAAGGGATTGGATAACACAATTTGAATATCTTACACATGTCCACATCTATAACCGAGGATAGAATCATGTTGATGGTTAGCATAAGCATATTTTTATTTAAAATATATTTTCCAAAGATGGAGTTCATATGCCTTCTCGGGAATACATATGAAATTTCACTTTTCAAGATTTTGTGTCAAGGTGGTTGCATTGTAAAACCATTGGAAAACATTGAGGGCATTTAATTCATGTCCTCTTGTCAAGAAATTGGAAGTTTTGAATGACATATGCCTACTTATTGTTCTATTTTTACATTATAGATCCTATATGTTGAAATTTGACTAATGAGTTATAATTTCTTACTACAATTTTGTGTTTATTTCTATCATAGGTAATACACTAGATTAGTCCTCGGTTGTTGCATTTTAGTTATTAAATCAATATTGTCCTCTAGCAATTAATCTGCAATATTTGATATGATTATAAAATCTTCATTCTGAACCATCATATTGAGTGATCTTTGCTAGCCTTTGAGTGTATCTTTGGCATATGAGAATAGGAGAAATAAATAATTCATTAGAATGCTTGCATGATATTTTGTGTTAAGTGTTTTAGAGATTGTGTTGAAAATATTTGTAGTTGTTGAGCATCAATGAATGAAAATCTTTTTGTTTAAGAAATTGTCACTACTTAATCATATGTTATTTACTTTTCTAGGATAACATGTTGTCATAGTAGTTGTTGATGCTTTGTTATAGGAAATCAATCATCATTTCCCCCTCTTTTACAAATCAAACCTATTATATTGTTTCCCACATCATCACATTTCCATCAAAACATCTATTAACCACCCGCTTGTTCTGTATCCAAGCATTAGAATGGAAACCTCTTGATATCTTGATTCCCATAAAAAATGATGCAAGAACAACTGAACTTTGTTGTCTCTAGTAACTTGTGTCTGATGCACTAAGTATATATAACATTCTTGTGACAACTCTTGCGAGTGAGTGTTATATTCATGGCCATGCTTAGCTCAAATTAACCCTCCATTTGATCAAGAGGAACTAAGTGTAAATTATCCCCTCTCCATTCAGGTTACCCAATGGGTCCTCTCACCCTGGTTTAAGGTAGAACCAAAAGTAGCAAGATTAGGCCATCCCTTTGTACGTGCCTCTCAATCATCCCAAGAGCTTGGTTCCAGAGAGAATGTTAGACATCTCTTCGGTTGCAAATGACATGTATCACATAGTCTACCATCCTCTAAGAATTATTATTCCCTAAAAGTGTTGCATGGCCCCAAACAGGTGTAAATTTGGGAGAAAACACACTTCTAGCGTAGTTCTTGCCAGGAAAATTTTTATTATCTCATCACCGTGTGTTTGAGGTTTGCAACTTGTGTATTCTTAAAAGGAACACTTATTTTTGTGGTGATTCTTTGGATTATATGGGTCTATTGGATATCTATATAACAAGGATCTTTTTGCAAATGGATTCTAGTAAAGAAGCAACAAACATAACGCGCTCTCGTTATGGTTTGGTCCATTATAACGTGACATAGAAAAATTGGGGTCACATAATGCTAGTGACAAAAAAATTGGGGTCACATTGTAATGCAATCGCATTATGGCTCAAGAAATTTGAGCTATAACGCACTCACGTTATAATGCTCTTGCGTTCCTTTTTGTTATGTGGCATATGTGCTTATGAGAGGGATATATTTACTAATTTTATTAATCTTCATACTTTATTATTTCTTATACTTCAAATTTATTTTAGTAAGATAGTTTCACTTTGCACCTTATGGAGCTAGTCTCACATCTCCATCTATCATGGTTTAGAAGATAGTTTTCAAACTCTAATGCAAGACATAGGTATTTTTCAGGATTTCAACATTCAACCTTCAAGCTTTTAGGGTTTAAATTATACAATCGATATCTATTTTGTGAAAGAATATAGTCTTTGTTTAGGTTTTGGGGCCTTTTGGATTGGTTATTGACATTTGTAGGAGTGTTAAATGTGTCAAAATTAGAATTTACAAACCTCACAACTCCCAAAGGTAGCGATAATTGATCGAATATATGGACTCATGCAATTCCTTATAACACATAATAAATCAAAACACATTTGTAAGTTTTTATCAATTCAAATAATCAAGGGAATGGTCATCATGAGGTCTGTGAAGGATCTAAAACATCATGAGGTGATGCAAAGCTCTAACACATTTGCATGCATTCATCAACTCATAACAACCAATTTCAATCATTCTCATTAGTATCTTGTTTTTAGAAGTCTTTCCAACAAGCTCTATAGGCTCAAATATGCAAAAATGGCACAATCAACCTAAAATTACCTTCCAACCCCCATATCTTGCTCTCACATTTTGTACACAAGCCCAATCAACTGTTAAAATGACTCATTTTCTTGTAAAACCTCATTTCCTCATACTTCCACTCTATTCCTCTCACTAGCTTTAAGTGTCCTAATTCCAAATCAAGCACAAATTTGGAATTTTTTGCTTCCATTTTCTCCTTCCAACTCTTTATATTGTTTCACCATGCTCATACTAACATGAAACCATTCAACAAAAGTGATAATTAATCAAAGAAATCATTAATCCTCTCAAGTTTAATCAATCACTGCCTTGTTTTAGCTCTCAAGAGCCATTCCCATGCAAGATCCATGATTATGCACATCTAGTCATATCCACAACTAAACAAACACATCCTCAGATACCCTTTGGGCTCAGTGTAATGCATGAAAAATTTCAAATTTCAACCCTTTAAACTTATCTTGTTATCACCTTTTCTAATTTTTAGCCTATTAACTCTCTTCTAGCCCTGGTCTTGTGCATTTTCTAGTGTACCTTTCAATCTAGGGGTTTCAACCATACTAATGGGTTTTCTAGATACCCATTTATGCCTTCTCCATCTATGCAAGATTTCAATATGTGCTTCATGAAAAGAATCTCATTCAATGAAAAATACTTCCATCTACATGGTGAATACCTATTTCAGTAAGTGATAGATAATCAGAAAATGGTTTGAGAATCATGGAGTTGATTTGTTATCACTAGGGTTAATTATGGAGGCCTTGAAAAATAAGAGAGTGATCCTTACTCTTGCCTTGTAATTAGAAGAGAGCATCTTATTCCCATCACAATGTAGGTCTCATAATAGTGTTTCTAAACACTTAAGTCATCACTTGAGGTTTTAGAAACATGTTTTCAACTCATGGTAACTTATGTTTTACCAATTTTTCATGTTAGAAGTTTCATCACTCAAAAACACAACCCTAAACCATGAGCCCTAAAGACTAAACCCTAAAACCTAAACCATAAACCATAAACCCTAAACCCTAAGCCCTAAACTATAAACCCTTAAACCCTTAACCTTGAACCTTAAACCCTAAACCATAAGCCCTAAGCCTAAACCCGAATCCCTAAACTCTCTTAATTTTCAAGGCCTCCACAATTAATCCTAGTGACCACAAATAAACGCCATGATGCTCAAACCCTTAAACCCCATTATCTATCACTTACTAAAATAGGTATTCACCATGTAGATGGAAGTATTAACTTCTAGGGAAATGGCTAAGAAAAAATAAAAAAGAGTTATCAATCACCTAGTAAGTATTTATTGTTTAGTTATGAATGGGAGTCACTGACCCTAATCATGACTTTGTGACATTCAATTCCCTAAAACCATTGATATTTCCTTCTAAACCTAAACGCATGGATGCTTTCAAAACACCTTAAAAAGATAAATGGTAACATCAAGCCTAGTGAAGGGTGTGATGTGATTTACAAACAACTTGAAATGCATACGCCCAAAATTTATAGGCCATAAAAAGAATTTACAAATATCTCTATCATTATAAATTGAAGCCAAGTAATGGTGTCTCCTAAACCTATCTAATGAAACCCTAAATCTTAATACTAAACCTTAACTCTATGGTAGGATTGGAAATTCAAGAATCATCGAAAGTGTTTAAATCATAATGTCGTTGCAATCCTAAACTCAAACATTTTCAAACATTGGAGTAATGCATCTTGAAAAAAAAGTTGAACCTCATAAATCCTCTCAAATTTCCAAAACTTACACAAGGAATGGACATATCAAGCTCTAAACCTTTGAATGAAACCTTTGTTCTCGATAACTTGAACTAAAATAATTATTCAAAAGAGCATAAAAATGATCAATTTTTCTTGGTATCCTAATCCGTCGACCCCAAAAAATACCCTAAACTTGTTATTCTCAATTTATAACACTCTTGGAGCTCTAAATATTTCATAAGTTATAGAAAAAAAAGGAGATAGTTGTATCGTAACATTTCTATGTATCTAATTATTGTTGGATATCTAACATTTCCCTCTTTCAAAATATTAAGCCTAGAGATGAAAGGCATCAAATCCTGTGATGACTTTCTTTGAATGTTCTCCCCTTACGAAGAAGATGAACCCTTTTTAGTTGAATACTCTCTATCAATACTAATAAGAATGGGTAAGATACAAAACATTACAAACCCTGAATAAATAAGCCTAAACCCCGAGCATTAAACCTTGAACCCTAAACCCTAACCCTAAACCCTAAACCCTAAACCCTAAGCCTAACCTTAAACCATAACCCATGTGCCCTAAACCCCAACCACCAAGCCTTAAACCTTAAACCATAATCCCTAAACCTTAAACCCTAAGCCCTAAGCCCTAAACCCTAAACCTAAACCCTAAACCTAAACCCTAAACCCTAAACCATGAGCCCTAAACCCTAAACCCTAAACCATATACCCTAAACACTAAACCCTTAACCATGAATCCTAAATTCTAAACCCTAAACACTAAACCTTTTTTTAACCATACCCAAAATTTAAGTCCTAAGCCATAATCCCTAAACCATAAACCCTTAAACCCTAAACCTCCATAAACCCTAAACCCTAAATTCCTAAACCCTAAAACCTAAACCAAACCCTAAACCCTAAACCCTAAAACCTAAACCTTAAACCCTAAACCCTAAACCTAAACCCTAAGCCCTAAACCCTAAACCAAACCCTGAACCTCAAACCTAAACCTAAACCCTAAACCCTAAACCCTAAACCCTCAAACCATAAACCCTAAACCCTAAAACCCTAAACCCTAAACCCTAAACCCTAAACCCTAAACCCTAAACCTAAACTAAACCCTAAACCCTAAACCCTAAACCATAAACCCTAAACCCTAAACCCTAAACCCTAAACCCTAAACCCTAAACCTAAACCCTAAACCCTAAACCTTAAACCTTAAACTTAAACCCTAAGCCATCAACCCTAAACCCCATAAACCTTAAACCTTAAACCTAAACCCTAAACCCTAAACCCTAAACCCTAAACTCCCTAAACCCTAAACCCTACCTTTAAACCCTAAACCTAAACCATAAACCTAAACCCTAAACCCTAAACCTTAAACCCTAAACCCTTAAACCCTAAACCTAAACCCTACCCTCAACCCTAAACCCTAAACCTTGAACCCTAAACCCTAAACCCTAAACCCTAAGCCCTAAACCCTAAACCTAAACCCTAAACCTTGAGCCCTAAACCCTAAAACCCTAAACCCTAAACCCTAAACCCTAAACTAAACCCTAAACCCTAAACCCTAAACCCTAAACCCTAAGCCCTAAGACCTAAAAATATTCCTAAATTTCCTCCAAACTTCCAATATTCTTTGACATCACCTCGAGATGCTTAATATATTTCTTGAACTCTCCTGAGAGGTGTTTGATTAGCTCTGAATAGCCTTTTTAGGCCTCCAGGAAGTTATCTTCCATCAAGTCACACCTAAAACTCATCATCATCATCATCAATCATCCTCTGCACATTGAAACAAACTTAAAAAACATTGTTAATAATTTAGTTTTTTAGATCCAGGAGAGTGGTGACCGAGGCAGTTGGCAAAGGAAGGACACACCATTGACCAGAAGCAAAAATATGCATTCCCTAAGCTTGTAAAGTATGTACTCATCCATAGTATGATTTTACCATAATCTAAGACAAAATTAGGGATTCAACTCCATGCTCATGGGAAAATTCATGAGTCCATATATTCGATCAGTTTTGACTAACTTTGAGAGTTGTGAGGTTTGTAAATTCTAATTTTGACACATTTAACACTCTTACAAATGTCAATAACCAATCCAAAAGGCCCCAAAACCTAAACAATGACTATATTATTTCACAAAATAGATATCGATTGTATAATTTAAACCCTAAAAGCTTAAAGGTTGAATGTTGAAATCTGAAAAATACCTATGTACTGACCAGATTAGAATATGAAAAACTATCTTCTAAATCGTGATAGATGGAGCTGTGAGACTAGTTCCATAAGGTGCAGAGTGACCCTAACTTCTTATATTTACTAAAATAAATTTAAAGTATAAGTTTTTCTTTTATTAATCTTTATACTTTATTATAAATATTAATAAAAGAAATACTTAAAAACCATTTATTTTAGTAAATATATCCCTCCCATAAGCACATATGCCACATAACAAGAAATGTTAACATGGGCATGTTTCATCTTTCATCTTGGGTTTGAAATTCCCAATCCATAGGCTTGGATTTTCCTTGGATATCCAAACCAAAGGTTTGGACTGTGTAATCCGTGAATAAATCCGTGTTTGACAGAAAAACATCAAAATCTCACGTGTTGCACCCCGAATATCTCATGCATTATAACATAATATTCAAAAATAAATTATACTACGATGTCAAGCTCGGTTTTACCTTGATGATGATATAATTATTTCTAAAATCCGATTAGTTTAAGGCTTTCATCCATAATTTCTTTTACTAGTGCCTTCTTTTCTTGTGAAAACATATGCATACATTTTTGTACACAATTTATGATTTTTTCATCCAATTTTTTTTTTAAAAGTGGTTTTTTCTAAACTCCATTCTACACACACCCAAAAAATTAAAAAAAATGACTTTTTTCTCAAAGTTATGGGGGTGTACACACAAATATTTCATTTTTGGGATATGTGCACTTTGAAAATTAATAAAAATTATATATTCATCCAAAAATTATGAAAAATTAGTGGGACCTCGTACATGGAATTAGCTAACTTTCTACTAAAGGGATTTGAAAAATAATTTATAAACTCAAAAATGGGGGGGCACACACAATAGGTTCTTATCTTTTTGACACAAAAATAGACATACTTTGTGTGCACACCACATTTGACCCTCTTAATATCCAATAGTAGTTTAGAAACTAGATTATGAGCTCTATGGTACTCATTCTTATCACACCATTTTTGAAAAAATGTACTTACCCTTTAGTAGTTTAGAAACTAGATTCTATTTTTAGCTCTAAGATCCCATTGCTTAGAGATACTACATTCTTAATGAATATGATTAGGATTCACTTTGTTCTTCTCCAAATCAATCATTGATCTATAGCATCCCAAAACTATATTCCTCCTCTTCTCGTGTGCATTATCCACTTTGATCTAGCTTTAACAATACGCTCTTTAGAATTTCTCTATACTCTAGATTTTTTTTTACTATAACAAATATTCTTCATATTTTTATGCACAATGTGATTATTAGAATCATTCCTACTTACATCACTATTTTGTTTATGTTTTGGCACATTGGAGCACATGATTACTTCACAATGGAAACATGTTCCAATGAATACTAAACCTCTTATATTCCATTTTTCTCTAAATAAAGATCTACATATACCTCTCTTTGCATGAATTTGATCATATAAAGAACTCACTTCAATTTATTTCTTGTGTTATAGCTTATCCCTATGGACTTCCCCATCATTGCATGATATATTTTATATCCTTCATGCACTACCTTTTCATTTGCACATGAAATTTTTCCTCTCTCTTCTGCATATTCTAATAGATTTCTTCAATAAAATCCTCTCGAATCATGTTGAACTAATCTTAAATGGATATGTATAATATCCTCATATACCTCAAAATATTCTTAGCATCATAAACATAATGACCTGATTTTATGAATATCTTATATAACTCTTATTGTGTAATCCTTTGTATTCATCTTATTCTATCACAAATTCTATCTTCTTGAGATAATTCAACTAGTAATCTAAAGGCATAAATTTATATGTTATTTTCATGGCTAACCTATTATGGTTTTTTATCTTCACTTTGCATCTACATACCGTATTGATCTATTCATGTTACCACCACCAAGATTCATGACCATTCAAATTGGAATAGGAAAATATCACCTTCTTGGGATCTTCACAACTTCATAATCGATTAATAATCCAGATTAGTGATCTAGTTTAAGAACTCTTTAGGACTCAAACCTCAAAAGAGATTGAAGTATCCAAATTTTACGATAACCTAGGATCAAAATAATATGAAAAATGGTACCTTATATGTAAAATTTTTAAGCTTCATCATCTTGGTCCTTAGGTGCTCCTTTTGTGATTTCATCATTTCTTGCATCATTGTCCACTTAAAATGCTCTCCAATGCACAATATTGATAGCCTCGAAATAGGATTGAAATCCTCTCATCATTCCCACAAGTTACAAAATTCTTGGTCTTCTCGATGCTCTCAAAAATATGAAAAGGAAGTATCCTCTTTGTGCCATCTAAATTTTCCTCTCAAAACTCAATAGTAACACAATCCATTAACCTATAGACCTTCTACTTAACAATCAAAACATTGGAAGATGTCTATAGCTACCTTTCACCCATAATCACATGTATAGAAAGTGAAATAAGCTAAAAATCACTCACCTAAGTGAGTGTAAAATCATGCTATGATACCACACCAATGCAGTAATAGTAAAGGGTCTCAATAATGATATTATTTAGACCATACAACCCATATATTTTCAGAGTAAGATCACACTGAAGCAAGACCACCGTGAAACTTATAAGAGATTATAAAAGGCTATTTTACCAAAGAGGAAAAGATTACAAAATATGGAATAATGCATTCCCATTTTATATAAACTTATGACAAAATCTACATAAATTCCTAAAAAATATTTGAATGCTATGACTTATCCTAGTTATGCTTATAACAATAAATACTTCGAGATAAAAAATCAGCTCCTTGTACAATGGTTCTTTACAATGAACCCTAATCTACTCACTTCACTTAAATAATCATTTTATTACTTCTCAATTCACTATTTTGAATCTCTAATATATAGGATGTTATTCATTATTCTCAACATTATTTCATATGTCCTAACTATTCTTCAATCCTTGGCACTCTCTCACATGTTCTAACTATTCCTTGATCACTTTTCACATCCATCTTTCCCTCTCTTTATAGAATATGGTGGGAGAAGTAAATATACCTTTGTCAATAAAAATACCTTTTAAAAGTTTCATTAAATTGATTATATCACTTTCAATTCATTCCACCTAGTTTGTGGATAACCACTCATGTAAAGTGCTATTCCAATCAAAATATACCTAGTCACTTGATCCTCCAGTTAGGTAAGAAAATGGATGAATAAAAATGTTTAGGTCCAACTTTGTTGATATTGATAGGCACAAAAATAACCAAGATCCACAAATGTATAAAGAAAAACAACACTCACCCACGTGAATGTAAAAAAGCACATAAATGTATAAAATATCAGCAATGCACAACACATCAAGCTCATACATTGTCTTATTTATTACAAGAAATATAATGTGATAAATTGTGAAATGTCATGAAAAGCAAGAAAATTGCACCATATTTAATTCTCTATAATATTTGTTTTATGATGCAAGATTGCAAGTGAACTTGGATGATCTTGTACAACTCTCTATTTTCTCTATATATCTTTTTATCTTTGGGCTTCTCATGCATTGTGTCTAGAGTGAACCTAACACTTATGAAATTATCTAGACCACCCTTAGTGTTCCCCATCCCTGTTTTTGGTCTTCATAAGGCAAGGTGCACTAATCCCTTTGAATTTTCTCTTTTGAATTTTAGTTAGTGGATGCCAATTATAACATGTCAATATGGTTGAATTCAAGTATTTTTAACTACGTAAGAACTGCTAAGTTATTCACAAAAATATCAACATGACATTATTTCATTCTATTGAGAATTCATAAAAATTTTAAGGAGAAAAAACAATCATTAGATCATTGATAATTCTAAAATTTGTATTTCTTGTGGAAATTTTTGTTGCATGACCCATTGTTTTGTATACCTATTAAGTTAGAATGTAATTTCTTACTTTTTTAACATCATGTAACTATGGTTTCCACCATTTATGGCCTCGTGATTAGATGGTGTTTATTGAACACTTTATTTCCTTATCCATAAGACATTAAGGCCATTAAAGGGAAATAAGGTTACACATGTCCCTAGTACATAAAAAGGTAAAATATCATAACTATAAAAACACAAACATCAATTTATTGTATAACTTATATGTCAATTGTTTATGCATCCCTTATACTATACACATGTATAAAATGACCTTTGACATTTTGCATATTTGCATGTTATCAATTTCAAACTTTTGGGTAGGGTCAATATTACTACTCAACACACATTATAGAATTTAAATTCATACCACTTTGTCCAATTGAAATAATATAGTCAATATAAACCTCTTAACCCTATATGATGGCCTTAAACAATCAACTTAATCAAATTAATGTTGCATTTAATTGAAATCCATTTATCTATATTATTGCAACCAAAGTGACATCTCCTTAATATGTTTATTAGTGTAAAATGAACCTTTTGGTGCTTTGCAAATAAAAATATATAAAAGAAACATAAACTTGCATTAAGGCTCGTATAAAAGAGCAACAAAACTTTTGAAAATTATGAAAATAACCAATCACTACTTTTATTATGTTGACCAACATTTTTTTATGAGTAGTGCACTCATTGGGCACTAGATTACATAGATTTTCGACATCTCTGCTCATACTTGAGGAAGTATATAGTAGATTTACAATTACGAGTAAGCGTACAACTAAACTAGTGATCACCTTCAACCTAAGCAGCTATGAGTAAGGGGCATCCATGCCATCAAAGTCACTCAAGGCACGATCCTGGCCTTAACTGTTTTGACTCTCCGGGTCGGGTATCTCTAGGCCTTGCACTCATAAGGACTTGATCTTTGGTGGGCTTTATCAAATCCAAACAACTTCACCATTGAACCAAGGGCCCTTTGATACAAAATATTTTTTAAATTATGTTGACCAATAAAACTTTTGAAGAGTATGAAAATCTCTCTATAAATAGAAATCCTCTCCCGAACACGCCTAATTCTACTTCACTTCCTCCCCTCCACACGTAATTTATTTTTGAAGCCTCATTTCCATCACCATCTTGTGGGGATTTGAGTTTTTATGATCAAAATGATGGGTTCTTGCAGCAGGTATTTGCATATTTGTTATTTGCATGTCTTTTAACCTAGACGATTTAAAAAAATTATTCTAGTATTCAGAAAAACCAAACAAATTTGGTTGAATATGTTTAATCGAACATTCTTATAAATGGTTAAATAAATTATTGTGAGATGGAAAGTACATCATTCTAATTTAACATTACTATCGAGGACTGCATGATGTTTCCCAACAAAATTTACCAAGAATTCAATAGCTAAACATTTTTATAGGAGGAACCTATCCTAGCTTTAAATGATCTATATAATTCATAGACTATACCGTTCAATATTGTTTTTGAGAGCTTTGTATTGTCAGATTTAACCTCCTCTTGGCAAGAAGACATTATTCCCTACTAAATAGATAGAAATACCAACTTCGGCTTTTTTTGGAAAAAGGTAAATATAGAAGTATATGGTCGATTTTTCTCTTTTCCATGTAATTGAAAACAAGTTTTTGTGTCATGGTCCAAGGACAATAAAAACACCTGAATGAATAGATAAATGTTGGGTTAGCCTAACTTTGTGCCAATTCATGTTGGCTTGAGTTGTTCTAGTTGTTGTTGCACCGATTGAAACAAGTAAAGTCAAATATCGGTTTTGTGTTCCCATTCACACTTGCCACTAGGCTACCTCTATATTTTCACTTGATATAACTACTATAGTTGGAGTCAAAATATAACACCATATTGTGTGGTTACATTGTACCCCTTCAAAAATAATAGTGTATTATTTTATTACATTTACATGATCTATTAGACAAAAATACTTGTAAATGTATACATCTACGAGCAAAACAACAAATATTAGGAGATTTAGTTAACACTAACATAGATATTTTTTTAAACAAGCCCACAACATAAAAATCCTCAATTACATGATATGGCATGCATGGAGGTAGGGATAAACCCTAGTGGTGAAATAGAGGAGAGATCCGGTGGACCAAGGTGAGGGAAGAAACAGGTTATTGATTTTAAGGACAGTGAATCAACCTTACAACCCCGAGGGATTTCATTGCTCTAGAATACAATGAGAAGTTGGAATATATCAAGTATGTGGTCACGGAAGTCGATTCGGGAAATCCATCCATAATCGAATGCCGAAAAATCCCTAACCGTAAACTTGTTTAATCCCCAATCACCGAGGCATCACATCCTAGCTCGGTGGTAGGTGAAGGCTCGGGTAAGGAGGATTGTGGAGGAAGTCAAGCAGCCAACATTGGATGGGATGGTAAGGGGTCTTGTCCCAATAATGTCGAATAGAATGTCAAATGTTTTAAGGACACATTCCAAAACTCTAAACCAAGTTTGGCAAGCTCACATGCCTACATAGTCGACCTTGCAGAGGAGATGCCTATGATCTTCTTGGATACCTCCGCAACAGGTTCTCACATGCAAACCTTATTACAGCATAATGATCATTAGTCAATTTAATGGTATGTGGTCGAAGCCACCGACCCGACTTTCGGTTGGTTCATGAAAATTGGACCAAAAATGCAAAATCTCTTTCTGCTCAAAGGGATTTTTCATGGTTCAGTTTGAAAAAGAGAAGGGTTATAAACTAGCAGTTGCTGCTTCCGTTTTTAGGGAACAAATATATCCAGTGTAGGATTGCAATCAAGTCAATATGATAAAATGCTCCTCCAATGTGGGAGGCATCCGATACCTACTCCACCCAATGGCATGACCTTATCTCGCACTTTTTTATGTTCACATCATCATCTAGGCATTACGTGGCATGCTTATGTTGGGAACCCTTGTTACTAAAATTGGGTTTTTAATGGGATGCAAAGTCAGGGAACACTAAGCTACTAAAATTGGTTTTCTTAGTGGCACGAAAATAAAAAGATGACACCAAAATCATCTTTCAATCAATTAAGGAAATTTGTAAAACAATTGAAGAACAACAAATTTGAAGTTTGAAATCAGGAGGATTGTGAAAATGAAGAGATGGCATCATAAAAAATGATCCCAAATAAATAAATGAAGATAAAATCTGAGTGGTTTATTATGATCCAATCCACAACATTCTGTTATAAATACTGTAAGGTCTAATCTCAGATGATATGTTCAATTTTTGGACAGGCTGTTTACATTTATTTTGACTTCCAATTTCCTTATTTTAAAATTTATGTCTGACCCTTAATGAGCTGAGCCGGATTTTCTAGTCCCTTGAAAGAAAAGTGTAGTTATCTACTTGAATATATTCAACCATGCTTCCTCTGTGATTTTTGCTTTGAAACATTTATCTAGTTATATGTTATTGTGTCACTCTAAACAATGCCTCATGACAGGTAATCTACAAAAGACTCATGCGTAATTATTTTAAAAAATTCATACCTAATATGAGAGAAAACATATAGTTTATAGAGGAAGGTGGGGGAACAGATAGGGAATTGAAATATTAATTCCTAAAAACCATAAAACGAAATAGGTTTATCAATTTGATTTAGCCTAATTTACCCTAATCAATGTAACTATTCATAGCCACACAAAACATCAATCCTTAAACATCATTCATTCGATGATGGATCAATATGATCTAAAGAGGTTATGGGGACAACACTCGAATGAGGTTTTAGACTTGTTATAAACATAAATAGAAGCAATATGAAAAAGTATCAAAATAGAATTGGGTCATAAATTTTTATTAATTTTCACATCTTATACATGGTATATCCTCGAGGAGATGTGCGGTTTCTCATAATATGTCTCAGGGTGTTGTACAATTAATTGATGCTATGTAGAGGTTATACGCATGGTACACAGTTGGTGTAATGTTATGCTATCCATGTTGATTTGATGGTGCATTTTCTACTAGGTTATGTTTTATAATGTTGAGATTTATCATCAAAATATTTTGTCTCCACCCCATTTTGGGTGAAGGGTAACCGATGATAGCTTTAAAGAGACCCTCCTAGTCATTTCCATAATACATCTTCAATAGATTAATGGCAATATAAAGCACCAACAACCCAATAGATTAATGTCAATGAACCACGCTAAAAATATAGAGTACCGAATATGGTATTGGAAAGAGCATAAACCACTCTCAATGCAAACACCAAATTTTGGTCACACTCCCCCTTTACCCCACATGTATATTAATTTAATTACCTACAATTAAATTAATGCCCATTCTCACAATATTCATTATTTAATTACCTTAATTGAACTAATTTCCACCTCACCTAGACACCTCACCCCACCACATCACCTAGACACCTCATCATAAACCTATTCTTAGCATGTTTCCTTTTTACTGGGACTCAATATCCACTTTCCATAGCTAACTAAGAATTATTCCTACCTACCTTAAGTAACTAAGACTTATTTCAACCCTAAAATCACATGCCTATTGTTCACCATTTTCTTTACGTTTTTAAATGACGAAACAAATAAGGGTAAGGGCTAGGAGGAATACCTATTAAATGGGTTGGTTGATGGTTGATGCGTGCATTTAGACTTCTTAATCCAATGCCAATTGTGAGAGCTTCCTTTTGGCTAGGAGGAACTACCTGTAATAGAAAACAAGACCACAAAAGAGAAGTTAAATGATATATGACAATGGACTACCTAGCGTATGCTAGTTCCGGGAAGTGTGATACTTCCTAGATGGCTGTCAATCCACTGTTTAAAAAAAATCAATGCGACAAATAAATAAAGTCCTACTGATAGTTGATATGATTTAGGTATCTCATTCAAGTACAATAAGAAAATCCAATCACAATAGGCTAGGTTATAGTTAGATCTAAAGGATGAGGTGTCTATCAAGGTATTGGGGACTAGTCAAGGTCTGATTCTGGGTTGTTTAGGTCAACTGGTAAGAGGTTGTTTGGCTCTGTTCTTGGGTAGGGTATAAAACACAGAGACCGATGTTGGTTGGGTATAACCGATGACGGTTAAGGGAGACCGACGACGGTTATGGGTAACCGGCGTCGGTATAGTAGGGTGACAGTAATTCAATGAAAACCTTATTATAGAGTTTAGGTGAGGTTAGACGGGGCTAAAGAAGGAGATGGCGAGGTCTGTGGGAATACTGAGAACACTTAGAGAGGTGGAAGGGCTAGGATAGGTGATCTGATAAATGGGTGGGTGAGGTTTTTGGTTTGTCAGAAAGATGGCTATGGAGGAATGGGAATGTTAATAGAAGAATGGTAATAAAAGTGATAACAACTCTATGAACATAATAGGAATGGAAATGATTAATGATAAAACACTTACCAATGTTGCAGGTCCAATGGTTGGGTGGTGGTGATGATCGGTTGATGGAATGGAACTTGGTGTAATAGTGATGCTTCCCGGAATGTTACCGTGAGTGCCAATGCTTCTAGATCTGTCCTGGTGTGGCTATGGATGTCTGGGTGTGTGAAAAGACTCTAGTTCTACTTGCATGCAGCTCTCTTCTCATTCCTCTTGCTCTCAAAATGTGCCAACCCAAAAACAAGGTTTCTTAGGTGAATAAATGGTAACCGACGATGGTTCCGGGTTGACCGACATCGCATCGGTTTAGGGGTGACCGATGTCGGTTAAGGTGGATTCCCTAGGTTTACTAAAATGGGAGATCTTTCTAATTTATTGCGCCCAATTAGTTTTTCTCTTCCATATTAGAATGGAAAATTCCCTTCTAATGGGTGGGAATGTGGTTAGAGAGATTTTAGGGATTGATTTTAGGGTTAGACCAAATCTTAGCTCATTAAGGTAAGTAAGACTTAGTTATTGTTAGTTATGGAAACATGCCAAGAATAGGTCTAAGAATAGGTCTAGGGAGGTGAGGTGAGGTGGTGGGGTAGAAATTAAGATAATTAGATAATAAATATTATGAGGATATATATATTAATTTAATTTAATTAATAGTGGTGTGGGGTGGAAGGGGCCTTGGTTAGGTGAGTATGTTTGAGCTGGTTATTTGACTAGGGACCAAGGGGAGTGTGACCTAATTTTGGTGTCTACATTTTGCCCCTTTTTGTTGTGTAGCTTGTATTAGTAAGCAACGTGATGCTGAAAAAAATAAGATGTGGTTTCCCCATGTGTGGGTGAAGGTGATCCCCCTCAAACTAGGAACTGATGAGGTAGAAGACAAAATTGGTGAGTGGTTTGATAAAAGGTGGATGTGATGAAGAGGAAGGTGGACAATGGGGGTAATGGGTTAAAGGTCTAATCGGGTAATCAAGGTAATGGGCCAAGGTCAAAGGTAGTGATAGTCAAATGCACACACACACATATAAACTATGGCATGGTACCAAGTTGAAGAGCATGCAAACTCTACATCATCTAAGGTCGATAGGGTTATCCAAACAAGGTTGAGGTGATTCTCGGTATCCAAGGTATAGGATATGGTGTGGAAGCACATCACAGGTCAGGTGCAGGAATGTGTAGGTATGTTCTAGTACACCAAAGGTTGGGTCAAGATAAACAACATGGAAATAGGCAAGGTAAGGTCATTAGGTCAAACAACATGGGTAATAATGTCACAAGGTATAGCGAGCACATGAGTTCATAGGTCATTAACAATGTTCCAGGTCCAGGTAGCGAGGTCACGACACGGGTAGGGCCAAGGTATAGGTAAAATAACAAGTTCCTAAATGTAATGAAGGATAGGTATAGGTAAGGTAGGCAGAGGAGGTTGGTTGTAATAAGGGTGGGTAAGGTCAAATGGTGGCTGGGTTGGTTAAGTGTTGGTCGAAAATGGGGAAAGGGTATGGACAAGAGTATGACAAGTAACCGATGCAATCATACATAACTCGCTGATGATGTCTAGGTAAGCCGATCATAGTTTATTAGGGAAGATGACTCGATGTCGGTTTAGGTACAACCGACCACAATTTGCTAGGGCACATGACCGATGTCGGTTTAGGTATAACCGACATCAGTCAATGTCGATGTGGGTATATAAAAATAAAAAAATCTAGTATAATATGATTCATTTATACATGTTTGGAATTTTGGAAAATGACAGAGTGCTGAATGAGTTGTGATTTTTGGGAGAAAAGTATGTGGACCATACCGAGGTGAGGTGGAGAGATCCGGGTGGGGAGAGGAGTCAGGTGGATGGGCCCACGAGATCAGGTGGAGTGAGTGGATTGGTGGAGAGGTTGGAGGTAGAGGTGTTACATGGTGAGGTAGGAGAGGGGTCGGGTGGACCACCAACATAATGGCCGATGTGCCACCGCGGAGGTGATGCCGAGATGAGGTAAGAGCTAAGCTTGTCTATGTTTTGTTGTTTAAATGTAGAGGGGAATATGGGTCCGGGGGTGTGGGTAGGGTAGAGATTTTTAAATTTGGTTATTAAAATGGGTGAGAGGAGGGGTGGGAAAAGGCATAAGGAGGTTGAATAGGGTTGGGGAGGGATTTGGGGAAGTTTTGGGTAGGTGTCTAGGAGAAATGGGAGATAAATGGGGGAAGAAAATTAGGGGTTCAGGTTTTGGCATAATAACAAAGATGACTAACGCGTTGAGTCGAGTATGGCCGACATCGGTCTCATATATACTAACATCGGTCATGATTTGAAGAACCATGTCGGTTTAGAATGGACCGGTGTCGATCAAAGAGTGACCGTAGTGCCGCGTTAGTGAATTTAGGGTAGGTTTATTAGGGTTTAGGGTTGGGATTTGGGTTTAGGGTTTAAGTTGGAGGGTTTAGGTTAGAAGGGTTGTAGGTTCGGGGTGGGGTTAGGTTGGGGTTGAGGTTTAGGTTTAGGTTTGGAGGGTTTAGGTTGAGGGTTTAGGTTGGGGGGTTGAGGTTCTTTTGGGTGGGAGGAAAATGTTGGTTAAAGGAAAGTTGAATAATGTTTGTGTTTTGTTGAATGCAGCCAGAGAAGCTACGGATGAGAGACTAAGTACCACCCCTATTCATGGAGGTACGAGAGAGTGTGACAACCGATGAGTGGAGGCATGTGATGGACATTGGTTTGATAGGTGTGAGATGTTATAGGCATATAGTATGGGAGCCTAGCCTTATGGTCACACTCATCGATAGATGGGATACAATGACCAACACATTCCATTTACCAACAGTGAGCTCACAAATACCCTAGAGAGGATGTCTATCGATCCCATGCCTACCGATAATGGGATAACAAGTGTATTCTATCTCCTCAAAGGCCTCCGAGGAGTTGATGCTGACAAGTTTTGGTGAGGGTATGGCATAGATGAGGTTCCATAGCAGCCTAGTCTGAGCTATGGTGAGATGTATACAACCCATCTAGAGGAGATGAGGCTAGTAGTTTTGATTATGGAGGTAGTGTGTTGTTTTGCACTACCAGATGTAGAGGGTGGGAGATTCCCATGGGTGTTGATGGGGTCCTTCATGACATGATGGAGGAGAGGACCCGCTTTTCTTGGGCACCAACATACTTGGTGCAGTTATACAGGGAGTTGTGGGCATATAGGAGATTACGACAATTCAGCCTATGCTACACCTTTCTTCTCCATTGTTGGGAATACAAGCACATTATATGTGTGAGGCCACTAGGTATGCCCCGGGATGATGCATTCGAGCCAGGTTTTGTTTGAGTGGGCTACAAGTGCTGGGTTCCATTCTTGCACATAGAGTGCACAGATTTTTCAAGGCTACACACGATGTAGCCTATTACAAGCACTTTCTAGAGGGGTTGTCTGCAACATGACATTATTTGGAGGCCCTACGTGGGTTTTCCATCATATGGGTGGATGGCCATGGAGTTAGACTAGTTACTGCAATTGGCTCGATGGATAAAGGGGCGCACACGGGGGAGCATGAGTTATACTCATGATAGGTCAGGTCGACGAAGTTTGGGCTATTATAGGATGTACCCCTCCCTTCCCATAATATAGAGGGATGACGTGGAGAGGCCGATGTCCCCTCCATGACCTACCATGTCGATACAGGGCTAGAGGAGGCACTAGTGGACCAACACATTGATGATGTTGGGTGTACTGATAGATATAAATAGTGGTGGGCATCTCAGCTTTACAGTAAGCACCACCCAGACTAGGACAGCCAGATGTGGCCACCCTCACAGTCCAGAGGGACATGTTACAGGGATAGGTGGCCACCTTATAGGCCAAGTTATAGGTTTATAGGGATAGTTGATGGGGTCACAGGTAGAGGTGGCCATGTTACAGGCACATGTGGTGGCCCTTCAGGGCCCAGTCACAACATTACAAGGGCAGGTACCCACACACGGTGGGGCCAAAGATGGGGAGTAGGTGGCCACCCTACAAGAACATGTGATAGGGTTATAGGGTCAGTTGGCCACTACACAGCATAGATTGTGGCCTTACAAGCCCAGATTACTACGTAGGCACCAACACTGGTAGAGGCATCAGACAAGTTCAGGAAAGGGTCCCATGGTACATGTATAGGTACAGGGTCAGAGACCCTTATTGATAGGGCAAAGTACAGTACAGTTGTACGGTGAGACCCATGGCACCTCCTTAGACAGTGCCCATGGTGAGATTTAGGGACACCCTGGGTGAGGTGAGGTACTATCAGGATCATTTGGTAGTAGTAGGGATAGATGTCCCTTCATATGTGGAGTACCGAGCACAACAGGCCTCGAGTGAGAGGACCTAATCCCACACTCACAGTGTGGAGAGCACAGGGGGCAGCGAGCCCAGAGGTAGGAGTAGGGTGAGGCCACCAGTGTACGGAGGCTAGATCTAGGTGAGGGGCCATCGATTGCTAGATCGAGGCCCACAACAGGTGGTGAGGTGGGTGTGGGGCACCACATAGGAGCGGCAGAGGAGTCAGGAGAGACCAATGCAGAGATCTAAGGAGCAGGTGAGATATCATCATTTTGATAGTATAGGGATTATTTGTGATATGGACCATGCATACGTGTCGATGATTTATTTGTATATGATATGACATGATTTTTTTTGTATATGATATCGGCCTTGATGTCGTGATTGATGATGTATTGGAGATATTATATATTAGAGACCTACACATATTGATGATGTTTTATATATACCGCCAGTGTGATAATGATGTTTGTATATGATATGCTACACCGATGATGGTTTGTATACATGTGATGGAACGCTAATTTGCGATGATCAATTGAGACATTTGATTAGAGACATTATATATTGGAGATAGATGATTGATATATATATGACGATGATGATGTTTATGGCATGATGAGTATATATGTACTTTCGATGTTGATATTATCCTAGGCATGTGATGGAAACAAGGTAGGTTAGGCATAGGCATGGATCAGTTAGGTCATAGGCATGGATGGAGTCAAGTCATAGGCATGGATTGAGTTAGGTTAGTTTAGGCATGATGGAGTCAGGTCCTAGGCATGGATTGAGTCAGGTTAGTTTAGGCATGGATCGAGTCAGGTTTTGTGGTTGATTGAATTTATAATTCATTAATGTGTGTAATTTGTGATGGTATGGATTGTGTTAAGATGATTTGTAGGAAAATGTATGATTATGGTAAAGAAATTGTAGACAAGAGGAAATGAATGTATGAGTTATGATGGTAAAGATGTGTAACAATTGTTGCTTGTTTGGTGTAATTTCCAGTTATTGATATAGAAAGGAAACTAACTAGGGTAGAATGTGAATAGGAAAAGGAAAGGGAAAGGGAGAATTGGTTAGGGTAGAGAGTGGCTGAGCTAACCTCCAAGGGCCCCATGCCCTCGAGTGCTGCCTACATAGTCCCGATGAAAAAGGGACCTCAAGCCGATGTAGTTCTCCCATAAGCTAGGGAAGATTGTGATGAAGGAAAGGAATGGATTGATAGGTGTTTAGGCATGGGTGAATATAGGTCATAGGCATGATTGATTTAGGTCATAGGCATGGTTAATTTTAGGTCGTAGGCATGGTGATTTTAGGTCATAGGCATGGTTGAGTGGTTTTTTTTAAATATAGGTGTCGAGGATCTGGTCCTGTATAGGATAATCAATAAGTAATGAGGAAGGTGAATGGTAAGAGGTGGTAAAAGAGCCACTTAATTTGATAAGAACCCTAAGGATTCAATCCATACCTAAGAGGGGCTTATGAATGTAAGACCCTAAAGGCATTGCATAATGGACCATTCTAAGGGTGAAGAAAGTCACATGATCATGAAATGTCATGTTTGCAGTGAAAGTCCCTTGAGTAAAGAGGAAATTAGGCTAAAAAGTCAAGGAGGTGAGAATGGGAGGTTTAGCATAACTTAGTGTACATGACGGAGTGTCTTATGGAACAAGAAACCCAAGGATAAAAATAAGGCAAGTCCATGACGAAAATTTCATCTTTTTCTTCATTTGTTTGTTTTTAATAGACTGATCGATGTGGGAAGTCTATATGGGATGAGTATATTATCTCCTTGAGGTCTTCGTGAAGTGATCGATGTGTGAAGCTTCTAGATATTCTTATTGGATTTATGAAATAGTTTGATATAGCTGTCCTTCAAGGGAGCAGTCTATTTATAGTGGTGACATATAAAGAAGAGATGTCCCTTTTGAGGGAGTCATCTTTTTCTAGAAGTTTGACTCAAGGAGTTGTATCCCTTTTTTTTTTTTTTTTACGTTTAAGTCATGGACAAGACTATAGAGGAAGATTAGGTTCTTGTTTAGAAGACAAGACCATAACACAAGAGATTAACTATGGAAGAGGTGGTTTCAAGTGATGGATGACCATGGGATTCCATCTTGAAGAAGACAAAAAGTATCCATGAGAATCATGCTATGAGTAGAGCCATGGTACTCATATTGAAGATAAGGCTAAAAGGTGACGGGTAATCACATGATTCTTGTTTAGTCATGGATCCTCAAAATGGGTAATATGGAAGGTGAACAATGCTCAAGGGATGAGTGATCAATTAACAAAAAGTGATAGAGGACTTGATATCAACAATAGAATGGTTAAGATGTAAGGCATTAAGGGGACTCATGTTTGGGTTTACCTTCAAGTGAAGACAAATGATAAGCACCTGATCCATAGGCATGGGTAACGATATAGGGTCCAAGCCAATTAGGAGAAATTTTGCCTCGTTTACCTTTCTCCTCTTTGGTTACATGTTGATTTTCCTTCAGGATGAGGTCACCAACTTGAAAGGTTCATTCATGAACACATTTTTCATAGGCACATTTGATACATTTTTGGTAGATTTGGAGATGGTCAAGAGCATTGAGACGACGCTCATCTAATAACTCAAGTTGTGCCAAACGATCCTGGTGAAAGTCATCATCATTGAGCATGTCTTGTAGTGAGATGCGAGAGAGATGGAATCTGGACTTCAGAGGTAAGACAACCTTGGTACTATAGACCAGAGAAAAGGGGGCAATAGTCGAAGTGTGAATACTAGTGCGATAAGCCCACAAGGTGAAAGGAATGTGAGTATGCCAATCTTTCCCAAAATTGTTGACTACCTTCATAAGAATTTTGTTCAAGGTTTTATTGGTGGATTCAGCTTGACCATTGGTTTGCGGGTAATAAGGTGATGAGAAACTGAGTTGGATGCCAAAATCATCACATAGTTTGCGTAGGGTTTTGTTTTTGAATTATTTTCCATTATCAGTGATAATGCGGTGAGGGACACCAAAATAAAAATGATGTGATGGTTGATGAATTCACATATTTTCTCAACTTTTGTAGAAATGAGGGAATGGCTTCTACCCATTTAGTGTAATATTCGGTAGCGGTTATGATCCATTGGTGGTGTTGTGAAGAATGGGGGTTGATCTCACCGACAAGATCCAAACCCCATTGAGAGAAAGGCCAAAGGTCTCATGTGACCTGTAAGGCATGACTAGGTGTGTGATGAAGATTAGCATGTTGTTGGCATTTTACGCAACATTTGACATAATCACAACAATCATGGTTTAGGTTGGCCAATAATAGCCTAGGAAAAGAATGCACTTTACGACAGCTAAACCACTAAAGTGACCTCCACAAATTCCATCGTGGAATTCCTTAATGGTGTAGGGAATTTCAAACTCATAAGGCATCATAAGAGAATGTCATCAAAGCCACACTTGTAAAGAAGACCACCCATGATGACATAACGGGAGACACTTTTAAGAAAGGCTAGTTGTCCATTATGAGTGAGATCAGTGGGTAAAATGGAAAGGGAAAGATAGTCTTCATATTGATTATACCAAAGGTCACATGGGTTAGGGGCAATGGCTCCAACATAGTAGATCTCATGAGGTAAATAAGAGGGTGATTGTAGCCTTTGTATTGTGACAAATATTTTAGATTCAAAGTGTGAAAGTGGTATTTGAGAAGCCAAACAGGCCATGGTATCCATAAATTTATTGGTAGAACGTGGGGTGGTTTGAAGTGTGTAATGGTCAAAGGTGGTCAAAAGTATGTCTACGTGATGCTTATACTTTTGAAGTATCTCATTACGACACTGGTATATACCATTGACTTGGTTTATGACCAACCGAGAATCACCAAAGATGTTGATTGACTTAACATCTAAGGCATAAGCATCCTAGAGACTCAACACAAGTGCTTCGTATTCAACAATATTGTTTGTACAATCAAAATCGAGTTTGAAAGAAAAAGGCATAGGTTCACCATAAAGCGGAATGAGGATAACACCAGCCCACCCCCACGTTGACACTTGGAGCCATCGAAGAAGAGTGTCATTTGGTAAGTGGGTTCGTCTAGGGAAAGGGTAGCTATAGACTCATCTAGGAAGTCAAAGTTAGATTATTGATCCCGAAATAGGTGCGTTGGCTAATTGGTCAGTGATATAGCCTAGCCCTTGATGGAATTTTGATGAATGAATTCAAGGTCGAGGTCGGCCAAAAGCATAAGCCAATGTGCATCACATTGATGTTGATAGGGTTTGGCATACATATAGTGTAATGGGTCAATATTAGTAATGACGAAGGTTTTGTGATTGAGTAGGTAATGGCGAGTTTGGTGGTGATGAAAAATAAGGCTAAGTAGAGTTTTTCGGGTGTGGGTATATCTAGTTTCATAGTCCAGAAGGGTATGACTTATGTAATAAACCACTTGCTCTCTGTGTTTGCTCATCATTGCGATGAGCAAGCATGACACCTAGAGAATGGTCAGTGGCAGAAATATATAGATAAAAGGGATGATCATCCTTAGGAGGAATGAGCACTGGTGGTTGAAGGAGGTATTGTTTTAAGGCTTCGAAGGCTTTATGACATTCATCATCCCATTTGAATGACACATATTTCTTGAGAAGATGATGGAATGGTTGACAACAATCGTAAAAATTGTGAGATAAAATGATGAATGGATTACAAATTTCCTTGTAGGCTTTGAAGTTGATGGAGATTAGTGGGTGGAGGCATTTCTAGAATAGCCTTGACTTTAGCAAGATCAACTTCTATGCCACACAAAGAAACAATGAAACCTAGGAGTTTTCCGGAAAGTACCACAAAGATGCACTTCTTTGGTTGAAGAAATATTTGATGAGACAATCGAATATGACTTTAAGGACAAGTAAGTGCTCGATTGATGTTTAGATTTGGCCATAAGATCATCTACGTAATCTTCTAGTATGTGATGCATGATGTCATGGAAGATGTAAGTCATGGCTCACTGATATGTAGCACCAAGATTTTTTGAGGCCAAAAGGCATGACTCGATAGTAGAAATTCCCCAAGGGGTGATGAAGGAAGTCTTGTGTTGATCCTCTAGAGCTAGTAATATTTGATTGTATCCCGAGAAACCATCCATGAGTGATAACATTTCATGGCCAACGGTGAGATCAACTAGTTGGTCAATGCCTGGTAGTGGGAAATCATCTTTGGGACAAGCGAGGTTGAGGTCACAAAATTCTATGCAAATGTGAGTCCCCTGTCACTTTTTGTGATAGAATGATGTTAGAAATCCATTGGGATAGTCAATGGGTAGAATGAAGGAAACCGAGAGAAGGCACTAAGCTCTTCCTTTGACTAAAGAGCGATGTGAGGATGCATTTTCCAGTAACTTTTGTTTGATGGGTTTGGCATCAGGAATGGTTATGATATTATGGACCATGATTTTAGAGTCAATACTGGGCATATTGGCATAGGACCAGGAAAACACGTTGCCATGGTCCCGAAGGAAAGAGGTGAAGGCTTCTGTTTAGTAGCGTCTAAGGATTGGCCGATCTTTAGAATGTGTGGGTCATCCTAGAGTATTAATGTTGATTTTGATGGTCGATTCATTCAACATGGTTTACGTCTTAAAGGGTAATGACCGATGAATATAAGAGTCTTCTACACCAAGGTAGGTGAGGATGGAATCATCATCCTAACATTGAATGACGTTAATAGAAGGCGTATCATCATCGATCATGTTAGGATACAGAATGGAGAGAAGAGGGAGCCTCGCCATCACATTGATAGGTCAGTCGGTCCCAAGGAAATGGTGTTTATGGAAAAAAATTTAGGAGGAATAGATTCGGGATCTATGGACTCTGTGGGTGAAGATGGTAATGTGGGTGAATGAGAGGGGGAAATTTTCCATCTTGGATAAGGTCGATGCGAACCTTCTTGAGGGTGGAGTTTCAAAACAATGCCACTATGGTCATTGTGTTTACGAGAGGTATAGGAAATGATAGTATGGCAGCCTTGTTCATAAAATCCGAATCCAAATCCTTTCCATGCACACGGTGGAGGAAAGTATGAGTGAAGTGGCGGTTAGTGAGGGAGTGTAGGTCAAGATGAAAATGGTTGGGCTTGGGATGGAGGTTTGGGTTTATAGGTGGAAATATCAATTTCCCCGTATGTTAGGTTGGTGTGAATGTGGGGAGGGCCATAAGGAAAAACATCACCGATGTAGATGTCATAGCTAGGGTGTTAACATAGATTCCCATACTCTTGTGGGGTGAGGAAGGTGTCGATATTGTATAGGTGGTATTCCCCCAGAGTGAGGTGTTGAAAACACCTTCTAAGGGATCAGTAGTTGGTATGTGGGTAGCAGGTATAGATGGCTCACTAGATGTTGGGGAAACAAGTGCGTTAGCGGTAGAGGCTACAGCTATAGTGGGGATAACAAGGTTAGATGCAATAGAAGTAGTGGCAGTTTTGGTGGATGGGCTCATGGGTGAAGGTGAAGTGGTGATAGTGGCAGATGCCTTGATCAGTACAAGCACATCATTGGGCCAATATAACATGTTATAGGTCTTGAAAGGTGATGGGTCGGCAGGATGGTGTAATTATGTCCCTCGTGTTCAAATTTGAGGCATCAATGTAAAGTCGAAGGGACACAACCCATGGCACGGATCCAAGGTCAGCCGAGTAGCAAGTTATATTGGAACTCTCCTTCTAGGACATAGAAAAGTTTCGGGATAGTGCGGGGGCCCACGCAAACATGGAGAACAATGGTACCTATGGTAGAGGTCATGGCATCATTGAAGGAGTGCAACATAACCGGGTTACCATGCATGTAATTAGCAGGTATCCACATTTTGTCATATGCATGGGAGGAGATGATATTAATTCTAGCACCACCATCGATCATAACACATTATATGCATATATTATCAATAAAGATGGAGATGAAAAGAGTGGGGTTGGGGTCATCGGACTAGAAGGGAGTAATCTCTTCATCTGAAAAGATGAGGGCAACCACTTGGCAAGTAGGTGGAGGTGTAGAGGAAGGCGAAGACCTAGTGAGAGAGGCTACGTGGTGAGGGGTAATGATGGAGGCTACGGGTGTGGGGTCATTTAGTAAGACTTCAATAGATCGAAGGACCTCCATGAGGGCTTGACGATGTGACTCCGAGGTTTGGACAAGGTCATATAAAGACATTTTGAGGGGGGATTGGTGTAGTTGTTTTAGCATTATGCGATGTGTGACTCCATCGGAAATAGGATATGCAGGACCTCGAATGGTGACTTTGGGTATGGGTGCGGCTGGTATGTTGGGTACAGGGTTGGTTGATGGGCCAGTTTTCTTTTTCCTTGCCCTATCTTTCTTGAGCATAGGTGGCAATGTTGATCATGTTAATCTAAGGGGAGGTGGATGAAGAGGGTGTGTCATGGAAGGTATAGTGACATGAGGGACAAAACCCTAGTGGGGGATATGATCCTTGTGAAATTAGTAGGGCGCATTGGCATTTTGGTGGTGGCTTGGCCAACTTTCTTATACAAACCATGTTGATCTCAAATCTCGGGGTTGGTCAAAATGTTGTGGGGGTGGAGATTTTGGTCACTTGAGTAGGTAATGGGAGAAGATATGTGGAAATTGGTGAAGGAGAAATGGGGTCCTCATCAAGAAGATCTTCGTCAAAAATTTTATTCAGGAGGACACCATTGGATGAGATTGGTTTTTAAAGCCTTACAGTTCTCTACATTGTGTCTTGACACATGATGGTAGGTGTAAATTTTGGTTTCGTCAAACCCTTTTGGTTTGGGTTTGAGTGGGTCGTAAGGTCTAAGAGGTGGTAATGTGATGACAGAAGTTTCAAGGAGATTGGTTAAGATTTTGGCGTAGATCCCGCTAGTGGATCATAATGGGAGGTGAATGTGGGTTTGGGTACAGGTGTGGCTGATTGTGGAGGAAGAGTCTTTACAAGAGGGGGAGTAGGTTGGTCTACTAGTTTGGTGTGCGAAGTGGTCTTAGGTCTTGGTTGCATCTGCTTGGGTACAGGCATGGTAGAAGAGCTAGCGGTGAAGGTTTGTTTGGTTTAACTACCTTATTGGAGGGTAGAGGATTTTTAGCTTTAGGTTGTAATTTTTTGGGCAAAGGTGATACGATGTACAAGATGTGGAGGGAAAAGCTGATGGTGGAAGAGGGTGGGTTACCCATGGGGTAATTGAGGTGCTATGGAGGTAGGTGGTGTAGGTTGGGTAGGAGGCGTGAGTGAAAGAGAAGAAAGTGTCATGGGTAGTGAAGAAGTTATTGACGGTAGTGGAGGTATGGGTGGTAAGAAGGTTACGGTGAGGGCAGAGGTTGTGTGGGTTGCTTGGGTATATTAGAGGTCTATGATGGGGAAATGGGTTGTTGTGTTCTTGGTTTACCAGTGGATGGGGGTTTCTTGGCCAGGGTCGAGGGGTGAGGTCCTAAGATGGACGGAAGGGGTGAAGGTGATAATGGCGTGGTAGGCGAGGTTGGTGTATGAGGTATAGGAGGTTGGATCTTCTTTTTAGGGGTCGGGTTAAGTTTAGTGTTAGTTTTGGAAGATGTGGCTAAATCTAATTTGATGGGTGGGTGAGTAAGGCTAGCTATCGGTATGATCCCTAAGGTAGTGATAGGTTTAGGTAGGTGATATGTAAACTCTTCAACTTTGGAATTATCCACATAATCATAACTAATCACCGCTGTTCTAATTTCTATTAGAAAATAACATAGATAGCTAGTGAATGAATCATACTTGTGCTTAGAATCAACAATTTGTAGAAAGGGAAAGAATATAGAATCATACACCAACAATTTTATCCTAGAAAACCTCCAGAGGAGGAAAAACCGGTCAGGAAGGGAAATTTCTCTTTCTTCCCACTTTTATTGGCCAATTCAATAATAAGTACAAAAATTACAATAAGTATGAAAGAGAAGTAGATAATATCTCACACTTCCTCCCAGTTACTTGCTTACTCTGACTCAATTACTCCTTGCTTCTACAAATCACAATTCCAACACTAAGAGCTTCTTACTCACTTGCTTCATGCTTCGATGCCTTTGTTATCTTCCATAACATGAATTTATAGTATTTCTCATGTTCTCCCATGCACTAGAGAATGGGAAAAGTCATGCAGAAGAAGAGACATGGACACCCTTTGGAATTTTGGGATTGTTCACGTCATATTTTATTTTCTATTCAAGAAGAGCCAGGACCGCCGCCCAATGCGAGACTAGCGGTCCTAGGACCACCACCTTGGTGGGGTGGTGGTTCTGTAACCACCGCCCTACACAAGGTTGTGGTCCTATCATTAAATGATGTAACCTCTCATGTATATTTTGTTTCTTCTTCATATTGGCTGATTTGATAAAGTAGAGTCATTTTGGATCCCTATGGATCACACCTCCCCTACTTAGGAGGCTTTTGGTCCCACAAAATCTTAGTGGGGGAGTAGATGAGGAAATAATTCCCTCACTTGCTCCTTTAGGTACCACCGGGCATGCCTTGGTGTCTTTCCTTTTAGTCTAATCTACCAAGACTCCTGTGGACCTCTCCTAGTCTCTCTAACCTTTTTCTGTAGTACTACATCCTCCTCCAATTCACCTTGTGAGTCCAAGATGCAATCCTCAATGAAAGGTAACAACTATAGTTCTTCATCTTCATCTAGCATGGATGGCTCATATAGGTGCAAGTTCTTGCAGTTTACTATAGAGTACATCCTCATGAATGACGAAAAATCAAGTCGAAAGGAATTTTCTCCAACCTGCTCCAATATGGTGAAGGGTCCATATCATAATGGCTTGAGCTTCCTTGTTTGACCTTGTAGTCTATCCTTGCTCAAGTAAAGCCAAACTCTATCTCTCACATGAATCTTATATTCCCTTCTATGTTGATCGTGCCTAGCTTTGTACTTGGCCTGAGATTTCTCTATTTGTTCCTTGACTTTGAGATGGATTTTCCTGGATCCTCTCAATGAATTTGTTTGCTCTAGTCACCTATGTGTCTCATGTATCCTTGTCATCCTACTATCCAACTGCTATGTCCAGCGGATTTGTAGGTAGATATCCCAAGCATGCTTCAAATGGTGACTTCATAGTGGATGTGTGTACTTGCTCTGGTTATAGGAATGTTGAATGTAGGCTAAGGACTCATCCCAAGTCCTTGGTATTTTCAGTTATACCCTCGATCAACTCGTACCAAAGTCCCGTTTACCACCTCTGTTTGTCCATCTGTCTCGTGGAAGGAAATTTGTGCTCCTCTCAAACTTTGGTATCCATCTTGTCCCACAAAGTAGTCCAAAATTTCCCCAAGAACCTAGAATCCCTATCAAAACAATAGACTTTGGAAAACCAAAATGCACCCATACATTAACAAAGAAAAGATCTATCACCTCATGTGCTTTTACTATCTTTTTACATGCCATAAGAATACACATATTACTAAATCTATCGATAACAACATAGAGATAGTCATGACCATGTTTAGACATAGGTAATCCTCCTACAAAATCCATAGAAATGTCCTCCCACGGACGAGTAGGTACTGGAAAAGGCATATACAAACCTTCCTTCCTAGTCTTAGGCTTGCTAGTACAACAAAGTTTACATCCCCGTATAAATTTTGATACTTCTTCTTGCATATTGGGCCAATACACATACCTTTGCAAGTGGGCTAGGGTCTTACCAACACCAAATGTCCCGCTACTTTCGAGGTATGTGCTTCCCTCATCAATATAATTCACTCTTCTTTTGGCACACAAAGCTTCCCCCATTGGTAGAGCAGCCCATCTTTGAGATAAAAATCTTCAATCCCTATCCTTTCAGCCCCTTGGGACTACAACTACTGAAATGTCACCCCAAAGTCTTTGTCCTAGGCATATGCCTCTTTGTAAGCTTCCTTCGTGAAGGGCTCAATCTAAGAGATAGTGGCCAAACAAGAAAAATTCTCCTGTGTGGGTGGCCTATACAACATGTCTGCCACCAATTTTGTACTACCCTTCTTGTATTTAATCACCAAATGGAACTACTGAAGGAACCCCATCCATTTGTAGTGCCTTTCCTGCTGCAATTTAGATTGTGCTTGCAAATACTTGGAGAGGTTTATGGTTAGTGTGTATAATAGTTTCTTTACCCAACAAATAATGCTTCCATTTTTAATTTCCTAAACTAGTGCATACATTTCCTTATCATATATTGAATATCCTTTAACTGCTGAAGTGAAAGTTTCATAATGATAACATACGGTTTACCTCCTTGAAGCAACACTCACCCCCATGGCGTAATCACGCATCTATCTCTACTTCAAAAGGTTGCTGTAAAATAGAAAGAGCAAGTAATGGAGCATGACTAATCTTGTATTTCAATAACTCAAAGGATTTTTCTTATTCCTTACCAACCAAAACTCTTTCTCTTTGTGGCCACTATGTGTAGAGGTGTTGCGATCAATGATCGGAGAAAACTGAATGAACTTCCGCATGTATTGTACTGATCCCACAAAACTCCTAGTTTTTGTGGCTCCTATTGGTGTTGGCCAATTAGTGATGGCTTCCACCTTCTTTGGATCCACTCATAGCTCTCCTCCTCCAACCACATTCCCAAGATAGATAAGTGTCTATTTGGAAAATTCACATTTCTTTATATTACAAAGCAGCCTATTTCTCCCCGAGAACTTTCAAGACTTGCTTTGCAAATGAGTTAGATGTTCTTCCCATGTGGCACTAAAAATCAAGATATCATCTAGATATACAATGACACATGAATCTATGATATGCCATAATACATCATTCATCAATCTCATAAATGTAGCAGGGTGCATTGTATAACCCAAAAGGAAGTACTCGACCATTCATACAAACCCTGTTTTGTCTTGAAGGCAATCTTCCATATATCCTCCTCCTTCATTCCGACTTGGTGATAACTCGACTTGAGATCTAACTTCATGAAATATTTGGCATGTTGAATCTAGTCCAAGAGATCATATATGCGGGAAGAGGATATCTGTTCTTTATGGTGATCTTGTTTAAAGCACAATAGTCGATGCACATTCTCCAAGAACCATCCTTCTTTGGCACCATCACAATAGGTAAACCACATGGTGAGGTGCTCAAACGTATCACCCCTTGGTCTAGTAGTTCCTGGAGCTGTTTCTTTACTTCAGTACTCTCGAGAAAGGATTGCCTATACAACCTGATGTTCGGTAGAGGGGATTTTGGCAATAGCTTAATCTCATGCTCTACTTCCCGTTTTGGTGGTAACCCACTAGGAGGCTGAAATAATTCCTGAAAAGACTAAATAATACTATCCAAATCATGCTTTCCTTGGTTAGAAATCTCTACAACTTCAACCCCATCTTATTTATCCTTCAATAAAAATAAACAAAACTGATTATGATTTGCCTAAATAAGTCATTTTGCTTGGTTAGCACTTACCATAGTAACCCATGTCTTATGCTGGTGTGCCCGGATGTTGTAGCTGATCCCGTCCTTGACCCATCTGTATCAGGTTTCCCTCATAAATATAACATCCCTAACATACAAGTAAGGACTCCCGAATACAACATCAAAAGCATCATGTGGAATAACGTCAACTTCAAAAACATCAATATATTGGGCATTTATCCCAAACTTGACCTTACATCTTCTTGTTAGCTGAATTTGAACACCCTTCTTCACCCAATCCAAAGGATAAGGGTGTGGATGCTCGTAAGTCTCAAGACCAAGCTTCTTTACAACTACTTCAAAAATCAAGTCGACTAAGAACCGGTATCAACCAAAGCATTTACCTTAGTTGTCTTGATCTGGATTTTGATATGGAATAGTCTACTCATCTCCTCTTCCAGGATGTCCATATTGGTGGTTGTGCATCCATGACTCTCATCTACATCACATTCATCTTCAATTTCCACCCCCTTTTGTTTTCACAACTATCATGGACTTCTTTGAGTCCTTGGTTCATTCTTCGAATGTAACTCTTGATGCAACTTCCAACATGTAGTGTCAAGTATGACCATTGATATCACAGTTCTTGTAAAAATTCTTGGGATCTTTACAAGTATTCAAAGTAGTGGCAGCTTGTTTACCTTTCCCTTTCCACTTACCCTTGTTACTTGTTTGTCCAAACTCTTTCTTTTGCTGATTTGTTGACTGCTTTACCCTTGGCTCTAGCTTCTCCTTGCTTCTTTTCATCATCTATGTAGTACGCATGTACGCATGCTTTGTTGAGATATTTGGGCTTTGTGGAGATGAATTTTCTTCAAGGTGAGTGTGAAGTCCTCCAAGTACTTGGTCAGAATATCCTCATCCTCCAAGTCCATGTTAAGCAACATGGCTTGCCTCCAAAACTCCGTAGTATATTCCTACACACTTTGACCACTACCTTGTCTAAAATACTGCCATTTAATCATTTGGTCAGTCTTATGGCCAATAGGATAGAAGTTAGCTCTAAGTAGTTCTTCAAATTCTTGCCAAGATTTCACAATAGGATGCTTTTTCTTTTCACAAGTGGCTAGATGGGTTTCCCACCAAACCAGAGCATGTCCCTCCATCTTGAGACATGCAAAGGTGATCCTATGTGCCTCAAAGGTGACATTATGGACGCTAAATTAGACTTATAACTATTTTAATCATTTATCACACAACTCTACATCTACTTGTCCTTCAAATCTTTTAATCTCAACTTTCGTTTCAAATTTAAAAGGAGTATGACTGATTTTAACTTTTTCTCTTGTGCTAGAAGTCTCTTCTTCATGTTCTTCCTCATAACTTTCCTTATGGTGGCTCCTTCCTATGCCAAAATTTTCAGCTAAGCCTTGAACCACCAAGTCCATGGAGTCTTGTTTGAAATAAGTTGTCTTCTAGATCAGCAAGCTCTTCTTACATTCTAAACATCCTATCCATCATGGTCTCCAACGATCTCGATTCTACGAACCAAGTTCTCTTCCTCCATTTGTCCCCGAATTATCTATTTCCACTTCTTTGTAGAAATTTATGGATCACAAGGTAAAGCCTCTTCGCCTTTAGATCTCGTCATTGTCATACAAATCCAAGAATGAATACCACAGTCTGGATAATTGTTAGCTTTGATACCAAAATGATCTGTAAACTCTTTAACTTTGGAATTATCCACAAAATCACAATTAATCGCTGTTGTTCTACTTTCTATTAGAAAATAACAGAGATAGCTAGTGAATGAATTATACTTGTGCTTAGAATCAACAATTTACGTAAAGGGAAAGAATATAGACTCATACACCAACAATTTTATCTTGGAAAACCTCTAAAGGAGGAAAAACCAGTCGGGATGGGAAATTGATCTTTCTTCCCACTTTTATTGGCCAATTCAATAATAAGTACAAAAATTACAATAAGTATGAAAGAGAAGTAGATAATATCTCACACTTCCTCCTAGTTACTTGCTTGCTCTGACTCAATTACTCCTTGCTTCTACAAATCACAATTCCAACACTAAGAGCTTCTTACTCACTTGCTTCATGCTTCGATGCCTTTGTTCTCTTCCATAACATGCATTTATAGTATTTCTCATGTTCTCACGTGCACTGGAGAATGGGAAAAGTCATGCAGAAGAAGAGACATGGACACCCTTTGGAATTCTGGGATTGTTTGCGTCATATTTTATTTTCTGTCCGCAAGAGCCAAGACCGCTGCCCAATGCAGACCGATGGTCCCAGGACCACCACCCAGTGGGGTGGCGATTCTGTAACCACCACCCTACATAGGGTGGCGGTCCTGTCACTAAACAGATAGAACCTCCGTGTATATTTTTTTCTTCTTCGTGTTGGCTGATTTGATAAAGTAGAGTCATTTTGGATCCCTATGGATCAAGTAGGGGAGATGATATAGGCGTGGGTAGGTTTTGGGTGTAGATGTATGTTGGGCAATGGGAAGAGGTGTGAGTTGGGTCCTGTAAGGATTTGGAAGGTGTTGCAATAGTCATGGTTGTGTTTGGTTTTGTCACTTAAATGTTTTTGGATAGATAGTGGAGGTGTCAGTGAGTGACAACTGCATTTGTGTTGAAACAGAAGTAGAAGGTGTCCCTAAAGTAAATCTCTATCGACATAATCTAGGAAATTGGCCAAGCATGAAAATGGTGTTGTTGTAAGGGGGCTGATGTGGATTGAGTGGCAATCCCCATAAAATGTGTTTGAGATACAGGGAAATGGCTAGCCTCGACTCTATGGGTAAGAGAGCTAAAAGCATATCAACGGGATCTTGAAGGTGCGATGGTGAAGGGTCATCAAAAGACACTGGTACTTCTATAGAATCCTCCATGGGTAGAGGAGAGGATGGGCTAGATGAAGTGGACTCTCCTTGTGTTGGTGTAGGTGGTGGACCTGCATCTTCTATGAGTAGGAGAGGTGCCACTGACAATTACTCAGAAATTTGAGGGGTCAAAGGCGGTGTGCTAATTATAGGCTCTTCCATGGGTGAAGAAGAAAATGAAGGGGGTGCCTCTGTGGGTGGAGGAGTAGATGAAATAGGCTCTTGTGTAGGTAGGGGAGCTCGGGCTAAGATTTCATCTATGGAAGGCACATGAGGCAATTGGGAAGCAACTAGTATGTCATCAAAAATAGCGTGGACTTCGTGGACATTGCTATCATTGTTTGAGGTATCACCAGCTTGGTTGGAAGATGGGGCATGATTAGGGAATGGATTCTTGAAGATGTGTAGGTTTTGGTTAGCGGGTGCATTCGGGCTATCCAAGACTAGATCTTCGTTGTCTAACATTTCTTGGACGATATTCTTGAAGGTGATGCAGTTATTGTCGCTATGACCTTTGACACGATGATAGTTGTAGAAGTCATGTTCCTTATACCATGCGGGCATGGGTCGCTTAGGGTCAAAACTAGTATGTGGTTTTATAGGTGGAAGGGTAATGGCACCGGCCTTAACAAGATTTTCCAAAACATAAGAGTAAGATTCTCCTATCTAAGTGTAATTTCATTGTTCTCATATGAACTGGAAAGCTTGGATGGGGGAGAGATTAGAAAGAGGTTTGGCTAGGTTTGATTGATGAGGGGCGTCATCCTTGAGAACTACAACATTGAAAGATCCTTTGGGTTTTGAGTAGTTGTTTTGGGGTTTTTAAGATGATGAAGTATCATTTGATTTGAACATGATGTTCTTGTTACAAATTTGAATTTTATTCTCTTTGATAGCATGAATTTCCAATTTTCGTGCCATGGTGAATGCCTCGTCAAAAGTGTAAAGGTTTGCACCTGCAGGGTTGGTGAGATGTGTCTAGCACAAGCTTGAGTAAATAGCTCTATAAGCTTAGTATGAGGTAGCTAGAATGTGAGATGATTAATTAAACTATGCCAACGAGTGACAAAGGTAGTGATGGACTCATCGTCATACTGCACCAGTGGAATAAAGATCACCATGGTAACCTTCTTGACAATTAATTAGAAGTGATCTAAGAAGGCCTGAGATAGTTGATTGAATGAGTAGATGGAATGTCTAGGTAGCCCACCAGTCTTGGTCTAATGCAAGCCTCGTCGGTGACATTGGGAAATCCTCAAAAGTAAATCATCATCATGGGCGATCAGGTAACACCCAGTGTTTGAAAGACCACAAATGTTGTTGTGGGTCTTCTTTCTTATTAAAATGGTTGAATTTTGGCATTCCTCAATGTATAAGGTATGGGCGAATAGGGATGGACAGATGAATGGTCTCATTACAAATTTCATCATAGGTGAGATAATTGTGTGAGCCAAAAATGATGCTTTTAGCATCTCGCATCCTTTCCATCATCAATTTGATAAGGTCGTTGGTAGGTTGTGGTGGAAGGGTTCCTCTTGTGGCATAAGGGGGCTGGTATTGAACCTGTGATGTGGGTGACATTCCATTATATGGTGATGCCAAATAGGGAGGTTGAGAATAGGGAACCAACATAGAGGGTATGTATCCAGAATGGGTAACAAACGAGATAGGGGTTGTTGATAGTATGTGTATGTAGGTGGGATGGTTGTCATGACTCTAGTAGCGATTGGGGGTAGTGTTTGTGGGATGGAGAGGAAAATATTCTGGAATGGAGTAGGGGTCACCGACACCATGGGTGGTTGTGTTGCAATGGGTGTGGATGGGGCTATGGCCTAGGTGGTCGATGAGGGGACAACATATACAACAAGTGCGAGTGATACTGCAGATGCACCGGTCATGGCGGGTATGGGTCCTAGTTGTGAAACTACTGGGGGTGAAGCAGGTGAGGGAAACACCTCATTATTAAGGGCTGATGTAGAAGTGGAAATAAGGGAAGGAAGATGGATATAGCCATGTCATATATCAACTAACTCGAGGAGTCCCGGGTGGAAGAGCGGGAAAGGTAAAACTGTAAGGCCGTGTGATTCGATCAAGGAGTTGTGTAAATTCCTCATCACCTTAGTAATGGTGGTTGGTAAGGTTGATCCATGGGTGACATGACAGAGGGTGGTGAAGGACTAGGTGGGATTGGTTGACAACTCACGTGGAATATGAGGGTGTTAGTCTAGCTACGAGTTAGCACCATGTGAACAAGTGTGGCACTAGGTAAGAATGTATTCTCTAAATGAAACAAAAAGTAACAGGACATAAAATAATGAGGCTAGGAGGGTGAATTTGGTCAATATTTGGATTTGGAAAACCAAATATAGACACAGCGACGACGGCCGGTTGATGGTGATGGTTGCAGGAAAATGACGCTCGGTCACATAAACCGATGCCGATTCTACTGCGAGAAAATCCCTAGTTTTAGAAAATGAAACAAGGTTGATAGATAGTATAAGGAGATGTTTTCTGTATGATGGTAATATCAACAGAGAAGAATAGAGTATCAATAAAATATGTTAGTGCCCAAAGGGCCAAAAATGAGAACATAATGATGAATGAAGATTGTCTTAGGCCAAAGTACCCAAAAATTTAGGAGTAGACACCGATTAGGTTTAATTGATGACGATCAGATGAAAACCAACGACGGTCTCAACGACGCTGGTTCTGTGAAACCGAGATAGAAATGAAGAAAACTAGGTTGTGATTTAAATCAAGTGAAGAATCAAACTCAAGAATTTGAGAATGAGAAAATGGGGCCTTGACACACTCAGATAAAGTTGGAATACTCCAACTATGATGGGGGAGTGTGCAAGGAAAAAAAAAAATGTGGAATCATGTCCTCACACCTCAAAATGCAAAGCAAGAAGAATGCTAAGAAAAATATGATCCTAAGAGTGATTTTTCTTTATGTGTGTTCAGCTTACGCTATTCGTAATCGATCAGTGTGTATTTATAACATATTTTTTGGTTGGGAAGGTGTCCTACGAAGAAGGAAATCTAGAAGGAGAGGTTTCAAGTATGTTATGGTTGGGGTGGGCCATCCTCTGAGATGATGACTTGACAGAGGCAACGAGCTAGGGAGTACTGCTAATCTGATCATGTGATCGTGACAGTGTTCTAGGTAAGATGTTGTTTAAGAAAGATGTGTATATTTCAATTTTGTGTAGGTTTGATAAGACAGAGAGAGGGAATGTGCTTTCTACGATTCTTTATGTCAACCATCAATCGGGCATGAATTCCAGGATATAGGTTGCCCTCATTTTAAAGTGAGCTAAATGCAACAAACTAGAATGTAATGCAACCAATTTTAAGCCCAAATCGAAAAGATTACATTCGATGAAACAAATGAGAAATAGGAAATGGTATGCTCTTTCACTAAATTCAAAAAGAAAGAAAGAATAATGATTCCTTTTTTAAATGCACCAATAGAAATGTTTCTTTTAGAGAAATTAGAAAGAAGAGAAGATTACCAAAGAAAAAATTAATGTCTAATCCTTTTAAAGGGAAACAAACACACAAGTTTCACCTAGGAATGAAGAAAATGCAGTAGAACCCCTGATGGGTCCCACCGGGCGTGCCAAAATGTTTCACCATTTTCTTTAGGCTTTTGAATGAAGAAACATATAAGGGTAAGGGCTAGAGGAATACCTATTAAATGGGTTGGTTGATGGTTGATGCGCACATTTAGACTTCTCAAATTCAATGCCGATTGTGAGAGCTTCCTTTTGGCTAGTAGGAACTTTCTGTGATAGAAAACAAGACCACAAAAGAGAAGTTAAATGATATATTACAGTGGATTGCCTAGCATATGCTAGTTTTGGGAAGTGTGATACTTCCTAGATGGTTGTCAATCCACTGTTTAAAACAAATCAATGCGACAGATAAATAAATTCCTACTGTAGTTGATATGATTTAGGTATCTCATTTAAGTACAATAAGAAAATCCAATCACAACAAGCTAGGTTATAGTTAGATCTAAAGGATGAGGTGTTTGTCAAGGTACTGGGATTGGTCAGGGTTTGATTCTGGGTTGTTTAGGTCAACTGGTAAGAGGTTGTTTGGCTTTGTTCTTGGGCAGGGTATAAAACATAGAGACCGATGTTGCTTGGGTATAACCGATTTATAGTTAAGGGAGATCGACGACGGTTATGGTAAATCGGCATCGGTATAGTAGGGACAGTAATTCATTGAAAACCTTATTGTAGAGTTTTTGTGAGGTTAGATGGGGCTAAATAAGGAGATGGTGAGGTTTGTGGGAATACTGAGAAAACTCAAGAGAGGTGGAAGGGCTAGGATAGGTGATCTAATAAATGGGTGGGTGAGGTTTTTGGGTTTGTCAAAAAGATGGCTATGGAGGAATGGGAATGTTAATAGAAGAATGGTAACAGAAGTGATAACAACTCTATGAACAAAATAGGAATGGAAATGATTAATGAAAAAACATTTACCAATGTTGTAGGTCCAATGGTTGGGTGGTGGTGATGATCGGTAGATGGAATGGAGCTTGGTGCAATAGTGACGCTTCTTTGGAATTTTACCGTGAATGCCAATGCTTTTTGGATATGTCCGGTGTTGGCTATGGATGTGCAGGTGCATGACTTGCATGCTGCTCTCTTCTCATTCCTCTTGCTCTCGAGAATGTGCCAACCCAAAAAAAGGTTGCTTAGGTGAAAAATTGGTAACCGACAACGATTCTAGGATTTAAGGGTTGAGCCGGTGTCGGTTTAGGGGTGACCAGTGTCGGTTAAGGCAGGATTCCCTAGGTTTACTAAAATGGGCATATCTTTCTAATTTCTTGGGCCCATTAGTTTATTTCATGGATTAGAATGGAAATTTCCTTCTAATGGGCAAGAATGTGGTTAGAGAGATTTTAGGGATTGATTTTAGGTTAGACCAAATCTTAGCTCATTAAGGTAAGTAAGACTTAGTTATTGTTAGTTATGGAAACATGCCAAGAATAGGTCTAGGTGAGGTGGTGGATGAGATGTCTAGATGAGGTGTCTAAGTGAGGTGGTGGGGTAGAAATTAAGATAATTAGATAATAAATATTATGAGGATATATATATATATATTTAATTTAATTAAATTAATAAATGTGTGGGGTGGAAGGGGCCTTGGTTAGGTTAGTATGTTTGAGCCAATTATTTGACTAGGGACCAAGGGTGTGATATAATTTTGGTGTCTACACCTATTCTCCCTCTAACCGCATTCCCACTTATCTAAGCACAACATTCTATTTTGATCTCGGGACAATGGACAGAGCTAGCCAAAAAGATTGCCAAGATATGTCATTTTAGCAAACCTAGGATTTCTTGCCTTAACCGACGCCTATCAACCCAAAACCGACGTAGGCCACCCTAAACTATCGTTTATTCACTTTGGTAACCTTGTTTGAGAGGTTGGAAGATTTATTCATGTTTTGGAGAAGAGAGATCTGCATGCAAGCACGCACTAGAGCACTCCTGCACATCCAGACATCTAAACCAACAACCAAAAAAACACTATCTAAAAGGAAAGCATTCATGGTAATGTTCGGGAAGCACACCATGACACTGACCACACGGTTCCATGGATCAACCATCACCTCCATCCACCACCAGTCTCATTCAAGTACAAGTAAGTACATTTGGATCTGCACCTTCCCATATTTATTTAGATTAGTTTCTTCATCTTTGTTTGGGAGTTATAGTCTCCCTTGCATCCCATCATCTCTCACCCTCCTGCTCCAATCCCTCCACCTAATCACCTACAACCTCTCAACCTCCATACCCACTCTAGACATCTCTGAGTATTCCCAACACTTTCATCAACCTCACCATTCTCTGTCCATTCTCTGTGTAATCACAGAGAATCACCAAAACCTTCATTAAGTTTCTATCAGCCCAACCCTACCAATGATGCATTGGTTAACCTAAACCATCATTGGTCTATCCTCAACCGCATCAGTCATACCAGACCGATTTTGGTCTCTATGTGTCTAGTAAATCTACCTATAACAACAACCTCATACCTTTCACCCAAATAACCCAAATCACCTAAAACTTGACCTGACCTATCCCAACCACCTTATTTACCTATCTGACTTCTAGATCTGATCATAACCTAGCTTGTTAGATTAGATTTGTTTATTGTACTTGAATGAGACACCTAAATCATATCAACTACAATAGGACATTATTGGTTTACATCATTTCTTGCATTAAGTTGTTTTAAACAATGGATTGAAACCATCTAGGAAGTATCACACTTCCCGGATCTAGCATACGCTAGGTAGTCCACTTGACATATATTGTTTAATATTCCTCTTGTGGTCTTGTTTTGTATTCATAGTAGTTCCTCCTAGAAAAAGGAAGTTCTCATGCAATCAACATTGGATTGGGAAATCGAATGCGCACTGCTCTACCTTCCACCTTCATTCACAGTATTCCTCCTCACCCTTACCTTATATGTTTTTCTCTTACGTATGCACACTATTCGGTGAAACATTTTGGCATGCCCCAGTGGGACCCTCTCTTGGGTTCATTGCATTTTCTTCATATAGGGAAACTTTTTTTGTGTGTTTCTTTCCTTTTGAAAAATACACATTTAATCTTCTCCCTAGTAATATTCTTTTCTTCTAATTGTCTAAATGACATTTGTCATTTGGTGCTTAAAATGAAAACCAATTCTTCCTTCTTGCATTTGCATAGTAGTGAAAGAGCATGTTCTTGACCTATTCATCATTTTCTTCATCAATATAATTGTCGATTTGGGTTATAAAATTTTTTGCATTTCATCCTTGTATGTTGCATTATTAGCTCACATTTAAAAATGAGGGCAACCTATATGCTGGAAGTCATGCCCAGCTGATGGTTGACACAATTGAACCATAGAAAGCACATTTCTCTCTCTCTCTCTCTCTTTTCCAAACTACACAAATTTGAATTTACACATCTTCTTAAACAACATCCCACCCGGAAGAAGTTTGTCAATGATCACACAATCAGAGGATTGATAGTGGGCACCCAACTTAGTTATCTCTGTCCAGTCATCACCTCAGAGAAAGGACCGCCCCCCATAACATAACCTAAAACCTCACCTTTAGATTTCCTTCTTCATAGGATGCCTTCCCAACCAAAAAAATTTGTTCTAAATTCACAAGTCAGTCTTAATAGCATAAGCTAAAACAAACATAAATTCACTTTTAGGATTACGTGTTTTTCTTAGCTTTGTTCTTGACTTGCATTTTGAGGTGTGAGTTACGATTCTTCATTTTTTCTTCCTTTCACACTCCCCATCATAGTTGGAGTATTTTGGTATTTCTGAGTGTGTCAGGACCTCATCTTATCATTCTCATATTTCTTGGGTTGATCCTTCATCTAGTTTAATTCACAAAATCCATTTTTCTTCATTTCTTCTAATTTCATAGAACTAGCTCGGTCGTCGGTCGTGACCATCATCGGTTTACATTTACATCCATCATCAGTTTACCTAACTAGTGTCAGCTTCTAGCTCTTTTGGTTATTTTACCTAAAACAACCTTCATCACCTATTCTTTTCTATTTTTGGTCCTCAGGACACCATCATATCCCCCAACTTTTTGATATCTCTGTCAGTATATATTTCCCAGTTCATATTCATCAATTTTGTTTCATTTTTTGAAACTGGTACTTTCCATAGTGATCGGTATCGGTTATCATAACATCATCGGTTCCCCTGTAACCATCATCGGTCATACTGACCATCATTGTTTTTGTGTTTGATTTTTAATCAAAACACTGACCATATTTACCCCCTGACTTTATCCTTCTCTACTTCTGTTGTTTTCTATGTCATTTACAGAATACAGTTTTAACCAGTCAACACTAATTCACATGGTGTTGACTCACACAAACTAACACCCTTGTATTTCATGTCAGTCATTAGTCACTCCCTCCCACTAGTCCATCACCATCATCCATCCATCATCACCTATGGATCCAACTCAGCTTATCCCCATTTCTACTACAGATGATGAGGAGTTCACAAGACTCCTTGATCAAAATCCATGGCCCTACAATACTATCTCACCCACTCATCTACCCAGACTCCTCAGGATAGTTAATATATGACATGCTTGTATGTATCTATCCCTCCTACCCTCACACCCACTTCCATGTCAGCTACCACTAGCTTGGTGCTTCCCTCATCCACATTACCCCCTGTGGTCTCTCAGTTAGGTTCCACCTCTACCATAATTGCTACCCCAATGACATCTATTACACCCATGGTGTCAACCATTCCTTCACTGACTGCCTTGAGCATAGCCCCATCTACCCCCTTTTCCTCATATATACCAGTTGCATCACAACCACCTCCAGTGTTGGAAACCCACACCCCTTTCCAAAATCTGGTTCTTTCTATCCCTCAGTCTCTACCACCCATTACCATTAGAGTTCATTGCAACCACCCCACCTATTTACACACATCATCAACGTAGCCCCCAATCTTTTTCTATCACTTATTCGGGGTACATTCCACCTATCTATCCCCCCTTTGTGTAGTTTTCATATTCGGCACCCCATGTACTGGGATGCCATCCACATCATACACCCATCATCAACCTCCCTTTACTACAGGAGGCACCCATTCCTCACAACCCACCAATGACCTCATTAGGATGATGATGGAAAAGATGTAGACATTAGAAGCATCGGTTTTGGCTCTCGTAACTCCTTGACCTATGATGAAAAATATGTAATGAGCCTATTCATCCATCCATTCCTATTCACCCATATCTGTGCATTGGGAAATGCCCAAGTTCAACCATTTTATAGTAAAGAGGACCCAAAACAACACTTGTGGTCATTCAAGCATGGGTGCTACCTAATTTCCCATGATGATTTTTTCTCTTACAAACATTTCCCATGTCCCTAACAGGACCCACCTTAGATTGGTACAACAGTTTACCTAGACATTCCATCTACTCCTTCAACCAAGTGGCTCAAGCATTCCTGGACCACTTCTCGATCAATGTAGTCAAAAAGGTCACCATGACCACCTATATTCGACACGACAATATGAAGATGAATCTATCATATATTTTGTTGCTCATTGGTGAGAGTCTTATCAACCAATTAACATTCCAGTTACCTCAAACTAAACTTATTGAGTTGTTCACTAGAGCTTGTGCTAGACACATCTCACCAACTCTGTAGGTACAAACCTTCCAAACCTTTGATGAAGCATTCACCATGGCATGAAAGATAGGAAATTCATGCCATTGAAGAAAAGAAAATCCAATTACAAAACAAGAATGCCCCATTCAAACCAAATGATTCTTCTTCATCTTCAAAACCCCAAAATAATTATTCAAAAACTAAAGGATCTTGCCAACATGGTAGTTCTCAAAGTGGGTCCATCTCATCCTTCTAATCAAGCCCAACCTTCTTCCAATCTTTCCCTATCCAGGACCTTTCAGTTCTATGGGAGCAGCAAAGTACACTTCAATTGGAGAGCCCTATTCTTCAGTCTTGGAAAAGCTTCTTAAAGTTGGAGCCATTACACTTCCTCCCATAAAACCTCATACTAGGTTTTGATCCCACTCATCCTATGCCTGCATGGTATAAGGAACATGACTACTATAATTATCATCATGTCAAAGGCCATAGTGATGGTAATTGCATAACTTTTAAGAACATTGTTCAAGAGATGATAGATAATGGAGACCTCATCATGGACAACCCAAATGCACCGAAAAATCAAAATTTGCACATCTTTAAAAATTCATTCCCTAACCATAAACCATCATCTAATCAAAATAGTGAACCTTCATCCAATGTGAAATAATGTCCATGAAGTCCACATGGTTTTTGATATCATACCGGTCGTTCCTCAAATTCCACCTATTTCATCTATTGAGGAAATTCTGGCACAAGCTCCTCTACCCACAGAGGAGCATACCTCTTCTACTCCTTCACCCACAGAGGAGTCCCCTTCATCTCCCCTTCTCTCTGGAGGAAACCCACACTTTCTACTAATGTCATTTCACCATCTACCTCACAACCTACCAAACAGTCAACACTTTTAATTCTCCCATCCACAGGAGAATCATCATCACCTTCTCCTCCACCAAGGGAGAAGTCTACCTCACCCCACCTACCATCTCTCCTACCCATGGGAGATTCTTCAGACATACCACTACTGTATTGGGGGTAAATTCTCCCTCAGCATCCCAGGACCCCATTGATATGATCTCGGCTCTTTTACCCATAGTCCAGGCTAGCCAATTCCCTGTCTCACAGACATATTTTATAGGGATTTCCACCAAACCAACTCCATCTTCTCCTACAACAGTCCCATTTTCATGGTTGCTGATCACTTGGATTACGTTGATAATTCCATGCTCTGGGGACATCTTCGGCTCCCCTTTTCAACTCAAATGCAAATGTTTCTGAAGATACTTCCATGATCTACCCAAAGGTATTTCCAACAACTAGATCGACCCTTGACCATGCCTATCAAAATGAAATTCTTCTTCTCATCATCTCTACCTACATCCAAACCTTTACCCATGACTAAAACCATTCCAAACCTAAAACCTACCCACACCTATATCTTCATCTATATCTAGGCCCATCACTACCTTGGGTGTCATGCCGACATCAAGCCTTACTCACCCACCTATCAAATTGGACTTAGCCACATCTTCCCAAACCCACACCAACATTATTCCTCCACCTAAAAGGAAGACCCAACCTTCTAGGCCACATACACCGGTCTCACCTACCACACCTTTGTCACCTTCACCCCTTCCATCCATCCTAGGGCCCCATCCATCAACCTTGACCAAATAGTCTCCTACCCAAGGCCAGTCAAAAGCTAAGAAACCTATTGCTTCATCACGAGCCTTCATTACACCTCATTTACCCACAAACAAAACACCCTCACCCTCACCCATGCACTTCTTACCACCTATACCTCCACCAGTTACTATAACCCCAACTTTTCCTATATGACTTCAACCCATACCATCCACCCAACCTCTACCAACCACTTCCACCACAACTCGGTTGTCCCCATGGGTAACCCATCCTCTTCCACCATCTATTTCCTTTCATCATGTACTCCCATGTCACCTTTACCCAAGAAGGTGCAACCCAAAGATAAGAACCCACTACCTCTCCAATAAGGTAGTTAAACCAACAAAACCTTCCATCACTAGCTCTTCTACCACACCTTTACCCAAGAAGATGCCATCAAAACCTAAGACAATACCACTTACCAAACCAATGGGCCAACCCATTCCCCCTCCTATAAATCCTCTTCCCTCACGATCATCCACACCTTTACCCAAACCCACACTCACTTCCCATTGTGATCCATTAGCGGGGTCCTACACCAACATTTTAACCAATCTCTTAGAGACTTCCATCATCACATTACCACCACTTCGACCTTACGATCCTCTCAAACCCAAACCAAAAGGGTTTGATGAAACCAAGATTTGTGCCTATCATCATGTGCCAGGACATGATGTAGAAAATTGTAAGGCTCTAAAAACCATTCTTCTCCAACTTTTTCCTCCTGAACAAAATTTTGATGATGATGATGACCTTCTTGATGAGGACCATGTTCCACCTTCACCTGTCACCACACATCATCATCCCTTGCTTCTTCAACGACCTGCATCTCCACCCCCATAACCCTTTTTTCCACCTCCAAAATTTGAGATCAACATGGTCCATATCAGAGAGTTGGCCAAATCACCACCCAAATGTCGGTGTGCCATACTCACTTCACAAGGATTTTCCCCCCATTAGGTTTTTTCCCATCATGTCATTACACTACTCATCCTACACCTTCTCCATTTACCACCTCCCCTCAGATTAACATGGTTCAAGTTTCCACCCATGCCCCGAAAAGACAAAGGAAAAGAAAAAGCAACTAGCCCATCAACCAACCCCATGCCCAATATACCATCTACACCCATGCCCAAAATCACCATTCGAGGACCCACATACCCTATCTCTCTGGGGGGTCACCCATCACACAATGATAAAACAATTACATCAATCCCTCTAAAGATGTCTTTGTATGATCTCATCCAAACTTCTTGAATCTCATAGACAAGCCCTTATGGAGGTTTTGCAATCCATTGAAGTTTTACCCAATGACCCCACACCAGTGGCCTCCATTATCACCCCTCACCACATGGCCTCGCTTACCAAATCATCTCCTTCTTCTACCCCCATGCCCACTCATCAAGTCACCACCCTCAGTTTCTCTATGAGGAGATTGTACCTCTCCAATCAGATGATCTTGATCCCACCCTTTTCATTTCCATCTATATCGATAACATACACATATATGACATCATGATCGATGGTGGTGCTAGCATTAACATCATCATCCTCCCATGCATATAATCAAATGTGCATCCCTTCCAATTATATGCATAATAACCTAGTTATGTTGTGCTCCTTCAATGATGCCATCACCTCCACCCTTGGCACCATTATTCTCCATGTTCGTGTGGGCCCTCACACTATCCCAAAATTATTCTACATCTTAGAGGGAGAGTTCCAGTATAACCTATTGCTCGGAAGACCTTGGATTCACGTCATGGGTTGTGTCCCTTCAACTTTACACCATTGTGTAAAATTTGAACATGAAGGGCATAACTATACCATCCCCACCGACCCATCACCATTCAAAACTTGTAACATGTTGTACCAACCTAATGATGTACTTGTACTAGTCAAGGCATCTGCCACTACCCCCACTTCTCCTTCACCCACGACCCCATCCACCAATGTTTCCACCACCTCTCCCACTAACTCTTCTATTCCTACTACTACCATGACCTCTCTGCAGCTACCCATCTACTTCCCAACCAAACCGATCTCTTGCCCAATCATCTAGTGATTCATCTATCCCCTACTACCCACATATCTCTACTACCGATCCCTTAGAAGGTGTTTTTCAATGCCTCACTCTGGGGAGTACCACCTCTACAATATTAACACATTCCTCACTCCACAAGAGTATGGAAACCTATGCCACACCCTCGTTATGACTACCACATAGGAGAGGTTTTCCCTTATGGTCCTCCCCACCTTCACTAACCTAACATATGGGGGACTTGATACTACCACTTATTCACCCAAACCTCCATCCCAAACATGACCATTTTCATCTAACCTCCAATCTCTTACTAACCACCACTTTGCCCACACTTTCCTTCATCATCATTGCATGGAAAGGCTTTGGCTTCGGTTTTTATGAACAAGGCCACCATACCATCATTTCATGTACCACCCATAAACACAACAATCATAGTGGCATTGGCTTTTTTTCACACCATCTTCCAAGAAGGCCCACATCGACCTCATTGAGGAAGACAAACCTTCTCCACCCCATTCACCAACATCACCACCTTCACCCACAGAGTCCATAGATCCCAAATCTATTCCTCCTAAAAAAATTTTTTTCATGAACACATTTCCTGGGACCTCTGACTTATCAACGTGATGGCGAGGCTCCCTCTTCTCTTCCCTTCCTATATCTTGACATGATCGATGATGATACACCTTCTATTAACATGTCATTCAATGTCAGGATGATGAGTCTATACTCACCTACCTTGGTGTGGAAGATTCTTATATTCACCGGTCATTACCTTCTTGAGACATGCAAACCATGTTGAATGAATCGACTATCAAAATCAACATTAACACTCAGGATGACCCACATTCTAAAGATAGGCCAATCTTTAGATGTTGCTGAATAGAAGCTTTTACTTCTTTCCTCTCGGGACCATATCAATGCTTTTTCTTGGTCCTATGTTGATATGCCCGTATTGACCCAAACATTGTGGTCCACAATATCATAACCATTCTTGATGCCAAACCCATAAAAAAAGTTGTGGAAAATGCATCCTCACATTTCTCTTCTTGTCAAAGAAGAACTTCAACACCTTCTCTCGGTTTCCTTCATCCTACCCATTGACTATCCCCAATGGATTTCTAACATCATTCCTATCACAAAAGTGATAGGGGGGCACTCCATTTGCATGGATTTCCATGACCTCAACTTAGCTTAGCTTTCCCCAAAGATGATTTCCTCTACCAGGCATTGACCAACTAGTTGATCTCACCACCGGCCATGAGATGCTATCACTCATGGATGGTTTCTCGGGTTATAATCAAATATTACTCACTCCAGAAGATCAACACAAAAATTCCTTCATCACTCCTTGGGGACCTTCTACTATCGAGTCATGCCTTTTGGCCTTAAAAATGTTGGTGCTACATATCAATGAGCCATGACTTATATCTTCCATGACATCATGCATCACATATTGGAAGATTACGTAGATGACCTTCTTGCCAAATCCAAACATCGGGCCAAACACACCCAGTCCTTAAGGTCATCTTTGACCACCTCATCAAGTATTGTGTTCACCTTCAACCTAAGAAGTGTGTCTTCATGTGGTGCTTTTAGGAAAACTCCTTGGTTTCATCATTTCTTTGCATGGCATAGAAGTTGATCTTGCTAAAGTAAAGGCTATTCTCAAAAATGCCTCCACCTACTAATCTCCATCAACTTCAAAGTTTTGCAAGGTAAGTTGCAATCTATTCATCGGTTTATTTCACAACTTTCCGACCACTTTCCAACCATTTCATCATCTCCTCAAAAAGGATGTCTCATTCAAATGGGATGATGAATGCCACAAAGCCTTTGATGCCTTAAAACAATACCTTCTTCAACCACCGGTGCTCATTCCCCCTAAAGATGACCAACCCTTTTACCTATACATTTCTTCTACTTGACCATTCCTTAGGTGCCATGCTCACTCATCATGATGATAAGCAACACGGGAACAAGTGGTTTATTACATAATCCATACCCTTTTGGACTATGAAACTAGGTACACCCATGCTGAAAAACTTTCTTAGCCTTAGTTTTTGTCACCACTAAACTTCATCATTACCTACTCAACCACAAAACCTTTTTCATCACTAACACTGATCCCCTACATTACATGTATGCCAAACCCTACCAACATCAATGTGTTGCACATTGGCTCATGCTTCTTGTAGACCTTGACCTCAATTCATCCATCAAAAAATTTGTCAAAGCCAAGCCATCACTGACCAACTAACTAGATGCACCTCTTTTGGGATCAACCCTCTAACTTTGATTTCCCAGATGAATCCATTGCTACCCTCTCTTTGGATGATACCACTTACTAGATGACCTTATTCTTTGATGGTTCCAAATGTTAGCATGGAGGTGGTGTAGGTGTTATCCTCATTCCTCTTGATGGTGAACCTATGCCTTTATCTTTCAAACTAGATTTTGATTGCACTAACAACATCATCAAATATGAAGCACTCATATTAGGCCTTCAAACCACCATCTCCCTAGATGTTAAATCAATTAATATCTTTGGTGATTCCCAACTAGTTGTAAACCAAGTCAATGGTATATACCAGTGTCATAATGAAATACTCCAAAAGTACAAATGTCATGTCGACATACTTTTGACTACCTTTGACCATTACTGAACTTCAAACCACCCCACGTTCTACTAATAAATTTGTGGATACCATGGCCTTCTAGCTTCTCAGATACCCACTTCACCTGCCTTGACTCCAAAATATTTGTCACAATACAAAGGTTGCACACCCTCTTATTTATCTCATGAGGTCAACTCCATCCATTGAGCATTGTGCACCTTGACCCACGTGACCTTTGGTATAAAAAGTTTTAGACTACCTTTCCCTTTCCATTCTTCCTCCCCGATCTCACTCGTAATGGACAACATGCCTTTCTTAAAGGTGTCTCTCAGTATGTCATCATGGGTGGTCTCCTTTATAAATGTGGCTTTGATGGTATTCTCTTACGATGCCTTACAAGTTCTGAAAAATTCCTTACACCATCAAGGAAGTTCACGATGGAATTTGTGGAGGTCACTTTAGTGGTTAGTTTTGCTAAACATTCTTCACCTTGGCTATTATTGGCCAACCCTAAACCATGATTATTGTGACTATGTCAAATGTTGTGTGAAATTCCAACAACATGCTAATCTTCATCACACACCTAGTCATGCCTTACAGGTCACACGAGACCTTTGGCCTTTCTCTCAATGGGGTTTGGATCTTGTTGGAGAGATCAATCCTCATTCTTCACAATGCCATCAATGGATTATAACCACTACTAAATACTACACTAAATGGGTAGAAGCCATTCCCCTCATTTCTACAAAAAGTCGAGAAAATATGTGAATTCATCAACCATCACATCATTTTTTGTTTTGGTGTCCCTCACCTCATCATCATAATGAAAAAAATTCAAAAAAAAACCCTATGAAAATTTGTGATGCTTTTGGCATTTCAACTCAGTTTCTCATCACCTTATTACCCACAAACAAATGGCCAAGTAGAATCAACCAATAAAACCTTGAACAAAATTCTTATGAAAGTAGTTGATGATACTGGGAAGGATTGGCATACACACATTCCTTTCCTTGTGGGCTTACCGCACTAGTATTCACACTTTGACTACTTGCCACACATTTCTCTCTAGTCTATGGTACCAAGGTTGTCTTGCCTCTCAAAGTCTAGATTCCATCTCTCTGCATCTCACTACAAGACATGCTCAATGATGATGACTTTTTCCAGGACCATTTGGCACAACTTGAGTTATTAGATGAACATCATCTCAATGCTCTTGATCATCTCCAAATCTACCAAAAATGTATCAAATGTGCCTATGATAAAAAACATGTGTCCATGAATGAACCTTCCAGGTCGGTGACCTCATCCTGAAAGGAAAATCAACATGTAACCAAAGAAGAAAAAAGTAAATGGGGAAAAATTTTCTCCTAATTGGCTTGGACCCTATATCATTACTCATGCCTATGGATCAGTGCTTATCATTTGTCTTCACTTGAAGGTAAACCCAAACTTGAGCCCCTCAATGCCTTGCATCTTAGACCATTTTATTGTTGAAATCAAGTCCTATATCACCTTTTCTATTGACCACTCATCCCTTGAGCACCATTTCACCTTCCATGTTACCCATTTTGAGGATCAATGACTAAACAAGAATCATGTGATTACCCATCACCTTTCAGCCTTATCTTCAATATGAGTACCATGGCTCTACTCATGGCATGATTCTCATGGATACTTTTCATCTTTTTCAAAGATGGAATCCCATGGTCATTCATCACTTGAAACCATCTCTTTCATAGTTAACCTCTGTGTGCTATGGTTTTGTCTTCTAAACAAAGAACCTAATCTTCCTCTATAGTCTTGTCCATGACTTAAACATCCAAAAGAAAAATGGGATTCAACTCCTTGAGTCAAACTTCCAGCAAAAAGATGACTCCCTCAAAAGGGACATCTCTTCTCTCTATCTCACCACTATAAATAGATTGCTCCCTCGAAGGAAACTATACAAAGCTATCCTACTATCATATGAAGGACAATATATAAAAAAAGTCATCCTTGCAAAAAATAAAATAAAATATTCAAGCTTCCCACATTGATCAACTTCACGAAGACCTCAAGGAGATAATATACTCATCCCATATAGACTTCCCATCGATCAGTCTATCAAAAAAAAAAAAAAAAAAAATGATAATGATAACTTTTGTCATGGACTTGCCTATTTTTGATCATGGGTTTCTTTCTAGGTAAACATGTTGTCATACACTAAGTTACACTAAACCACCCATTTTCACCTCATTTCCTTTTCACCCTAATTTTCTATCTCTCAAGGGACTTTCCATAACTATGACATTTCATGATCATGTGACTTTCTTCACCCTTAGAATAGTCCATTATGCAATGCCTTTAGGGTCTTACGTTCATAAGCCCATCTTTGGTATGGTGACTCATTAGGGTTCTTATCAATTAAGTGGCTCTTTTACCACCTCTTACCATTCACCTTCTTCATTACTTATTGATTACCCTATACAGACCAAGACCATCGACACCTACATTTTAAAATATTTCCACTATCACCTAAGACTCAACCATGCCTATGACCTACTCAACCATAACTAACCATCATGCTAACCATGCCTGACCTAACTCAACCATGCCTATGACCTAGACTCAATCATGCCTAAAACCTACCAACCCATTCCTCTAATTCATCATATTCTTCCCTAGCTTATGGGAGAACTACATCATCCTAAGGCCCCTTTTCATCGAGGCTATGTAGGCAGCACTCCTAGGGCATGGGGCCCTTGGAGGTTAGCTCGGCCACTCTTTACCCTAACCTATTTTCCCCATTTTTCTATTCATATTCTATCTTAGTTTCCATTTTCTACAACACTTGGAAATTAATACAAACATACATATCTACCATGTTATCACATCATAAAAAATCCATCAATCATTTCACATTTCCATAATATCAAATATTTTGGAAATTTACACCATAACATACATATAACTCATCATTTATTTCCCATGTTACCAATAACTTGGAATTAAATCAAAATTAAAAAAAGAATCCATCATAAACCACCTAACTCCAAAATTAACCTAATCCATCATGCCTAAACCAACCTAAACATGACTCCATCATCATGCCTAAATGACTAACTCCACTCATGCCTAAATCATCCTAACTCCATCATGCCTAAACCAATGCCTAACTCCATCATGCCTAAACCTAACTCCATCATGCCTAAACCAACTCCATCATGCCTAAATGACCATGCCTATGCCTAATCATGCCTAAACTGAACTCCATCATCATCCTAATCCACTGACTCCATCATGCCTAATCCACCTAATCCACCCACCCATATATATATAAAAATGAAAATTTTACAACACAAGTACATCATCCATCCAATAAACATCAAACTATATAAATGGGAGAGTCTTGTGTATCATATATATATATACATATAAAATAAATAAAATATCTCAAAAAAATCATATATAACCTCACCATCTTTGGCACACATGAGCATGTGGTATATATAATCAAAAATCTCAAAAAAATCTCATGTATACAACCTCACTATCATCGAACATGCAGGCGATATATATATCAAAAATAAAATAATAATAAAAATGATGACATCATATCATCGTCCCATCTGATGTCCATGTCGGCCATCTCATCTGTCTCTCTCCTCTCTCTCCTCTCCTCATGCCTACCATCATCTCTCTCCCTCTATGGGTCTAGGTCTCACCTCTCTTTGCTTTTCAGTAGCTTGGGTCGAGGCCTCCATGAACTAGTGGCCTCTCCCTGACCCTTGTCTCTGGGCTCGCCATGGCCCCCTGTACTCTCTGCACTATGTGTGTGAGATCTCATCCTCTCACTCGAGGCCTGTTGTACCCTATACTCTATAGGAAGGGACATCTATCGCGATACAATAAATCAAATGATCCTAGTAGTATCTCTAGCTCATTCAGGGGCATCCCTAAATCTTGCCATCGGTACTATTTCTGGGGGGGTGTCATAGGTCTCATAACAACTTGCAGCTCTTCCTGCTACTACTGGTGGCCTCAACCCCTATATCTGTGACCCCTTCCCTCCTCCTCTATACCATGGGACCTATCCCACTATTGCTATAAAATGGGACCTATCCCTCTGGCCTGTGAGGGTGCCTGTGTTGTGACCTGGGCCTGTAAGGCCACAATCTATTTGTGCATGTGTAGTGGCCAACTGGCCCTATAAACCTACTACCTACTGTAAGGGTGGCACCTACCCCCCCATCTCCATCTCCACCCCCTGTGTGGTGCCTATTCCCCTGTGTAACTTGGGGCCTAAGGGATGCTACTACTACATGTGCTATAATGTGGCAACTGTGCCTGCCTCAATCCTGTCATCTTCCCTTGCACTCTACTCCCATATGTGTCATGTGAAAGGGTAGCCACCTACCTACCCTATATAATGTGTCCCTCTAACCATAATATGGCTAGATCAGGCTGGCTTTGCCTCGGTGGTGCTTCCCATAGTAGCTGCATTTCCACCACTATCTATATCTATATCTGTCTAACTCCAGCATCATCAATCATCAATCCACGGTCCACTTCCTACTCCTCCTACCTACTTTCGGCATTGCATCGGCTATGGTAGAGGCATAGGCCTCTCCACGTCATCTCTCTCTATACTGAGGGAATGGTGGAGGCACATCTGAGGCAGCCCAAACTATCTATCTGAACCTATCCATGGGTATCATCTCATGCTCTCTAACACGATGCATGCCCCTCTATCCATCTGAGTAGTTGTAGCTCATCTAACTCTACTACCATCTTCCTGTATGAAGGGAAGCCAACATATGGACCTCCAAATGATGTCCACTCTGACAACCCCTCTAGTATGTGCACAGTATGCTACATCATGTGTAGCCCTAGAAGCATCCCTACATGCTCTCCAACAACAACAGCACCCAATGCTATAGCCAGCCAACTCAAACCAAGCCCACATCGAATGCATCAGGCTGGGGCATACCAACTAGGATGCACACATACGATGTGCTCATATGCCCAACAGTGAAGAAGAAAGGTACAACACAAACTGAACCTCTGTAGCCTCCCATAGGCCCATAGCTCCTATATATAACTACACCAAGAATGTTGGTGCCCAAGAAAAATGGGTCCTCTCCTCCATCATGTCATGGAGAACCCCCATCAATGCTCATGGGAATCTCCCACCCTCCACATCAGTGCAAAAAACAACACACTACCTCCATAATCAAGACCAACCTCATCTCCTCGAGGATGGGCCACGTACATATCTCCATAACTCAGGCTCATGCTATGGAACCTCATCTCTACCATCCCCTCTCCAAACACCACCAACATCAGCTCCTCTGATGCCTCTGAAGAAATAGAATACACCTTCTCTCCCACTATAGGTAGTCACAAGATCTTGTATACATCCTCTAGGGTGATTGTGATCTCACCCATCGTAAAAATGAAATGTGTTGGTCATTGAATCCCATCTATCGATGAGTGTGACCATCAAGCTCGCTCTCAAACTATGTGCCTATAGCATCGGACCCCATCAATCCGATGTCATCATGTGCCTCCTCTCCTCCTGGTCACACTCTCAGATCATACTACTAGTAATAGCAATAAGGGTGGTACTCTATCTCTCATCCATAACTAGTCCCTAGCCTACATCCAACAAACCACAACATTGTTAAACCTTGACCATACCCAACATAACTCTTAACCAACCAACCTATTCCCAAGACCCTCCCTACTTATTACCCCATAACCACCAACCCTAAAGACCTACCCCTACCCCTTTCCCATCCCAATTTCACATCCCTCAACTCATACCCTATTTGAACATATTACCCTACCCATTCTCAATATACCTACCTTTATATCTCATTTTCCTATCTTTCCCTCCCCCACCTATCTCATTTTATTGACCTATTTTCCTCTAGAGATCATCGACATCGGTCACTTTATTGACTAGCATCATCCATCATCATCAACATCGGTCACCTAATACTTGACCGATGTCGGCCAAGGCCAAACCAATGTCGATGTCAGCCAACCCTTGACCATCGTCGGTCACTTTCACGGCATCAAAATCCAAAACCCCCCCTACCCTTTCAAAAAAATTCTCAAATCTGACCTAAATACCTATTCTAACCTACCCAAACCTATCCTAGCTTCATTCCCACTCCTATTTAACCTACATTGGACCTTCCCACCCCTCATTTCCTTCATTTTTACCCATAAATTTCAAAAATTAAAATTTCACCCAAATTTTAAACAAAACCAATTTTTACCAACCTATTTCAACAACAAATGAAGGATCGGATCAAATCCTACCTCATCTCGGTGTCATCGGCATGGTGGTACATCTGGCCATTGCACAGGTGGTCCACCCAAACCCTCTCCCGCCTCTGCCATCACCAAATCAACTCCCCACCTCACAACCAATCAAATCACTCAAACCAATCTCATGGACCCACCCTACTAAATGCCAATCACCCGCTACGAGGCTCACCAACTCAGCTCTCTCATCTCATTCTATCACTTTCCAACTTTCCACCTCTCCTCTGTCATTTTCTACAATTGGAAAATGACAAATGATTCCATAAAAAAGTGGAATTTTCCTTTTTAACCCCAATCGACATGACCGACGTCGGTCATATTTGTGCCCTAGCCAACCAACATTGGTCACCATATAACCGGCATCAGTCAACCCTTATAGTTATTTTCCCTTGCTAAGCTTCTTTTACCTACAACCATTAGTGCTCAAACACCTTTTATCATTACAAACACCTATTGAACCATACCTACAAGCCCAAACTACCCCTACATTTCCTTAGTTGTGTCTTGGGATTTGTTATTTTACCTATACCTTGGCCTTACCCATGCCATGACCTATTTTCTGAACCTGACCTACTTGGTGTGACCATTGACCTTATGTACTCATTATACCTTGCGATGTTGTTACCTATGTTGTTTTAGCCTAACAACCATACCTTTCCTATTGTTGTTTTTTTTATCCCAACCAAACCTTTGGTGTACCAGAAACATACCTAAACGTTCCTGCACACCTACCTACGTTGTGTTTCTAGGACCATATCCTATACCTTGGATACCTGAATCACTTCACCCTTGTTTGGATAAACCTATCGACCTTGGATGATGTAGAGTTTGCAAGCTCTTCAACTTGGTACCATGTTGCAATCTATACATGTGCATGTGTTTTGATTTCATTACCCATTACCCAATTTTGACCTTGGCCTATTACCTATTACCCAAGTTGACCATCACCCTTTCCCATAGTACTCATACCCTTCCCCACCTACCTACCTCCTTCCACCAACTACACATTTTTCAAACCACTCACCGATTCCATATTACACCTCATCAATTCCTAGTTTGAGGGGATCACCTTCACCCACACATGGGCAATCACTTCCTATTTTTTTCAACATCGCTTACCAATACAAGCTACACAAAAAAAGGGGAAAAATGTAGACACCAAATTTGGGTCACACTCCCCTTTACCCCACATGTATATTAATTTAATTACCTACAATTAAATTAATTCCCATTCTCATAATATTCATTATTTAATTACCTTAATTAAACTAATTTCCACCTCACCTAGACACCTCACCCCACCACATCACCTAGACACCTCATCATAAACCTATTCTTAGCATGTTTCCTTTTTACTAGGACTCAATATCCACTTACCATAACTAACTAAGACTTAGTCCTACCTACCTTAATTAACTAAGACTTAGTTCAACCCTAAAATCACATGCCTATTCTTCCTCTAACCGCATTCCCACTTATCTAAGTGCAACATTCCATTTTGATCCATGAAAATGGATAGAGCTAGCCAAAAAAATATTGCCAAGATTTGTCATTTTTAGTAAACCTAGGATTTCCCACCTTAACCGACCGGTCAACCCAAAAAATGCCGGTCACCCTAAACCATCATCGGTTACCATATATTCACTTTGGTAACCTTTTTTGAGAGGTTGGAAGAATTATTCAAGTTTTGGAGAAGAGAGATATGCATGCAAGCACACACTAGAGCACTCTTGCACATCCAGACATCTAAACCAACCAACAAGCCAAGCACTTGATCTGAAAAGGAAAGCATTCATGGTAACATTTCAAGAAGCATGACCACATGACACTACCATCAATTCCATGGATCAACCATCACCTCCATCCAACCACCAGGTCTCATTAAGTACAAGTAAGTACATTTGGATCTACACTTCCATATTTATTTAGATTAGTTTCTTTATCTCTGTTTGGGAGTTCTAGTCTCCTTTGCATCCCATCATCTCTCACCCTCCTACCAATCCCTCCACCTAATCACCTACAACCTCTCAACCCTCCATACCTACTCCAGACATCTCTGAGTATTCCTAGCATTGTCATCAACCTCACCATTCTCTTCCATTCTCTGTATGCAATCATAGAGAATCATCAAAACCAAACTTCATTAAGTTTCTATCATCCCAACCCTACCGATGCTTGGTTAACCTAAATCATCGTTGTCTCCTCTCAACCGACATCGGTCATACCAGACCGACGTCGGTCTCTGTATCTAGTAAATCTTCCTATAACAACAACCTCATAACATTTCACCCAAATAACCCAAATCACCTAAAGCTTGACCTTGACCTATCCCAACCACCTTATTTACCTATCTAACTTCCAGATCTGATCATAACCTAGCATGTTAGATTATATTTTTTTATTGTACTTGAATGAGACACCTAAATCATATCAACTATAGTAGGACATTATTGGTTTACATCATTTCTTGCATTAAGTTGTTTTAAATAGTGGATTGACAACCATCTAGGAAGTATCACACTTCCCGGATCTAGCATATGCTAGGTAGTCCACTAACATATATTGTTTAATATTCCTCTTTGTGGTCTTGTTTTGTATTCGTAGGTAGTTCCTCCTAGAAAAAAGGAAGTTCTCACAATCAACATTGATCGGGAAATCAGAATGCACGCACTCTACCTTCCACCTTCATTCATATATTAATGTATGCTCAAAGTTTAAAATGAAACTCTTAATATATCTAAATAACTTGGTTGTATGAATATGTGAATCCAGAAACGAAAATGTTCTAACCCAAGAGTGGAAGAGATCCATGCGGCCAGTCATGGAAAGAAATGTCTTGCTCTAGATTTGTGGTTGTGTCAATGTGCTTATTTATGTCTCAAAGATCCACTGCTCTTAATAAGATTGGCATTTCTTTTTATTACAAAATACTCGTGCATAAAATTAAAATTTAAAAAGTTAAAGTGTACTTGTTGAATGGACTAGAATATTTCCAAGCCTAGGCTTGACAGGATGATTGGGCTACCAACTCTGAGGTCTTTCTTCCTTGACGACTTTGTGAGAAGTCTCTCTTGATTTCTAAAAACTATTTTTCAATTCGGATTGCATTAATGTTTGTGCCTAAACTCATTTACATTATTATGTGCTACTTAGCATTGAAACACAATGGCAACAAATAGTAAACTAAATTTGAGCTCTTATGGAGGGGATTTTGTTCCAAATCATATGCAACTACATAGTCTATGAAGTTTTCCCCAACATGTTAGATGAGGAAAATTAATCTTCTTTGTAATGCTATACCTTCATGCGTAGATTTTGCCTTCTAATTGGTTAGTAAAAATCAAGATTGTGCATAGTAGAGCCTTTTGCATATGATTCCTACCAAAAATATCCAACCATAAGTGCAATTTACTTCAAGTGCACTTTAGCTCCACAACATTGTTTCATAAAAAAAAGTTATCCTACTTGCAATGTTTAGTCATACAAGCCCAGTCATGGGTAAATCAATTTTACCAATGAGCCAAAAAGTTACTAAAATGTAATAACCAAAGATTATAAATGTTCTATTATCATAACAATTGCCATTATGCTGCCTATTAATATATAACCCAATCCTTAAATAATGATGAGAATTATTTGCCAAATTGACAAAAATGATGGGCCCTAAATTGTTCATAATGGATTTTGACTCGCTAATTTTAAATCGCATTGCTCCATAATGGATTTTGTCAATGTTAGTATTTACATTCACCAAAGTAGTCTCTATTCCTACAAACAAACTAAAGAAGCAACATCAATTAAGATTGAAAATGATGTGACATACGATCTGAAATGAATTAAAAGCTAACAACAAGAGTATTTGTTGTAAGAATTCCTTGGGTGAGTGTAACATGATCATGAATTTAATTCCATAATTTAGTTCTTTTATACCAACCATTAAGTTGAATATAGTAAATGTATTGCAAGCCAAATATTTTGCAGACTTTGAAAATTTACTTGGTCATATTGATACAATGCTAAAGTTAACACATTTAATCTTATCCAACTTTAAATATTTTTAATTTACCAAAATGACTATTATCTTCAGTAGGAATTGATGTAAGTTTTTCCATCAATTACTCTAGTGACATGCCCTTGCAATATCAAAAATCTCATTCATAGTTTTCTATTTTTTCCATATCTCTGCAATATATGTAAAACCTAGCAGTTGAGACAAATTTTTCCGCGTAGAAAATAAAGTGAACAACATCAAAGTTTCAGTTATGATACTGGATGGTTATCTATGCAAGCTAAACTATTGCAAAATGTGTGGTAAATGCCCTTAAAAGATAAAAAGTACATTTTTATAAAATAGAGCATGCAGAGAATAATTTTACGTTACGGTATGCTTTGAGATTTACGATGATGACACATAAGCAACTAAAAGTCCTGTATTTAGATATGTTTTATCACACATAAACCTGGGTATTTTTATTTTTTTACAGCACAAGCAAGATATTGTTTTTCTCTTTATACTGGTTAGTTACACTGCATAAATCGATTTCAACAAAAGCAATATTGCTCATAGGCCTTATGCGTATGAATGTAATAGGTATCTTCGACAACGATGGTGGCCTGCGTTAGCATTTGTGTGGTATCTTGTAGTTTTCCAATAGCAAGTTGGAATGTGTAGATGTCTTCTGCGGCTACAAGCTTTGTGTTGTGGGCACGGGCTTTAATGGACTCACACATAAGTTGATGAAGAGTACCGGTATCTTTTTCCAGCTTGGTAGCTAATTGTAAAAGACATCACCATGCCTCTGTGCATGTGCTCTTTTGTTGGTGGAGTAAGCAACGGTGATGCTGGGAACAATCATACTAATAGTATAGTAGAGACAATGCTAGTAAAAATAATTTGTATTTTATCCATTTTTTTGTATGAATATGTATGCATAGGGGTTTGTACTTGAGTGTGTAGTGGTTGTTGGTGATGGCTGTATGTTGCATTGCAGTAGGTTCTTTGTTATTCTTTGCAAGGTCGGTTTTTAGGGTAATTATTAGATCTTCACATAGTAATGATATTAGAATAGTGGGGGTTATAAGTAGTAGTAGTAAGTAGCGGCGTGGGTAGTGGGGGAGGTGTAGTGGGAGTCTGTTGGGTTAGGGGGTTTATAAGAGGGCGGTGGTGGTGTTTTTAAGGCAAAGCTAGTACTCGGTTGTTTTTCAGGTTGGCCACATTTTTTTTGAGTGCTTATGCGTGCGTAGCATTCAAATGAGAAGGGAGGAGAAATGATTAGGTTGAAAGGGCTTGTACTCGAAATAGCTATAAAAGTGAGCCATAGCCTTGGTGGCACCAATGTCTATTTTGGCTTTCTAGAGGGTCATTCCTTGTGCTTTTTGAATAGTTAGGGCCCATGCCATTTTTAGTGGGATTTTTGTTGGCCATATCCGTTTGGTGGCACCTATTACACCATTGAATAACTTGACTTCTATCCATAGATTTGTTGTTAATATAAATTTTGCTCCTTCGCAGAGTAGGAGTATAGGCTCTAATTGGGTGGGAGAAATAAGTAATTTGTGGGAGGCGTGACATGGTATCATCGGCGCTAGCTAAGAACAATAGGCATGTTTAGGGATTTAAGTATGCATTTTTATGGACTAATGCCCATTTTTAGTAGCATATAGGTGAGTTTTCATTTTAAAAGCTTGTTTCTCCTCTTTTGTAATTGTTGGTGGAGCCCTACTCATAAGAAGGTGCCACGGTCATTTTGTTGGGTCTGCATTGCAAAGGTTTGAAAGTAGGGCTATGAATCAGGTTTGCATGTAGGTGTGGTTCTAGATTGTCAAAAATTAGTGTCTAACATTATTACTATGGTGAATTTATTCCATAAGGCATGGTCAACTGTGGTGCCTGCATACATTGGCACATCATTTATTGGAGGTAGTTGGGTGATATCACTGACGAGGATGATTGAAACCACACAGGTCTTGGTCTGTAGTTTTTGGGAAGCCTTGGCGTCAGCGGATGTTGATATAATTTAGTAGACCTAGGCCGATGAAACTCATTTCATCAATTAATATGTAATCCACATATTTCATCTTCTCTTGGAAGTGAAGTAGTGTTTGGCCTTGAAGAGGTTGTACATCATGGATTGGAATTGAAAGGCGTGCATGAATACTGGTGTCTTTAATATGGAAAGTTGCAACACATGTCGGGAATAGAAGTAATAGGCGGGTGTGGCATGCATGGGATAACGATTTTAAAACATATGACATTTTCCGATTAGATACGATTTACCAATGCTACTTGTCTTGGTAATAACCATTTTTAAGTGGAGGCGTAGCAGGTTTATGGTGGCATGGGTCTTAATGATTTGTAAAGTGGTTTTTGTTGACTCAAATATAAGTATAGGTCGGTATTAGGGGGGGGTATGCAAAAGTGGGGGTGTTTGAAGTTGGGTTGTTTCGATAAATTTTGGCCCCATTTCCTGTAAGGCATAACCCAAGTGACACTCTCCCCAATGGTGGTGTGTGAATTCTCGTAGGCCGAGCATGGCTAGGTCATCAATCTATATAACACCAGTTGGATGGATGTGGGAGAACAATTCTCACTCTTCCATTTGTTCTAGCTCAGAATTATCCATATATGTTTTGTAGCTACTACTATTCTTAGGCCGATACTCTAAATGGGTGCTCTTTGAATGTACCCGGGCTGATAAGAATGTTGAAATAGTTACCATTGTTGGCAAATTTGAGAATAATTGAGTAAGCGGGGGTAAACACGTACACAGCACCACAATGGATTGGCCATGCCCCAATGGATTCCATGGCCCACATTACTATGGCTCCCATGGCACATCATTTATAGTAGTGGAGGTAAACACAAACTATATCTACCATGGGCCATGGGAGCCATTGGTTCGCACACCTGTGTACAATGTATGACTAAGACCTGCATAATTCTATGAGTGATAGGACTTCTAAGGGTGGAATACGATGTGTGTAGGATCGAATGATTGTTGGGGTTGTGATATGCCCTACGCTTGGAGTTATAATGCGCTTGAATTTTTTTTTCCCTACCGCTAATGATACGAAGAGGTAGCTACAGATGTAAAGGGGCAAGTTTTGTAGCATGTGACATGTTTCTATTAGGATAATAATTATGCATTGCAAACTTATTATATTGTTAAAACCATATTATTTGACTTATTAAGTCACATATGGTTATTGTTATTTGGTTATGTTTTTATAACCATTATATTTGGATTATTATCTCGTAGGACTGTTTGTTGCATAGTTGCAACTTATTTGTTTGTACTTAATTATTGTTGCTTCCCAGGATGTATTTTGGAAGCTTGTGATTTCAGTTGTATTGTGCAACCCATTTATTTGTTTGTATATTGTTGTCCAATATGTATAAATATTGCAACACATCTTTTGTAAATGATTTTGATTATTAATAAAATATCCAGGCTTTTGTCCCTATTTTACATTTGGTACTAGAGCTGGTTGAAGCTCTGGAAAGGTTGGAGAGAGGTTGTAGAGGAAGAAAAGTTTTGGAGAAGAAATTACATCATCGAAGAGAGAGCCAATGTTGCCTCCAGTGCTTCCCAAAACTCCCCCTAGTCCCACAACCTCTATGTGATTCTAGGTAAATGTAAAGCAAAATTTTTTTTTCCTTGGTGCCCTCTCTGCACTAGGAAATTTGTTTCTTGGAGCTATAAATAAAATTTAAAAAAAAAAATATTTTTTCCCCATCAGGGGTTTTGTCTCTAATATTAGAGAAGCATTTAGTCTCTACTATCTTAAGCAGTTAGCTACATTTTGTTTGAGTCTTCCACATAGTTGAGAGCTACATAATTACTTAGGTTACAGCCAAGTTGAAAAATCCCATCTATGTTGAGCTCAATGATTAAGTTTGCAAAGCATTGGTTATAGAGGAGATGAGCTACAAAGCCAATGTATTTTGAGGCTCAAGTGAGCCATTAACATTTCAAGTGAGTCTGATCAAGTCTATCATTTTGCCATCCATCCTTAATCTTGTGAGGTTAAGTTTATTGACATTAGATTGATCAAATCAAGTTTGCATTGAAAAGTAGTCCATTTAATTCTCATTCGAGCCATTAATTTTGAAAGATTGAGCTCATGAATTGCACACATTTGACTCAAATGTCATGTTGGTCATTGAACCTTCCTCCTCAACATAGTATGAAAGTGTGCCAAAGCATATAATGGTGAATAACATCAAGGTCCAAAGAAGCTTGAAAAGAACCATTCACCAACAGAGTTTTCATAAGAACAATGCATTCTTGAACCCTAAAAACTATTCAAGCATTGAACATCCTCCACTCCCACAGTAAATCACAAAAATCATCAAAATGTTGGAATTACAAAAGGACACTACAAAAAAAAAAAAAGAAAGATTGAAAAACAAAGGTAATAAATCAACTCAACCAAAAAAAAATAAAAAAAAATATCGGAGGAAAATAAAAAAAAAAATTGATAAAAAAGAAAGGAGGAAAAAAAGTTTCTGAGATCCATTTATCAGTGAAAACCTAAATCCTACTCCACCTCCATCCTCAGATCCACGTGGACACATGGATCTCCATCAACAGCCACATTGTCATTTTTTCAAAGGTTAGTCCTTTTTTTTGATTAAATAATAATAAAATTACTTCATTTTCATTTCATAAAGCACATATGCATGTGTTGGATAAGTGGAAAGACTTTGGGTGGAGAGGTTTGGGGTTCACCACCCCACCCCAACTTGTTTTCCTTTTTAAACAATTTTGAATTTAGTGGAAAAATTTGGAAAAACTTCCAAACTTTGAGGCAATTTAGCGAGGAAAACTCCTCTAAAACCTTAGTTATAACTAAACCACCACTAAAAATTTTAGTGAGAAAACCCTATTTTAAGGGTCAAAAAAATTTTTTCTCAAAATTGCTCAATTTTTTTCATTCCACAATTTTTTCCAAAGGAGGGGTATACCTAAAATTGCATTTTGAGCCATTTTTTTTGCAATTTTTGCTCATAAAGGGTCCATATTGGGCTCCGAGAGGCCACCAGGGGCCCCGAAAAAAAAAAAATTTTTTCCATGCCATTCAATTTTTCAAAAAAATTTTGAATGTAATTGTATACTTTAGTATATTATACTAATTTGTAGGTTTCCATAGTCAACCACAAACATTGTAACTGCTCAAAAAATGGCAGAGAATTGTAATAAAAAATAGTGAAATTTGGTTCTAAAACACTCACGAGATCCTAGATCTCATTCGCAACATTTTGGTATATACAGTGCCTCTGGGAAGCACTTACGGGTAAAGCCATCACGACTACTACTACACTTAACACCTAATATAGCTACAACAACATCATCTTGGGCATCGACCCTTTAAATCGATGGGGAGTAATAAGGACACAATGCACACACTATGAGCCATCCCATCCATCTGTGAATGATTGCACGACATAAATCCGACTGAGAAATTATCCGAGTATATAGCAAGTTACGCATATGATGAGGATATTTCTTTGAGCGATGTCAATAATCACACAGGACCCCTTTCAGTATTGTCTTGGTACCATGTATTGAATTCTTTCATGTATGTTAACACCTCTTTCACATACCTTGGTATATATAAAAGGAGAGATTCTTCCACGTATACCAAGATGGGTATATCGAAGGGCGTATATAGAAAGGTTCGGTATATCGAAACTGACGGTATATAGATTGGGAGACCTTATACCTGGAGTGATAAGAGCCTAACCTATATCGTGTGATTTCTGCAAAATGGGCACCAATGCCCCCAAATTATTTCTTCTAGATTCACAACTACTCAGAGGAAACAACTATGTTGCATGGAAGACAAAAATCAAGACACAACTTGAGTTTGAAGAGATCTGGCCTGTTGTGAATGGTACTCTAACCAGATCAACTATTGATACAACACAACAATGACAATTTGATAGATCGAGATCAGAAAATCCAAGCTCATCATCTTGTTTGGAGTGTCTGATGATGTGCAACCCCACATTCGAGATGCCAAAACAACCAAAGAAGTGTGGGATAAGTTGAGCATGGTGTATGAGGCCAAAAACAAGAATGTCATATTGAATTTGTAGAGTCAGTTACACACACTGAAGTTTAAGAAAAATGAGAAAATCAAAGCTTTCTTGAGAAGAGTTGCAGAGTTGAGGGCTTCACTTCTAGCCCTAGGAGAGGAGGTCACTGATGAAGCTCTCATTCCAATTGTTCTGAGAGCTCTCCCTTCTTCATACCACATTTTTGTGACAACACTAAACTTGTCGATATACGATAGTTAGTTTTGACAAGTTGGTAAACCTACTACAACAAGAGGAAGCCATGTATAATAAGGATGATGAAGAGGAGAAGGCACTTTCTTCTCATCAAAAATGGAAAGGAAAAGGAAAGGAAAACCTAATTCCTATCAAAAACCCCAAATCATCAAATCAATCAACAAGGGGATAAGCAACAAAAGAAGAAATGTCCAATCTATAAAAGAGGACATGAATTGAAAGATTGTTGGTATAATACTTACAAGAAAGGTTCATCAAGTAAACTAGACCTCAACACCAAAATCTCACAAGGGACATACAAACTACAATCAAGGGAAGAAAAAAGGGGAACTGGAAAAGAAGACCCCATCAACAAGGAAATATTGTTGAGCAAGAAGAACATTCAAATAATGAAGACTACTTGTACACTTTCTCGATCAAGTGAACCTTCCACATCATCTAGTGATGTCTGGTATGTTGATTCAGAGCCACTCGACACATGACCATGACCATAGAGACTGGTTTACTTCAATGAGGGACACACCTTCAAAAACCATGTTTCATTAGGTGATGATTCTTCATACACAGTTTAGGGGATTGGGAACATTTCTCTACCTCTTGGTTCATGCAATTGTAGATTGTCAGATGTATTATATGTCCCTGGGTTGACTAAAAATCTGTTTTCATTCAGTCAACTCCTAGATCACAACTTAAAAATTGACTTTGATAGTCATTCCAGGCAAGAAAATGTGTTTAATTCGAGACAAATCATGAGGCTCAAAAATAGTTACAAAAGCCTCCAATGTGGGATGCATGTTCCAACTTGATTTTGTCCAGAGATGATCAGACACTTGTGGCTAAGAACTCTACCTCTACATAGTTGTGGCATCGAGAGACTTGGTCATATAAGTTTCAAGTATCTCGAGACACTTCACCGGCACAATATGGTAAATGGTTTACCATCTCTTCAGAAGGATACAAACAAGTGTCCTCACTTCCTAGTAGGAAAACAACACAGAGCTTCATTCCAGAAGAGTACTTTTTGAGCTCATGGTAAGCTTGATCTAGGTTCATACCAATCTTTGTGGTCCGATGCAACCAAGTCATTCTAGGATTTCAGTACTTCATGCTTTGTGTTGATGACTATTCAAGAAAAATGTGGATTTTTGTCTTCACAAGAAAAGTGAAGCTTTTGAAACCTTCAAGAAGTTCAAAGTGGTTGTTGAGAACAAATTGGTCATCACATCATAACTCTCTGCTCAGATCGAGGGGGAATTCACCAGTGATGAGTTCAAAGACTACCTACAAGCTCATGGGATTCATCGACAAATGCCTCCTCCACACACACACAAAAAAATGGTGTTGTTGAGAGAAGAAATCATACTATCATGGAAATGGTGTGATGCATGATCGATGATTCTGGACTAGCAAAGACATTCTGGGTAGAAGCAAGCAAAGACAATAGTGTATTTGTTTTGAACAGAGTGCCCATAATTTCTCTTGATGGAGTAACACCACATGAAGCATGGTCAAAGTGGAAACCATCTGTTGCACACCTCAGAGTATTTGGGTGCAAAAGCAAGTATGCACATACCCAAGCAAAAAAAGAAAGAATTGGATATGAAATCACAAAAACTCATCTTCATTGGGTACAATGAAGAGACTCTTGGGTACAGATTGATGGATCCAAAGACCAGAAAGTCTACACCAGCAGAGATGTTGAGTTCTTTGAGAAGAAGGAAGCAAGAGTCTCCTCCTCCAGACTCACCTGATGTAGATTCTTCACCAGTTGTAAAAAAATGAAGTCTGATGTTCCCACATGATGATGAAAGTGATGATGGGGATGATGGTGATGATTTGATAGAACCACGACCCATGGGAATAGTTCAACGTATGCCCAAGTGGTATACTAGCATGTTACGAGATGCAAGAATGGATGCTCCACCGGATACATCCACCCTTGACCATGGACTCACAGTAAAGCAAGAGAAGAAGTGAAATTTTCTTTGATGAGTAGAGTTATTGAATCTATGAGCCCTCTACAGTCCAAGAAGCCCTACAAGTCAAAATATTGGAAAGATGCCATGGATGTTGAATATAACTCAATGATGAAAAATAACACTTGGCAAACTTGTCGATCTTCCACCAGGAAGAAACCCATTGGATGTAGATGGATATTCAAAACAAAGTACAAAGTAGATGGGACAATAGACAAGTATAAAGCGAGACTAGTAGAAAAGGGGTATGCACAAAAATAAGGCATTGACTATGAGGAGACATTTTCTCCCACAACTAAGATCAAAATGATCAGGATGATCTTTTCTCTAGCTACACAGTTTGGTTGGAAATTCCATCAGATGGACATAAAAAGTGCCTTTCTGAATGGATATTTACAAGAAGAAGTCTACATGACTCAACTTGAGGGATATGTTGTACTTGGTCAAGAAGCAAAGGTATGCAGACTCAAAATATTTGTATGGCCTCAAACAGGCACCCCGGCATGGTACATCAAAATTGATGAGCATCTCATACAACATGGATTTGTTAGAAATCCATATGATCCCAATATCTACCTCAAAAATCAAGGGGGAGATTGTGATTGTCATTGTCTATGTCGATGATCTAGTCATCACTGGCAAGTTCGTGAGGATGATCGATGCAACAAAGAAAGATCTTAAACAATCATTCGACATGACAGATCTCGGGCTGATGCACTATTGTCTTGGATTGGAAGTATGGAAGAAAGAGAATCACATCTTTGTTTCTCAGTTGAAATATACCAAGACAACACTCAAGAAATTCAGGATGATGGATTGCACACCTTTCTACACCTATGGAGAACAAATTGTAGTTATCTCATTCAGATCCATCTCCTATGGTAAATGCCACTCTCTATCGGCAGTTGATTGGGAGTCTCATTTACCTACCTACACTAGACCAGATATCATCTTTAGTGAGCTATCTATCTATCCAGTTCATGCAGGAACCCAAAGTTTTTCATTGGAAGGCAAACAAGGTGCATCTTGAGATATCTCAAGGATCAATGGATCTTGGTCTAGAATACAAGAAGAATGACAACTTCTTCTTGTCAGGATATTCAGATTCAGATCATGCAGGAAACATTGATGACAAAAAATCCACTTCAGGGTTTGTGTTCTTTATGGGATCTGGACCAATATCATGGGGAAGCAAGAAACAACACTTTGTTTCTCACTCTTCCATAGAAGCCAAGTATCGTTCTGTAGGTGAAGTTGTCTGTGAAGTGATATGGCTACGTCGCATACTCGAAGGACTTGGAATACCACAGACAAAAACCACCACCATGTATGTTGACAATGAAGGTGTTCTCAAACTTGTTCACAATCTAGTTTTTCATGAAAGAACAAAACACATTGAGGTATAGTACATTTCATATGTGAGCATGTCTTGAAGCACAATATACAACTTTAGTTTTTTCCAATAGCTGAACAACGAGCAAATATCTTCACAAAGTCACTTGCATGTGACAAGTTTGAGTTTTTCAGAGAGTTCCTCTCCTCATCCCTTGAGACAATGCAAAATTAAGGGGGAATGTTAGGATAATAATTATGCATTGTATTTTCATAGGTAATAATTTGTGATAACTTATTATATTGTTAAAACCATATTATTTGACTTATTAAGTCACGTATGGTTATTGTTATTTGGTTATGTTTTTATAACCATTATATTTGGATTTTTATCTCGTAGGACTATTTTTTGCATAGTTGAAAACTTATTTGTATGTCACGCCTACTAACATTTATGTTAGGAACTTACTGTAGGCAAGTGTGGCTAAGTTGTGTAGGATGGCATCGTCTAAGACTATGGTTAACATGTGGTGGTAGCTTTCATATCTTTGCTCTACTTTGGCTACATATTTTCTATATAACATAAAGACCTCTCATGTTGGGAAGTTACAAGATGACAATCCAAGTTTTCTCCATTAAAGCTGCATCATTGCAAAATGTTATAAATGTTGACTTTTTCATAATTAGTTTATATGTATATATTGTTTATAAGTAATTTGGAAACATCTTGTAAGGGACATGGGGCTTTGATTAAACATTATAGGTGAGAGCCTCTTTTTCATGTGCATGTACTTTCTAAGCATTTGGTGTGCCTTTAACTCGATTAAATAGGTCAATGTAATAAATTCTAGCACATGTTGACTGTATACGAATATCTCCAAGTCTAATAAGAAAGGGTCATCAAAAGCATCTTGGTGCATCTTGGCACACTCAGAGCCCCATGTTTGGGTTTCTATGTCGTGACGTAATCAGTAAAAGAATTCCTTGGTGATGTGTACTTGATTGGGGGATTGGCCCACCTAAAGCGAACATATTTGGTACATTTTCCACCACGGTAAATCCATGTATATGTGGTGATCCTCTATGTTGTCATTCATATCTACACAAGTAACATGACTTGAGGTTCAAGTCTATGGTATTTGGAGGCGATAATGTAATAAAATGAATACAACAGTAAGGGGTATTACTGAGTACTATAATAGTCTTGGGCATGGAGTTTTTTTCTAAGAGTTCCTACCGGAAATACGTGAACTTTCATTCCTTATATGCAAAACCAAATGTGGGTATGTAATGATATTGTTAACTCTCCGTTCAGTGAGTTGCTATTGTTGTTAGGGGAGGGGTCCTAGGCATGACCTTGCAGAGGTCTAACCATTTTGTGTCTACGGTGCTTAAGGTGAAACAAATTGTGGGCGCATCCAATTGTATTATCATTTTTGTTAGCTCATGCGGCATTTACCCAAAGACACTCTTTGTACCACGTAAGTTTTTCTCAAAGCGCATGAGTTGATAGCAATTTGTTTGGTTATTTCTTTTTTTAAGTATTCATGAAGCTCACACTGTGTCAGTTGGAAGATCTTCATCTATATCTTTTAAGCGAATACAATGGAGGTTTCGAGTACGGTGCCACATCATAAAGTTCAAGAAAATACCGAACCGAGGGTGGCTTCCAAACCTATTATCATGGTATCATAGTAAATGCAACACATACTCATGCATATCAAGTGGCGCTAATGGGAATATTTATACATTGTTATGCCGGTAGGAAACAAAGTTGGAAATGCCACAAAGAGCAAACCTTCTTCAGTATACTCATTGATTGACGTTGAGCTAATAGAGACCAATTTATAGAGGGCGCCGTCCTAGTTGTTTCTTACCGCAAATATTGTTTTATTTCCTCAACTTCTATGCAGACATTAGGTAGACTAGTACAAATGATGACCCAAGCACAAGCTCGGCCTCGGCTCTTCACTTTATGTGGTATGACTTTTCCCATTTAATAATCCTAATATTTTACCATATAAAAATCCTCCTAATGTATTTTAAACCAAAAAAACAATAGTTCAAATATTAAACATAACACAATGGGGAGAATTTGGTGTACCTCAAGTAATCCCTATGTGACACTTTAGATATGCATATCTAGGTGAGGACTATGTGTGGATCAGAAACTCCTAAGTGATACCAGAGATTCAACACCTCAAGTTATGGCCACATTATCAGGAGGAAATATGTAACAAATAATCTTCTTGCCCTGGCCAGGAACCATCTTGGGTTATACTTTACGTACCCCAGTTAGGACACCCTTAGAATGCCCCTCTCCAATGCCCACCACTTGCCTTCACTCGGTATCAAATAACAATTACTTGATCACACATATTCATATGGGTATTAAAACCCCATACCACAAGTTTAAATAAAATACTTTTTACCCGGGTTGGTTTTTCAACCAATATACCCGTTCAAACAACTTTAATTATTTACTTTACCAATATTAATATATTTTCCAAATGGTACCCATTAATTACCCTTCTCAATACACGAGAAGTTCTTTTATTTAATCCACCCTATATTAAAGGGTCTCAATATTTAAAATAATTCATCCTCCCTATATTAAAGGGTCCTCAAATATATATAATATTTCATACTCCTCCATTCCAAAGTTTGCCCTCTTATTTATAATTTTCAAGAGGTGGTTACCAATAATCACACCTCTTCATTACATATTTAATATTAATTCATTATACTTATTTAATATTACTCTCTTATTCGTAATTCATAGTTTGAACCAATAGGAAAAATTGAATTAGACTATTTTCGTGGATCTCGTGTCTCCCTTGTGTTTTTTCAAAAATATATATATATATATATATATATATATATATATATATATATATATATAAATATATAATATATAAGTCTAATTTCTTATTTATATTAAAAAATGAATAAATGAATAAAGCATTGAAAATAATTATTTAATTTCTAAACTTAATAAAAACAAATTCTTTTCAATAAATCTTTCTCAGCTATTCTATTTAATATACATTTTTTAATAAATATTTTAAATACTTGATAAAATTTTAATATTAATTTAATATTAATAAATTTTATTAATTTAATATGAATTGATCTAAGTCTCTTGAATGGGATAAAACGTCATTATAATATTATTATATTATTAATTTAATATTAATAATGTTGATTTTATTAATTTAATATGTGATCTAAGTCTCTTAATGTGATTGTCTAACTTATATGCCACACATGGCAAATAGATTTTTATTTATTTAAGGTTTATAAAAAAATAAAAATGGTGTATTAATCACCCTCACCAAATTTTAAACTAAGCATTGATATGAATGTGGTCTAACTACTATAATTTATGGGGACATAGCCAAATAAAAGTTAAAAATATGTTAGGTGGTAATTTTATTTTAATTAACCACTTAAGCTATGGTCAAATTATCGTGAGGAAATATGTAACAAATAATCTTCTTGCCTTGGCCATGAACCATCTTGAGTTATACTTTATGTACCTCACACATATTCATATGGGTATCAAAACCCATACCACAAGTTTAAATAAAATACTTTTTACCCGGTTGGTTTTTAACCAATATACCTGCTCAAACAACTTTAAATATTTACTTTACCGGTCCTCAAATATTTAAAATAATTCATCCTCCCTATATTAAAGGGTCCTGGTTACCAATAATCACACCTCTTCATTACATATTTAATATTACTTCATTATAATTAACTTTATAATTTTAAACTACCCTTATATATATATATATATATATATATATAAAGTATTCTTCATACTTTTCTCTCTTAATTTTATTTTATAAAAATAAGTATAGGTATCAATGAAAAGGGGACCACATAGACTAGGTAGTAGATTTTTAATTTATAGAACTTAATTTATAAAATAGCGGAAAACTATAACTTTATACTATAGTTAATTTTGGGTTCCATTATATATAAAGGTTTAGGTTATAGTTAAGTTATAAATTATAGTTATTAAACACTTATTAATTAAAAGAGCTTTTTAGACATAGGTATAATTTATTTCGAATAATAAAGATGTAAACATTAGGAGACATGAAATTAGTGTGAGCCAATAGGAAAAATTGAATTCCTAATTTCAATTTAACCTTATATATATCATTTCTTTATAAAATATAAATATAAGTCTAATTTCTTAGAAAAGATTAAAAATGAATATAAGTATTGAAAATAATTATTTAATTTCTAAACTTAATAAAAATAAATTCTTTTCAATAAATGTTTCTCAACTATTCTATTTAATATACATTTTATTAATTTAATATATGATCTAATGGGATGGTCAAAGCACATCAACCAAATTATATGCCACACATGGCAAACACTAACCACCTATAAACATCCCATATGGGCGTGATAGATATATATGCAAAGCGGTTAGATTTTTATTTATTTAAGGTTTATAAAAAAATAAAATGAGTGTATTAATCACCCTAACCAAATTCAAAACTAAGCATTGATATGAATGTGGTCCAACTACTATAATTTATGGGGACATAGGCCAAATAAAAACTTTAAAATATGTTTAGTTTAAATACTAAACATAACACAATGGAGAGAATTAAATCTCAATAATCCCTATGTTTTAAATACAAACATATCACACAAGTGATACTAGAGATTCAAGAAAGCTCAGAACCATCTTGAATTATACAATTACCCAGTTGAATCACATCATACCACTTCATACTGGATCAAATAACAATTACTTGATCACACATATTCATATGGGTATCAAAACCCCATACCACAAGTTTAAATAAAATAATTTTTACCCGGGTTGGTTTTTCAACCAATATACCCGTTCAAACAACTTTAATTATTTACTTTACCAATATTAATATATTTTCCAAATGGTACTCATTAATTACCCTATATTAAAGGGTCCTCAAATATTTAAAATAATTCATTCTCCTTATATTAAAGGGTGTGGTGGTTACCAATAATCACACATCTTCATTACATAGTTAATATTACTTCATCGTCACTAATAAATAATTCATACTTACCCATGTTACTTTACTTTTACACACATACACATAAATTGGGGGTATTTATTTTATTTATTACAAATTAGTATTACTTACATAGACCCTACCTCCTTTTAAAAAGAGTTCGAGAACTTATTTAACACTTTATTCCTCCCCATTTTAAAGGGGATTCCATGTACATAACTCCCTACCCTATTTTAAAGGGGGTCTTCATTATATATTACCCTAGTAATTCAATCCTTTAATTATTTTCATTATAAATCAAATAACATTCAATCTTTATAAAATAACTTTAAATACACTTCTTTGAGATAACCTTAGAATTAACTATTTTCTTTTCAATTAAATAATATTCTATCTTTGTAAAATAATATAATAATTAATTTTTATCATTTTGATTAATCACTAACCTTTAGAACTTTAATATTCTACTAATTTCTAGAACTTAATATTTTAAAATGGGAAATTTTTCACATAACACTTTCAAAGTGAACATAACTTCGTGTACAACACTAGGTTCAAAACCCGATGTAAGAGGCAGCTCATGTAACTTACTAGCAATGTTTTTGTCTACCTTAAGTAGAGGGGAGAGCACGGCCTCATCAATCCTAACATCTTTATAATAAGGTTCGTGTGATATTTTGTAGCAGAGCGCAACATTAACTTCGAGCCCTATTGATAAAGCATTCGTACATTTTATTTGCATCCCATTTTCTTTGTAGTAATAAAATGTCTACGTCTTCAATACGGTGGGGCAAAAGTTTTAGTATAGAAGAAATGTCTTGTGGAAAACTGATTGTGTGGCCACTTATATTTTTATTTCCCCAGGAATGAGTCACCTGTACAATTGGACATATTCATGCGATAAGCATTTATTCGACTTGCGTTAGCCTAGCCAAGACTTCAAACTACGCCCTAGGTCCATATTGTTCCATGTAGAAAATCGGTTGTCATCATGCTCATTACTGCATCTAAAGCATGTGTTGTTTCCATCCCGGACCTTAACTCTCATTCTTGGGTAGAATTCGTGGAAAATGACGCACATGAACACATTCCCTAATGCATCTATTTTTTCATGAAACTTGTATGGGGATTACCAATACCTTCTACAATGGGGTTTCTAAAGGGTTTCTTGCCCGCTCACTTTGTTCAAGTGCCCGTATTGTGCTCTTTGATCTTTTATGGGCTTTGATATGCACCGCATGAGAGCGCCTGTTGATTTTGTCTTTGTTTTCCTCGTAATGCTTCCTTCGAATTACATTTTCATGGGATTTTTTCTCGTCAGACCCCATTTTGGTTTTACCACTGTTGCGAGTATCCGCCATTACCTTAAACAATGTATGATCAAATTTGCACAGAAGATGTAGAAATTAGAAGTGGAACTTGTAACAAGGTTATATAACATGTATGTTTTACTTTTTTAAAGATAACACTTTATAAGGTAGTTGTTTAGTTGTTATTAAAAGCATACATTGTTTTATAACAATTACATGCAGATTGATTTTATATATGTTGTTAAAAGTACAAGGTGAATGCTATAGTACTGGGTCCTATGTTGAAAGCTAAAGAAAACATATACAGATGACACCAACCCAATGGTTGTGTGTTCTTTATTTATTAAAAAGAAAAGTCGAAATAAGTAGCTAACAATTTACTAAATGCTCGGTTTGACAAATTTTAAGATGCACCCTAGTTTTTTCCCTTTATTTTAAATTTTGTTCGTATTTATGTTGTCATATATATAAAGAGGACCCATGTTCAATTTAAAAGTGAAGTTTTAAGTACATTCAAGTGTTCTAAACATTCATACAAGTTTTGTATTAGTATTTTAGTTTTGTATAGCTTTAAAAAAGATTAAGACGAGCAAATTTTCCAAAAAAATATATATAGTTCATATATATATATATATATATATATGTATGTAACATAGCATAGCCTAAATGTATCATATACAAGGTTTTAAAGTATTTTACGTAGCAAGTGTTTTTTACGTGTGTACTATATATATATATATATATATATATATATATATATGCCTTGAAGTAATGCCTATGAACTATTTTTTTTTGTTGATTTGGTTGTTTGGTTTTTATCAAATAAAGTGCTTTTCATCTCTCTTGACCCTTCGGAGCCTATTGGCAATATTGAATCTCACATGAACTTTCTAAGGTTCAATTCCTGTCAAAGCCCTCAAGTTTTATTTTATTTTTGCAATTAAACGAGGCATGTGCGGACACTGTGGATATATAGTTTTTAAGGCAACATAGTTCTTTCATAAATGCAAAACCACATATTTTTAAGGCATTTTCCCAAATATCTCACATGATTCCACGTTTTACATAGGAAACCTTTCCTATGATAGCATTTTGTAAAATAGTTCACATGCTTCCACATTTTGCATACATGATATCCTTCTGTGGTGTTTTTATTTTTCTTTTCTTTTTTGTGGGTTTTTAGAAGACAGTTTGAGATGGTATTTTATCAAACAATTGGCATACTTCCACCAGGATAATTTTTTTTTATATATATTTTGTTTTTTTTTTTCATGCAAATTTTTCAAACCGTTATGTTTGATTCCATTGTTGTGCATTATCAACCTTTCTTGTGACATTATCGAAATGGTGGACTAGGTTCTCGAGTGTTTATAGGTTACACTATCTAATAGTATAAACAAATTATATACAAACCATTAAGTAATTAAATAAAAATTGATTTGCATATTCTTTTATGCAAATAAAAATAGTTGGTCTCTTAGCGCATTACTTAACTGCTTTGGAAAATGCCTTGAGGTAATGTGATGTTATACAAAATCAAATAATCAATGACAATTTTCATCTCTCATGCCCCTTCTGAGCCTATTGGCAATATTGAACTCACACAAACTTTCCAAGGTTCATCCTTTTTGTCCTCTCCTGCATAATGAACTTCTTGATCTAAATAATTTATCGTAGTTTGCACATTATATATCGAAAAAATAATAATTTGTTCATTACACTATCTATGTTCTTAGTGGGTGCATGGAATTACGTGCTTAACATATTGGTACTTTAGTAAAATTTTAAGAGGAAATTAAACTATTTAGGTGTTTTACGAGGCTTTAAAAAATTAAATGTCTATCTTTTGTAGGTGAGGTTAAAAATGGGTTAGAGGAATTAATCTATGTAGGTGTCTTGAATGCTAGCTTAGGATGTGGAGTTGTTAACCGTATAACCATGTTTTCATTTAGACTGAATTAGGTCATATACAACCATAATGTATATGTATTACATTGAGTGTTTACTATATATATATGCCTCATAAATAACCTTATATAAGCTAGTTTTGATTATGCATTAGATTCCACAATTAGGTGAGGGTTGGTATTTATTAGGAAATTATTAAATGTAATCTATATTAAATGGGTAATTACAATTATGTAATTATCCACTATTACCTTAAACAGTGTATGACCAAAGGTGCACAGAAGATGTAGAAATTAGAACTGGAACTTGTAACAAGGTTGTATGACATGTATGTTTTTGTTTTCTAAAGACAACACTTTATAAGGTAGTTGTTTAGTTTTTATCAAAAGCATACATTGTTGTATTACAATTACATGCAGATTGATTTTATATATGTTGTTTAAAGTACAAGGTGAATGCTATAGTAAGAAGAGATTGTTTAACATATGGACCATTATGTGTTTGTGGTGCATTCCAATCGTAGTTGGGTCAGATTTACATGGCTTGTAGTTGTTAAATATCTATAGAACTGGGCCCTATGTTGAAAGCTAAAGAAAACATATACAGACAACACCAACCCACTAGTTGTGTGTTATTTGTACTTGATCGGGTGCACCCTATTACTAGTGGTTGTTGTTATGTTATTCTGCTCTTGATTTGATATGCTTTATATATTGTTGTGTAGTCAACCGATGTCATTTTTTTAATGGAGTCATTTCAGGTTCAGCTTCGCCGTCATATCCAGCCTCAAGGTTCTCATGTGTTTTTACGTCCTCGTATATCATACGCCTAATGTCGCGTTCATAGGATAGTGGGTTCGAAGTGAAGCTTTTTTACTTTTAGGAAGCTTAGCTATTGTTGTTGTCGATATCTCCATTGCAGAATCAACCTTTGCACAAACACAACAATAGGTTGGTGGTGTAGGAACAATACAAAATTTGAGCATTTGAAATTTAGAGCTTGATCCACTAATTGTAATTAATAACTTATTAATTTAAAAGCTAAATTCAAAATAAGTAGCTAACGATTTACTAAATGTTTGGTTTGGCCAAATTTTAACATGCACCCTAGTTTTTTCGTTGTATTTTAAGTTTCATTCGTATTTATGTTGTCATATGTATAGCAGGCCCATGTTCAATTTAAAAGTGAAGTACTAATGGGTTTTCCATGTATCATGCACCGGTACTTGTCCCCGATGTTAACAACGTACGTGGGCATGCATATCATAAATAACCTTATATAAGCTAGGTTCGATTATGAATTATATTCCACAATTGGTGGAGGGTTGGTATTTCTTAGGAAATTATTAAATATAATCTATATTAAAAGGGTAATTACAATTATGTTGTGCCATGAGATGAGCAAGTTATCTATTTTTACTAACACTAGTAAATGGAAAACTTAACTGTGGGAAAAGCATATTGGTTTTAACCATAGGCTTTAGCATAAGAAGCTTATAATGTTTTGATACATTATTGTTGATCCAAACAAAAGGTAGGCATAAGATGTGTACACAAAATTTAGTATGGAACAGAAAAGTACATTGGATTACAAGGAAAATATAATAGTTACAAAATCTTCCTATACATGTGGGGCCACTTTGTATAGGTCGCATTACATAAGTCAACAACTAAAACATAGTATATATGCAATAATTTAACAAATTTACATGGGGGTAAGTTGCCTATTAAGGTGTGCTGGCATTTAACAAAGCATTGACAACGGTATCATGTGTGGGCAGTCCTTTTTTTGAGAAGCATGTATAATAGTACACCCGAGCTTTTCGTTGCCATTGTATAGTTCTTTTTTTACTAGTAAACCAAAATCGTACGTACGGAAAAGGACTTGTTCTAACACTGTAGGCAATTGATCAGACTATTGGGCTATGTGGTACAAAACCTATGTGTAGAAAGAACCATTATGCTCGAACCGACATCTTCAAAAGCAGTAGCCCATACTGTGCATGTGGTATCTTCTAGCAATACATTCAACACATATCTGAATGTGCATTGGGAGGAGTCTACATTACACTTAGGACAATGCCATGTGCCTTTATCTGTTTGCACCACCTTTTTGTGACATTGTTTACCACTAAGCACATTTGTACATGATGCGTAACATAAATTAGTCATATTAACATGAATAATAGTAGTCGTCACTAAAACCTTAATTGTTACCTGTAATTGTGCTACTTCATGGACACCTGCAATATCGGTGTTATTTATTTCAATAGTATTTAAGCTACCAAGACAAGATCCTTGGAGTTTGAGGTAGACCAGGTACGTAACTGTTCAGCTTCTGGAAGGGTAGGGTTGATAAAACATTCAGAGTTAAGCCCTGTTGAAAGTGATCTACCATTAAATGATGTTACTTTAACCCGCTTTAGGGCCAAAACTATCCTTTCACCTATGCTACCATGGTGCAAATCATGCAATAAGGTGCCTTCAGTTTCACAAAAAATCCCCATAGAGTAACATCGATAGAATGCTCAGAAGTGTCGCATATGGAAATGGCACATTTCTTTGTTTCTGTTCCATCTACTCGATGGATGGATGAAGTTTCAGAAACAACCCCTACTAGTCCAACCACATCAACCTATGTATTAATAATTGTATCCTTAATAGTTGTTATCTTGGTAAATTGAAAATTATCAAATGGTATGTCGCTTTCCTCATCAGAACATAATTGAAGCATGGAGTTTTTATTTAGTATTATTTCCCACAAATTATCGCATTGGATAAGTTGTTGGTTGGCATTTTAAGCTACCATTGGATATATTGTAAACATGTCCACGTTATACGACCTCAAAAAAGTGGGTGCAATACTTCCAAATGTTATTAAAACAACATTATCCCTAGTAGAACATCTTTAACATTAAAGCTGAACACCTAGCTTGGGCCCCTATTGTTAAAAAAGTGGTGTACATTCCCTTTCCTTGTTACACAGCCTTTAATAGTCCATTTTGGCTGATATGGGTTTAATTTTTTAATAGGTGTGATCACAGGCCTAGTAGGAACAACAACAAATTTACCTTGATCACTAGCAGGAAATGCATCAGGCCCAAGTTCAGGGGTATGCACCGAGCTAGAACCAGCCATTAGGAAGCTTTAAGGTGTTCGAATGGGGTGTACCTAAACTACAATGTGTGTGTGTGTGTGTGTGTGTGTGTGTGTGTGTGTGTGTGTACATATATATATATATATATATATATATATATTGTATTTAGGTACACCCCATATATATGTGTGTGTACATATATGTGTATGTGTGTGTGTGTATACTATGTATATTGCACACTTATAAAAAATCCATATTACAAGTTGACGCATATGTAATAATGTTTAACATCTACATATGTGCTCATGAAAGTAGGTAGTTGTAAACCAAAAACACACTTGAAAAAGGCGTAGTATAACAAGGCTACCATGAACGTAAACAGGGCTACATGTACAACAATTATCTGGAATGGTTGTATCACAAATTGATTTACTAATATGGTCTAACTGCTAAACTTACATCGTAATGTCACATTCAAACAAGCATAAGAGTAGCCCCATTTGTAATGGGTCTCAAACCACATTTAAATAGCAAATAACAAACTCAGATCATATTTATTTATTATCAATGTGCAAACTATACACACATGTATATAATTTGTTTGTAAAGTACGTAACGAGGTTGGTATATTTCTTTGCAATTTAGATAGTAACTACAAAGTATCTTTACAAAAAGTCCTTGTATAGACAGGTAAATTGAAAGAAAAATGTACCTCACTCAATATATTGCATGTTTCTAAATAAGAAGGGCAAGGTAAATTCTATGTACAATATATTTTATAGTATTGAACCTCTAAAATAAAGTGTTCCCAAGTTAGAGTCACACAGGACAACATGTGTCAACTGGTCCTCAAAGGCCCAACGTCCTTGCGGCACCATAGTTAGGCGGTGGCACCTAGATATGCTCATGCTCATTATGTGTCTCCTCTGGGCCCACATGTAAGCACCTAAAACAACAAAACACGTCTCCAAAACCCCATCTAAGGAGCTAGCCGTGTGCACTCTATGTAAGAATCAACCTCCCTGGACAACATCAAACCCTATGGCACTATAATAATTTTCACACAAACAATTTGTTTATAAACACAGAGATAATATATACATAAATGTATCATTTGAGGAAAATAAAATATTTAGTTCAACAACATTTCAACAAATACTTTGCATGGTCAATCTTATAATTGTTTTAATTTTTTTAAAAAAACTACTAATTTTGGATGTGCACTACAAATTTTTAAGGACAAAGTGCCGCAACCTAGTATCAGTTTTTGATCTCTCAAACAAAAAATATTAATAAATGTTTTTAAAAGTATTTACTATGTGTTTTTATATGTCCTTTCCAAAACTAACGCCTTTGTTGAGGTCTGAATATCACAATTCTTCGAAATATTAAGGATGAATACTCTTGTTTTTGAAATAATCCCCTAAATGTTACTACATGAGCTATTTGGAATACGATGGTTGCAGCCTAAAGAAGACATGGCTTATCTGAGAAGACAATTCTATTGTATGACCATATGCAAGAAACAGGTCTCCAACCATGATCAAATTTATATTTCCTAATATACTCCTAGCTTGCACTTAGATGGGAGATTTCGAACATGGTATGAACACCCAAAAAAGTATAAAGAATACAGGACATGTGCATTAATAGCTTTTAAAATGATATGATACTGGCCAATGGTGGGAAAAACCTTATGACTGCAGTGGTTGCAAAGTACAAAATCTATCTTCCAAACTTGAAAAAGTGTTTCAGAGGTATCATCAAGCGCAAAGAACACTATAATGGGCATCTACATGAATATTGGCTCAACTTTACTCTTCAAGTAAAAGATGAGGATACTCGCTGAAAAATGTCAAAGCTACTAGTTTGTACTGTTATAAAAACAAAATACGAAACCATGTAGATATGCTCTGCGATTACGAGTTAAACTATCCTAGAGTTACCCATTTCATGATAGAAATACCAAGACCTATCCAGAAATGTGAGTTGTAATTTTGGTTAATAAAACAACTTGTAAAAACAAAGGTAAATAGATAAATAACTTTATACAAAATGATCAGTTTTTCAATTATCATCCTGTCATTATGTACAATAGCTTTTCTACATAAAATTCATCTGAACTATTTGAAAAAATGCTTTGAGATAATGCGATGTTATAGCATGCCACGGTTGCAACATTTTCATATTTAAGAATGTTGTAATGATGTCTTACTCACATGAATAAATCTTAAATCTTCAAAATATCATTTACTTGAGAGAAAGAAATGTAAGAAACCCTCTGCAACTTTATTGGGATTGCAATGAAGATCAAAAATCTTACATGGAGAGAATTCTGCTAAATCTAAGTATCTTATCCTTTCTTGATAGTGGCATCCTCAGTATTATCACATTAATCTTTTTGAAATCATAGTAAACATTGTGGATTAATATCTCACTTCTATTCATTTGATCATGCAAATTGTGGATGTGGACTTCTAATCAACTGATATTGTTTTGTCATGTCCAAGGAGATTTGGGATAACCTTGGAACCCTTAATCTTTGTAGGTTTAGGATTTAGCTTCGTTCTACATCCAAGCCTTCTGCTTTGGGATATAAGCATATAATCATGCAGATCAAGAAAGAAATTTGGGCTTTAAATATGATCTTATTTTCATATCAGCTTCTAAAGATAAGACTAGTTATAAGTTACATGTAACTTTAATTCCATGTTCCATTGAAATCTAGTGTGTTGAGTTATTGCTTTTACTTTGTTTTAGGTCTCTAACAAGTCATCCTCGTGATTTTGTCTCCTAATTCCTTATGAAGGATTAAATCCCTCTTTTCGTTTTTAAGCCATTTACATGCCCTGGCTTTGGATTTCAACTTTGCAAACAAGTATGATACTTTTGGTATTGATTTACTCATTATTTAAATCCTGAATTGACTGATTAAGTTACAAGCGCCATTTAAGAATTTGTCACAGAGTATAGTAAAGCTATGTATTGGTTTCAGTACTAATGAAATTAAACCTACAGTCATGTAAGAATTCTGAAACAAGTGTAACTTTGTGTTGAGGTTTAATGATCATTTTCTAAAAACATATTTTGAGTCATTTACTGAGATGAAAATGTGTTACATGATTGAGATGATGTTACTACCTCAAAGCATTTTGTCAAATAGTTCACATCCCCTGTATTTTTAAAAGACTATATATTCATCATTCAAAAACAACAATATATCCATTTAAATTCCCAAAAATCTTCTGCACACCTCATACTAATACACCATAACAGAATACCTGTTCAAAAACAAAACAAAAGAAAAAATCTACAACTGGAAAAAAACCCCAATTGAATCGCCTCTATAAAATTGAACAAAACCCAGTCCCCATCCATGTGGGCGTAAAAATAGTCACTCAATGAATTGCGAAATAAATGCCTGAAATAACAATGTAAACTTGTAACACTCTTCACCTTAGCAAAAATCTAATGAATCTTAGACCAAAAAAACCTATATTGTGTATGCTAATTGGGATAATAAGCTTACAGGTACTACAAGTTGGGAAGATCGTCGATCCATGGTGAGAGAATACCAGAATGGCCACTGTTGAGCACCGTTCAGATACATGTCCACAATTAAATAACAAGGTGGTGCTTCTATAGGTAGGGATGATGTAGGTCTGTAGGCGCAACAGGTGGAGGGAGGGCCAATGACCAAACAACCACATACCAATTTGCACAACTTCGAACGTGGCTTCCTAGTAAAGCCCAAACCACCACCCACAGAACCAATCACATACCAAAACAAGAACAGGGATAAAAAGAACGCCATAGGAAATGAGTTGGTACTGAAACTCCATTCTAGAAGGTGGACAACGAAAATGGTGCGAGTGCCTCCCGCTGTGAAAATGCCTACGGTGTAAAAATGTATTTCAGATGGTCTGTGGTTTTGGGAAGCGCATGTTTATTTCTCACACTCTGGTTTCTTGATTTTAATCCAAATACCTTCTCGATGTCCAAAATGTCAGTATGGGTTCAGATTGCGAATCTTCCTCTACATTTCTGGTATGCCTTAGAGGATATTGGTAATGTACTTGGCAGATTTTTAAAAATAGATCAAACTAGAGCAGCGTTGGGGATCCATACTTTTGCCAGAATATGCACCAAAATTGATCTCAGCAAGGGTCTGCCAGACAAGATTCATTTGAAAATGGGTAACATGTTGCATGTTCAATCTTTAGACTACAAAACACAACCTTCGATGTCATATATGTAGGAACACAGGTCACCTACATGTTGATTTCTCGATGGGCAAGCAGAAGGGTTCTCAAAGGAAAAATAATCAACCATCTAGTATAGGATGGAGCTTCTCATATCCCATGCTGAACTGAGAGGAGGTAGCTAAGATAGAACAAGGAGGAAACAATCAAACTGAATCGAAAGAAAGTTCAAAGCAACAGAAAAAAGGAAGGAAAAAACCTGAGTAAAACACGACCACGTATATGATTCTTCAGATAAATCAGACTCTGAGCAGGAGCCTAATCCCGATAGTGCTACAGATCTCAATAGTATGCAAATGGTGGTAATTACAGATCCGAGCCCATGGCAAGAGGTGAAAAAGAAAAATGGAAAAAGGGGGGATTTGTGAATCTCCATAGTTACTACTCTTCGCATGAAGAGCGGTAGGTGTGGGATTCCTCCCTCTCTTTAGTTAGTTCGGGTCATTGTTTTGGGCCATTTTTTATGTGTTCATTTTTGTTTCAGTTAGGTTTCTGGTTGTACGGGTGGGGTCCCTTAACCCTCCGATTCATAGCTTCGTCAAAAGCATTTAACGATAAAAAACATAGCTATTATTTTTGTTGGTGGTATTGTAAATTTTTATTTTAATGTATTTAAGTATGTTTACACAAATATAAATATTTTTTTGTTATTTTGATGTAGAAATATTATGAAATTGAAGTATTTGTTTAATTGTCATCTTACTCGTGTTAGTAAATATATTTATTAAATATTTATTTGAAAGTTGGGTGTAAGGGTGTGACTTGATGATGGGGTCTTAGTGCTTGCCACCACCCACCCAAATTCCAATTATAAATATTTGAAATATTTTACTTTAATGTATAAATGTTATGAATTTGAAAACATGTGTTGAGTTTTCAACAACTAAAAACAACAACAAAACAATTGAAAAAACTAAATAATACAAAAAAACAACCAAACAATAATAATCAAATGTTGAATAATCACAAAACCTTTGACATTGATCAAGAGAACATAACCTCTTATGAATAAGTAGATTTTCCATAATTTCAATATAACAATATACTTGAACTTTAACATATGTTAAATTCTCATTAATTAAAAATTAAAACCGAGTGAACACTAACCTTTGATATTGGTTACAAAACATATATTATTCTAATATTTTTGTAAATAGTTTAACATTTAAAAGAATTATATTAAATTTGTAATAATATGTTAATAAACACATTTATTATACATTTTACAATTTTCATTCAAATGTAAAAATATTTTAAAATTAAATTATTATTTAAAAAATTACAATTTTTTGTCATATATTTTTAAGTACATAATACACTAGTTTCAAAGTTTAATTATTGATTAATAAATAATGTTCATAACATTTTACATTGCGATGATTATGATGGGAACATATTTGGCATGGTGCTAGAAGCCTATTCAACAATAATTACGGTGGGAGAAGTAAAGAAACCTTTGCAAGGATTCATCAAATTGGTTAGATAATTTTGGATTCATTTTATCTAGTTTGCAAGTAATCACTCATGAAAAGTCTTAGTTAAGTCAAAATATATCTCATTCACTTAACAAATAAAATGGATAAAGTCCACATATTGAGTTCAACTATGTTAATATTGATAGACACACAAAATAATCCAAGCTCCACAAATGCACAAAGGCAAACACCACCCCCACACATAGAATGCAAAAAAACATATAAATGTATAAAATATCAAAGAAAAACACAACACACAAAACTCATACATTATATTCTTTATTTCAAAAATATATATAATGCGATAAATTGTGAAATGTCATTGTTGACGAACATCCTCGCGGATCGAGCCGTCAGAGTCATGGGAATCCTTAGGTTAGTGGGACGTGCGCCCTAAGGAGACCTCTAGATTTTAAAGAAGTTGGCTCTTCTCTGTAGGGTGAGATAGGGGTGAGAAGAATTAAACAAAAACATAAAATAAGCTAAGGCGATGTGTCAACGAGCCTGCTAAGAGATCAATCGAGAATGCAACTTCCTGAGAAGGGAAATAGTGAATAACTGAAAAGGGTGGATGAAATGCACCACATGTCAAAAAGGGTCACACAGAACACTACCTCAAACTACTTAAGCACAACTTCAAAGATAGTAACAACATTCAAAGATGCACAATTTCTACATGAAAATAAAGGCGATCAGAGACAATAAGGATATGCGGATGATGAAAGAAAGCACCATAAGCCATATATATTACTCCAATAGTTGTGCACAGTATTACATTTAGAAAAGAGGCAAGATTGTTGTTACAAAACCCAGGTAGAAGGCTAGAGTTCCAAGACCTCTATCTTTTACAAAAGAGAGACTTGTGACAGAGAAGAAAAGATTAACTCTCCTAGTATCTATCTAAGAAAGATTCTTTTTTTATATCAGACTTTGATTACAATATATAGGAGGAGAAGGAGGTAAGAGACAATTCTTAAACTCTTTTCCAACTACCCTTCAATTATGATAAATGATGTGAAGTATCGAAACAAATTTCCTCAAATCTTTCTCACTATTTGGCCCTTTCAAGAGTGAGAGCCATGCCTATTTAATGCATCTTAATTATCCTGCAACCGACTCCCTTGAGATGGACTCACCTTTTGAGGAAAAACCCTTTCGGCTATTTATTACATAACCAGATATTTCGACCCTTTGTGCATTGGTTCCCAACCTCTTGATTCAAATGACATGTATTCTTTGATGAAATGACCCTTTGAATGCAGATGAATAAGTTGAGTCTTCACAGGCTGGCACTCTTCACACGAGGCTATGCATTAATTCTCTATTGAAATGACAAGCTAGACGACCCTCACCTCCCATCCTTTGAAAATTCTTGAGCATTTAAAATCTTATAGATAAGACCCAAAATCACTTATATGTGGTGGATGGCTTGTCATATTTTATGACCTATCTTGAAAATGGAGTCTATTTGTTGCAAGATCCACGTGGAAGGCTCACGCATCCTTATGAATCTACTTTTTTCTCTCGGCTCCGGGAATGCGTTGGGTGAACACTTGCACCATCTCGCAAGCTTGTTACTTTACTCCTTTCGGTGAGTAAAGGACTCACGGTATATAAATGTGAAAACCATCCCTCATGTGAGACCCCTTTGTTGACTCCATGTGTCATCCTTACGGGAGTTTGAGACTTCGTCCCCTCCTTTGACTTCTGAAGTTGCGCTTGCTTGACACTTGGCACCATCCATGGCTTGCTCAGCTCTCTTTGTGATTTGGTTAAGTCCCCTTTTTCTTTCGGAGAAGATTCAGCTTCGAATGGGCTTTGAAAATGTAAGAAACTTCCTAGCTGCAGAAATTTAAATAACAATCTGGCGACTCACTGGGATCATTAGCCTGCTAAATGAAAAGAACCCACAATCTCCCGCTATAAAATTGGTCTCGAAACTATGCTTTGAAGCCACTATGAATCTGATTCCATGACCCTTTCATTTTTCTGCAGAGCATTCATAGTTGTTGGTTGATTCTCGTGCCTTCCTACTCTCATAATGAAACTCGTAAATTTTATTTTTTTCTGAGAGTAGAAAATAGAAAAGATGGCCAATGGAATCCTTTGGCTGATTTTAGTTGCTCTGCATTTTCTCGAAGTGAAGCTTGCAACCGCCTCAGCTAACTATGGATTCTTCATCGAGCCGAAGTCTTCATAAGATCTGGTGCCTCCTTAATAGAGTAATATAAGTGTGGGCCTATACAAAAAAACAAAACATACGTGCCTCAAATGAGTCATGCAGAGTGTGTGTAAGCACTTATTTTGCTGAAAGTAAATCTACTCCTACTCCTAATCTAACTGGTTTAGTACATGCTAAACAAAACCCTGAAACAAGCAAGGAGAAATAGCTTCCTTTTCTTATAAAACGTGGCCATGCAATCAATTTGGCTATTGATATGGCCTGTAGTAAGAGTGAAAAGTTACCCTTCACTCTTCCACCCGCGGTATCAACGAACAGTATGAATACCTCCTCTTGTTCATTTTTTGGTTGGAGGTGTTACAGCTAACCCTCGGGGTCTTGAAAATCATCCTCATGTTCTAAAGCGAACATGACTGGTGTTGAGTATTTCCTTTGTCCTGATGAGAAGTAACTTATGACGGAGGTCAATCTGACCTTCTGCTTCTGTCCGTCTCTCTGGGATGTATCTTTTGGAATGAGGATCTTTACGGATCTCTTTGAAGGGTTTCATCTCTATCTTCTTTCTCCTCTCCCTTTTTAGCAACTTCACCAGTGAATCTAGGCTCTTTGATTGAAAGGAAAAAGTTTTCAATGATTATTTTCTCCAGAGCGTTAAGGCTAGTCCCAAGGAGTTGTTACGAGCGGAAGGTCATCGTTATTATAGGATAAATGACGACGAGACTTGTGATCTCCACAGGCCCCTCTTCATTGAGGCATCCCCCAAATTTGATAAGCAGTCAAGCTCATCATCCTCCTATTGTGCCAAGGTATCCTCCTTTTGTATGATGGCCTTTGAGTTTGCAAAGATTCCATCATATATGGCTTCATCTTGCAATATGAAACCCATTGATAAAAATTTTTCCCAAGGAACTTCTTTGTTGGGAGGACAAATAGAGGTAACTTTTGCAGCCTCTCTTCTACTCAACTGGTGACACGAACTTCCTGGGCTTGTACCACTTCACCATACGATCCTCTTCTTTTGGATTTAGAGCCTTTTGTTGCTGGTGTGAGCGGTATAACTACTTAAGAAAGGGAAATGGTGGAATGGGTGGCTTGGAGATGGATAGAGGACGATCCCTAGGTGGTAATGAATTCATGACTGCACAAATTCATAGGATGAAGAGAAATGGGAGGCATGGAAAGACAAATGAATGAAAATGGATGAGAGGGAGGTCTACGAGCCTTTGTAATGATTTGGTCGGACTCTTTGGAGTTTCTAGATGTGCTCCACAACTATCTTCATTGAAGCTTGATTTCTATCGAGAATCGACTGAGTTGATGCCATAATAAAATATCACTCTGAGTTGTCCCACCAAGCATGCCAGGAAAACTATTGACGACCATCCTTGGTGGATCGAGTCATCAGAGTCATGGGAATCCTTAGGTTAGTGGGATGTGCGCCCTAAGGAGACCTCGATTTTAAAGAAGTTGGCTCTTCTCTGCATGGGGTGAGATAGGGGTGAGAAGAATTAAACAAAAACATAAAATAAGCTAAGGTGATGCGCCAAACGAGCCTACTAAGAGATCAATCGAGACCATAACTACTTGAGAAGGGAAATGGTGAATAATTGAAAAGGGTGGATGAAATGCACCACAAGTCAGAAAGGGTCACATAGAACACTACCTCAAACTACTTAAGCACAACTTCAAAGATAGTAACAACATTCAAAGATGCATAGTTTCTACATGAAAATAAAGGCGATCAAAGACAATAAGGATATGTGGATGATGAAAGAAAGCACCATAAGCCATATATATTACTCCAATAGTTGTGCACAATATTACATTTAGAAAAGAGGCAAGATTTTTGTTACAAAACCCAGGCAGAAGGCTAGAGTTCCAAGACCTCTATCTTTTACAAAAGAGAGACTTGTGATAGAGAAGAAAAGATTAACTCTCCTAGTATCTATCTAAGAAAGATTCTTTTTTTTCGTGCATCTCATTATCCTGTAAAATTGACAAGGGCAATTTTGCAGGTAACCATACCAAAATTTTGTTCTGGTTCCTCGTCAAGGTCCCTCAATGTTCGAATGGCGTAAAATCCCTTTCCGAAAAGTCTAGTTTTTCAAACTTAGTCATTTTGGTCCTTTTTGGCTGGGTGCATATTTTGTTCATGCAACACAAGATGAATTTACACCCCCTTCTATTCCTTTGGCGCACCCTTTGGAGTGTTAACACAACAATTGTTGCACCTCCCCGTGATGCGCCTTTCTTTCCTACGCCAAGGTGCATGCGCCGACCTATCAACACTAAAAATGTTGTGCCCTTAAGCGGTGCGCCAAGGCGCTCAAAACCCCATGTTGACAGTCATGAATTTGCGCTAAAGGCGTAGGTAATCTCTTGTTGACAGATGCATAACCACGCCAAAGGGCGCAAATATTTTCCTGTCGACATGTGTTTTGGTGCGCCCTTTAAAAAAGTTGGTGGCACATTTATTACGCCTTTTGCTATATATAGGCACATCCACCTGTCATTTTCACGATTGAAAAACACGTGAAAAGTTTATTCCTCTGCACCTGTCAGCGCTCCTGTCATCCTCATGTCGCGTTCATGGACCCCACTTCGTTTCTCTCATTCTATATATATTTTGGGTAAGTGGTCCTTGCTTTTCTTATGGTTTTGTTTTGTTTTGGTTGTCTGTGGGGTTGTTTAAAAACAAAGGAATGAATCTAATAAAACAATATGCCTCCTCCAGCCCGTTTTGCAATCTTCTCTCCCCCAAACCAGTTTTACCCTCCTTCCAGATCTGCTGGCCTGGAGGGCTTTGTCTCAGAAATGAACCCAAGATCCTCTTCACTCTGTTCCCCTCACTATCGAAATCCATGTCGAAAGAGGCCTAAAAACCGCAAACCAATCAAAAGAAAGAAAACCTAAAAGTTATCAGTCCTAACCCATGGTTTTCCTTTGCACGCAATCGCCATCCTTGTTGCATAAAACACAGTCGTGCCAAGAGGGCGCACTGTCCCTGCCTGCAACACACATCCTTCCTGCACCGTATAAAACTAAGAAAATCCTTACACGGGTGCAGGCGCAATCCCGCTTACAACAACAAAGGGTGTCATGCAAGCTCTTCTGCACCACGCCAAAGGCCCTTGGGCATGCATAAAGTTAGTGATACATCCTTTAATGTTGCGCCCCTTGGCACACCAAAATAATCTAGCAACACATTCCATATCTGTGCCATTGGCACATCCTGCTACCATGCAACACCAAAATTGTTTGCACCCAGTTTAAACCATACACAATGGCACAGGTGCACAAATCCTTCTACAACAACACTGATGTTATGTGTAATTTTCCTGTGCCTTGCACCCTTTGGCGCTATTTTCTTCCTTGCAACATTTGCTTCAGTGCGCCTTGCCTTTTTTGACCCTGCAGCCTGCAATATTCCTGCGCCCTGCGCCCAGAAGCTTTTAAATTGCTAATTCCTCATTCTGTAAAGCCTTGATGGATGATCTAACAACTAATATGGCTCTTCTGCGTTGGACTTCGCTCCTTCTTCTTGCAGATCAGCAACTGAACTCAAATTCGCATATGTCTACATCAAGCAAAAGGCCAACCAAGTCAAAGGGTAAGGCCAAACTCACAGAGGAAGAAATGAAATACAAGTATCAAAGGGTCAGGATGCGGAATCCCATGCGGAATGTGACTTAGATATCAGAGATTCCGAGCTTGGCCATATAGACATGGAAGATTTTTGGGCTAGAACCAGAAAGGTCACAGGTAGTCCATGGATGGACAAACTAGTGGGCAGTGGTCTACACTTTGTGGAGGATCCCCGTTAGCGCGGTGAATAATGAGTTCATGATGGTGGTGGCCCACTGCTATAACAAAAACACAAGGTGTGTCGAGAACGAGAAGGGTGAGGTTATAATCAACCTCACTGCCCAACACTTTGAGATCATGCTGGGTATTCCCCACCACTGGCATTTTGTGGCTATAAGCCAGGAAGACTGCATTAAGGCATGGGAGGAAAATGAAGACAAATGCATGCAGTTAATGAACGAGGTGTATCTGAAAAATAAGAAGGTAATAACCAGGTGGCCCCAGGTTATTCATCGCAGTGACTTTTCAGAGGAGCTGAGCGACACCATTACCTTCCTGAGCAGGGTTTTTGGGCTTCCTGACACCCACTACTTCCACAAATGGATGCTCAGGTATCTGGAAACAATGAACAAAAATGTGCCTGATCAATGTTTTGAGTGGGCAGAAATCATCAGCAGCACCATCTCTGAGCAGCTCCAACAACTCACAACAACGGGGAGGTTCTACATGAACTCCTACGTGGTCTACGTTGCTTGCCTCTGAGAGAGATTATCCAACGCTGAGCTGATGCGGGGTATGGCCCCAGGTAAAAATATTTGAATATTATCCAGAATTAAGACTGGAAAACAACATTCCGCAGTTCACCAAGATCAATGATGCCTTCTTCTATGACATCATCTACCTATTGAGGCCAAATATGACTCATGGTCAGACGACCAAGAGCATAGTAATGGCAACCGAGAAGTGGGGGGTGTTATTTACAATTCCCCACTTTCACCTATCTCAGAGCAGCCAACTTCTTGGGAGCCCACCAAGTTACCAAGGTATGCGGGCCCTAAGTTGATCTTGTTAGAGCTATCCAGATAGCTCATAACATATCACGAGAAGTGCCTAAAAAGAAAGAAGGGTGGAACTCCATTCCCCCTCACAGTGGGCAGGTACACATGCACTTCTCACACCAAGGCCCAGGAAATGTTCGCGGAGCTGGAACTGCTCAACCTGAAGCACAATTTCCTGGCAAGGCCGACCTTTGATCCATGAAATTACCTACCAAAGGAAAAACTTGATCCAATCCACGTTCCATAGATCGAGGACATCTACATCGACCTGTATCACGAGGTCGAACTCAGGAGGAAGGATCACTCCGTTTAGCCCTGGTAGAAATTATTCAATATGGCGTGGCCATTGTTCCAAAAGGTTTCCAAACGACTGATCAAGAAGTTGATCAGGTATATTTAGACACGGATGGAGACAACTGGCCATTCACCAAAATAGACAGGACAAGGGCACCTCAGACCATTGAGGAGAGGGTTAAGGGCACATTGCAGTGCACAGAGCACTTTGGTGTAGGTATAACGGGCTCATTTACCTTGGGGTAGACTTCACCACGTCTCCTTTAGGTGATGCACCTGCCAGGCCAAAGCATTTTCCAAAGGGCAAAGGAAAAGACAAAGAGGGAGAATCAAGTGCCGCTCAAGAAGAAGCTCCTGGGAGCCCTCCCTCCGCCACACAGGAACAGGTTGTAACCCTAGTATCTCCAGAGGAAGAAGCGGCAGAAAGTGTTCCAACGGGCACATCCACTCAGGATGTTGCCACTGCTACAACCACCGAGGTACCCATCGTCCCTTCTCCCACTCCTCCTTCCCCTCCTCATGTCTCTCAAGCAACCATTCCTTTGGTTGTGTCTTCTCCCCCATCTTCTATTGTTCCCCTTTCCTCTTCTTCCATCTTCTCTTCCCTCGCGAGCTGTCCCCCAGTATTTCTTCCCTCATCTCTTAGCTCCCTTCCACTCCCACAATTTCCTCTCCTATAGTAACTCCTACCCCTGTGAGTGTTGGAGGTTCGACTTCTTTATCAATGCCACCGCCAAGCGTCTCAACCCATTTCCCCGAGTACACTGTAGTTGCTCCTTCTTCTTCCACCGTTCCTTCTTCTCCCTTAAGTCCAGCATGGATCTCCCAACACCTGAGCCAACACAAGAGGAAAGTCCCCATTGCACCTATGGACTTCTCCATCATCCCAACAAAAGGGGCTAAGAAGCAGAATCCAATAACCCGCTTCTCTCAGAGCACCTCAGGTGAAAGAGTAATGGAGATCACCTATCCCGATCCCACAAAGGATAAAAAGGATCTATCACCTACAGATTATACAGTGACGTAGGTCATAATGGGAACGTCATCCGAGAGCCTTCAAGGAGAGGCCCTATCCGCGGTGGATGCCCTTTGCAAGAAGCTTCAAGAAGCAAAGGAAGAGAAGAGGCTACTAAAAGAGCAGAATAAACATCTTCTCCATGCCCTGCAGAAAATGGGTAGTGCACCTCCTACAACTACCACTGAGACTCCTGAGGCCCTTAGTTAGGATAAGATAAATGAATACACCAAGATTGGCGAACAAGGCATGGCAGTATCCTCAGAGAGACCAGATCCTCAAAGATAGTGAGGAAGTAATCGTCAAGTTCACCGAGTTATATCAGAACATTGGTTAGGTGAACAAGGAACTCCAGGTGATTGCAGGACCTATCTCCAAAGAGTTAGACCATGCTAGGTTGCAACATGAGACATTCCAAAGATTCTCGACTGCTCAGTCGATGATTTAGTTAAATTCGGCATCTTTGATCACCCCAGAGCACCCAACAAAGTCCTTGCTTTGCTTTGGACTACCGGGTCGATCAGATGGAATTTGTCCTGGAGAAGATAGATAAGGTCAAGGAGGAAGCCTTGGATGCAATGCATCAAATGGAGCAAATTATCCTAAGGATGTCTTCGGGCTTGCTCACTCCGTCATTCGCCTTGAGGAAGGCAGATGAAACTATTCAAATCTTCAAAGAGATCATCTCGCAAGGGTTAGGGCCAGAAGCTACTTTTGACGCTGAATCCATCAACAACCTTCTGGCCTACCGTGACTTTGTGGGATACCTGATGGAGGCAGGTAATGAGTACTTCAAGCTCCTGAAAACTCAGAGATGAACAGGAGACTTGTGAAGTCATCGGCGACCACACCAAGGGTCCCGCAGGACCAACTCCAACCGATGATCAGCAAATTCATGGAGTACCGGGCCCAATTCCACATTGCCTCTCCTGAGTAGAAGCAGGATACTCCTTTCCAGCCGCGAGATGACGATGAATAGCCTTCCTCCTCTTGGCTTTCTTTTTGTAATATTTAAAAGTATGTTGGCACAAACGATGACATCATCCATGTTGCACCATGGGATGTTGTTATCCACCAAGTTGCCCAAAGTCAACAATTGACTTTTAGATATTTTGTAAATATTTTGTAATTAGTTGTTGGTTTCTTTTTGCCTTCTCTCTTCTTCTCCTTCTATAAATACTTGAATATTTGTTGTATTCAAGGGGTGGACACTTTTTAGATGAAAAATAGAAGTGAGAAGAAAAGGCTTTGTACTTTTGTAATAGAAGAAAACATAATACAAATATTAAGACTTTGTGTTGAATATGTGTGTCATGGGCATCTAATCTTTCTTATGTTAGATCTATGCATTTATTTTGTTGGATCTATCTCTACTTTTTGTCATTTGTTCATCAGTATTGCTTTGTTCATTTATGCAAGTAGGTTTGGCTCTGTTTACTACCAGCCCAAAACATAAACCCTCTGACTTTTCTGCTTTGGAATTCATTTCTTTTCTCCCTTCAGATCTATCATATCTCCTCTCCCCACTTCATTCCCTTCTCTTCGCAGTTAGAAATACCCCAACTGGGACGAGATCCCAAACCCCTGAAGGCAGAATACTGTAGGACTTGCGCAGATTCCTGCTGGTAGAATAGCAATAAACCAGTTTTGCTTTGTTGTCTCAAAGAGGGGCTATGCCCTGCACACTGTTGGCTCGTCTATCCATAGATCTGTCCACCCGACAGATTTTCGGACCAACAACATCAAACTTTGATTATAATATATAGGAGGAGAAGGAGGTAAGAGACAATTCTCAAACTCTTTTCCAACTGCCCTTCAATTATGATAAATGATGTGAAGTGACAGAAACAAATTTCCTCAAATATTTCTCATTATTTGGCCCTTTCAAAAGAGTGAGAGCCATGCCTATTTAATGCATCTTAATTATCCTAGCAACCGACTCCCTTGAGATGGACTCACCTTTTGAGGAAAAACCCTTTCGAGATATTTATTACATAACTAGATATTTCGACCCTTTGTGCATTGGTTCCCGGCCTCTTGATTCAAACGGCGCGTATTTTGTAATGAAATGACCCTTTGAATGCAGATGAATAACTTGAGTCTTTGCAGGTTGGCACTCTTCACACGAGGCTATGCATTAATTCTCTACTGAAATGACAAGCTAGACGACCCCTCACCTCCCATCCTTTGAAAATTTCTGAGCATTTAAAATCTTATGGATAAGACCCAAAATCACTTATACATGGTGGATGGCTTGTCACCTTTTATGACATGTTTTGAAAATGGAGTCCATTTGTTACAAGATCCACGTGGAAGGCTTGCACATCCTTATGACTCGCTTTTCTTTCTGGCTCCTGGGAATGCGTTAGGCGGACACTTGACATCGTCTCATGAGCTTGCTAATTTACTCCTTTCGGCGAGTAAAGGACTTGTGGTATATAAATGTGAAAAACCATCCCTTAGGTGAGACCCCTTTGTTGACTCCATGTGTTAGCCCTGCAGGAGTTTGAGACTTCGTTCCCTCCTTTGACTTCTCGAAGTTGCGCCCGCTGACACTTGCACCGTCCACGATTGCTTGCTCTCTTTGTGATTTGGTTAAGTCCCCTTTTTCTTTTGGTGAATATTTGGCTTCGAATGGGATTTGAAAATGCAATAAACTTCCTAGCTGTGGAAATTTAAATAATAGTCACAAAAAACAAGAAAATTACACCATCTCTTATTCTTATCTCTTTTTTCTCTATATATATCTTTTTATTTTTGGGTTTCTCATGCTTTGGGTCTAAAATGAACCTAACACTCATTAATTTATCCAAATTGCCCTTAGCGCTCCTCATCCCTCTTTTTGGTCTTTATAAGGTCAAGGTACACTTATTCCTTTCATTTTTCTCTTTTGAATTTTAGTTATTGGATGCCAATTATGCCATGTCAATATGGTTCTAATTTTAATCCATCTATTTTTAAATACATAAGCATTGTAGTTTATTCAAAAAAAGAGATCAACTTCACATTAAAAACACTCTATTGAACATTCATAGACATTCTAAGGAGACCAAACAATCATTAGATAATTTATTACTTCTAAAATTTGTATTTCTTGTGAAAAAATTTGTTGCATTACCTATTATTTTGTATGTGTAACCATAATTTTCACCATTTATGGGCCTCGTAATTAAATGGTCTTTATTGAGCATTTTATTTCCTTATCGTTGAAACATCATGGCCAATAGAGAAAAATGAGGTTACAAGTTCACTAGTGCATAGTGAGAAAACAAAATATCATAACTAAGAAAACCCAAACATCAATTTATTTTAAGGCTTATATATCACTTGTACACCCCTTGCAATTTACACATGTATAAAGCCGCCTTGACACTTTCTATATTTGTCTTCATCAATTTCATATTTGTGGGCAGGGTCACTATTACTAATCTTTAGATTCATAACACTATCACCCAATCAAAATAATTTATTCACTATAAACCTCATAAACCTATATAATTATCTTAATTAATCAATATAATTGAGATATTATTGTTGCATTTAAATGCAATCCATTTATCTATAGTATTGCAACCGAAGTGACATCTTAATAAGTTTTGTTACTGTAAAATAAAAATAACAGATATATAAAAACAACATCAACTTGCATTAAGACTCGTATAAAGGAGCAACAATAACCAATCACTGCTTTTATTATATTGCCCAAGAAAACTTTTGGAAAGTCTGAAAATCTCTACAACAAACTCTCCTCAACAGACCTTGCCAACCCATCAAACAAAACAAAGCATAAAAATGAATAATGCATTTGATGACCTAATCCTACTTCCCTTCCTCCCCTCAACTTATTCCTTTCCCTCGCAATTTATGTCTGAGAACACATAACTCCTTTTTGACGCCTCATTTCCATCACCATCTTGTGGGAATTTGAGTGTTTATGAGCAGAAAAGGTAGGGCTTGCAGCAGGTCTGTATTCAGGAAACAGTCTTCCAGACTTGTATCTTACTCCACAGGCATTGCATAGTGTTTTTGGACCCAGAGGCCCATATCTCCACTGTGGGGTGTTATTCACACCACAGTGTTTGCATCTTCTTACCTGATTTGGGTCTTCCTCCATCTTTCTGATCCCTTTTGTTGTAATGGTGAATTTCATTGAGGACTCAAAGTGATCTGAAGTGATGCAGCCTTCAGCATCAGCAGACATGGTACCAGAAGAAGCATTAGGGGAATTAATTTCCCTAAAACCCCAATCAGAAACTGGTGTTCTTGATCGTTTGCTTCTTGGTTTTCCTGGTATGGGCTTTCCTGAACCAAGAATAGACATTTTCCCAAACCAGGACCCGCCTTCTGATTCTGAAGTGAGACTTAAACTTATTACATCATCAGAATTATTTTTGGACCATTTTCTTCCTCCATTGCAGTACCCAAGTCAGAAGATGCTTGCAGTTTTGGTTTTACTTCCAATAGGGATTCTGGCATTAAGTCAGGAACCCAATCTATGTCATAAAAATTGTCCACGGAGAACAGACATCCCACCTGAAACTGTTCCATATTTAAACCAAAAAGAACGACCATGTTAGATATTTCATTTCAGTTTCTGAAAATTTCAATTTAGATTTAATGCAAAGAATCATAAATAAATATGGGTCAATGTAGATTGACTCCAAACTACCCAATAGAATCTTGAAAACTATGACACAAATACCATACCCTTTTTTATTTCCGAAAAAATGATTTATCTTTGATCCAAACAATGAGAAATGAATACCATCCAATTCATAGTTGTTCAATTTATTAATAATAAGCATGAATACTCACAGGAATGTTGAAGCTGCCAGGATAGCTTCCTCCAATGAATCCTCCTATTTCCTCGTCTGTAATATCTAGCAGGTTATCAACATCGTAAATTGAGTCCTTCATGTTGTATCGTTCTACCTAAACTTCACATATGTTAACAAGTTGAATTGTTAATCATTATAACCTGCGACAATCACCACCTCTACAACTTCTGTAACAAAAACTTGACTATTGAATGAAAGTACTGATAGAGCCTTAACCTAAACATCTTAAAAGATATATTCTTGTGTTCAAAACAACCAAATAAATCTTGTTAAAAATGTTAAACTGTTCTTATAAATAGTTAAAGAAATTGTCAAGAGATAGAAAGTGCATCATTCTTCCAATTGAACATTAATATCTGAAGGACTGCATGATGCTTCAAAACAAAATTTATCAGTATTTCAATAGCTAAACTTTTTCCATTAAATCAATCATAAAAGATGATGGGGTTGCACAAGGAACATACCCTACCTCTGACTGATCTATACGCTTCTTAGACTATCCCTTTATATTTTACAGACCAGCATTCAATCAATACTGTGTTTGAGAGCTTTGTATTGTATGATTCAACTTCCTGTTGGCAAGAAGACATTCTTCAATATTAAATAGATGGAATACCAACTTTAGCTTTGATGAAAATTGGTGTATGGGAAAATGGTAAACCTAGAAGTATGGTCAGGTTTTTCTCTTCTCCGATTTTGTGCCATGGTCTCAGGTCAGTAAAAACACCTGACTGAACAGCTAAATGTTGGGTTGACCTAACTTTGTGCCAATTCATGTTGGCTAGAGCTGTGCCTAGTTGATGTTGCACTGATTGAAACAAGCAAAGTTAAATATCAGTTTGTGTTTCCCTTCACAATTGCACCATACCACCAGTATATTGCCACTGGATATAACTACCATGTTTGTAGTCAAAACATAACACCGTATTGTGTGGTTAAATTGTTACCCTTCAAAAATACTTGTCAATGTATACATCTACAAGACAACAAATATTAAAGATTAGTAAACCCTAACTTTTAACAATGATTAATAAATTAAATATGAGTAATAAGCTATTTTTTGGGTTGATATTTTTGGGTTGACAGTATTGTAAGTTTTTATCTTGATGTGTTAATAAACATGTTTACCAAACACTTACATGGTAGTTGTTATTTCAATGTAAAAATATTATGAAACCGAAGCATGTGTTAAGTTTTCATCATAACGTGTTTGTAAATGTGTTTATCAAACAATTATTTGACAGTTGTTATTTCAATGTAGAAATATTATGAAATCCAAGCATGTGTTGAGTTTTTAACAACCAAAAAAAGTTTAACAACCAAAAAAATAAGCGAACAACAATAAATGGAAGGTGAGCAATTGACAACCATAATTTCACTATAAAAATATTTTCCTACTTAAATCTATATAAGTTTTCATTAATTGAAAATCAAATTAACAAACACTAGTCATCTATCAAGGTTCAACATTAACCTTTAATATTGGTTAAAAACATATATCATTATACTATTTCTTATAAACAAACTATTTTTAAAAACATATTTCATTATAAGAAATATTTCTTATAAACATGTTTAATTTAAAATAATTTAAAAATAGTTTGTTTATAAAGAAATATCATTATACTTTTCTTATAAACATATTTCTCATACATTTATTTTACAATTGTTATTGAAATATAAAATAATTTAAAATAAAATTATTATTTAAAAAAACAATTGATTTTACATTTTATGGTCATAATTTTCTAGATATATTCATGAAAAATAATGCTCATAACTTTTTACATTGCATTCATACCACTCAACATAATTTAGAGAATGTATAGTAGTGACAAATGAGAGCTTAGTGTTGAAACTTAAAAATAGCCTATTGGTCTTGCATTTGTTTGAGTTATTATTATTATTATTATTATTGGTAGGTGTGAGGAATGATAATACTCACAACATCATTCATATATTGTAATGTTATACCACTAGGCACAATTTGGGACATTGTAGGGATGCACATTTTCATTCTAGATTAAAGGACTTATTTGTAGCTTCGCCTCAATATATAAGGAACACAGTTTATAAATGTATTCTGATAAATTTGATTGAAATCTGACTTCTATGTGAGACCACTTCATGAAACAAGGTAACAAACTTTTGATAAAGAAATATCACTTTTCTAGATCATATGGTCAGTATATGGTCAGTAAGTTAAGAGGCATAAAAATAAATTAACTATAGTAGGGAATAGTATATAAGCATGAATAGTTTCATCCATGTTTCGTTGAAGTGCTAGAAGATGTGTACAGTAAAGGTTTGGATCCACATTAGGGAGAGAAGTATTTGTGTGTTGGCTTATTATATGTACTTAGGGAGGTAATTTGTAAAGAATGAAACCATTCAAAGGCACAACCCACTAAGCTCATTGATAAGAGCATAGTAAATATATTCATATTATCATTGTACATTCTAAAGGACATCGTAAAATTATCCAAATGTGCAAAGATCACCATTTCCATTGAATAATGGAAATTAACACATAAAAAAATGATGGATAAAGAGAATAGAGTATTGCATACACTAGAGGATATCTATAAATACGATCCCTCCACCTTGTAGAAATAGATATTGCTAACATATTTATTGTCTTATCCAAGGTTATGTTTACCTAGGTAAAAATTCATTATAACATGCCTCTTTATTTTCTATTAGTTGATCACGTGCATCCATATATGTATGTTCTACAACTTTGTATTATTAACTTGAGGTTACAATATAATTCAAATAACTTGGGGTCATAAGTAGCACTAAAAATTTCCATTTGGTATTAAAGGGGACCAATAAGATATGGATAAATATAATGTGTGTTGTAAAAAAATAAAATGGTTTGATTAGCATCCTAAAATAAAATAAACTACACCTATACCTAAAAACCTAAGGGCAAATAATAAAATCTTGTGTTATGTAATTAGACAAAAGGAATAGGTACACAAAATGTCATAGATAAATTAGGTTTTCTTCCTAATCTAGATATTACCATAAATATATAAGTTAAGAATAATAAAGGAACTCCTAAAAAACCTAAAATTATGTTTTAAAAAATATGGAATATTGAATGTTACATATTTAGAATTTGAAAAAACATGATTAGAGTTAGCAAAGGAGACTCACTAGAATACAATGAAGTAAAGTTATACATTGTTATCAAATTATGTACGATTTAGGAAATAACATTTTCAAGGTGACCAAAATATTACAAGGATTGAAATTCTATTATAGATGTTTTTGTAGGGTGTCAAATGGTACTGACATTCAAATTGTCTTGGAAGGGCTTGATATTTTCCTCTTATATGTTTTACTAGCTTGGTTCATCTGTAAAATTTTTTATGTGTTTGCAACTCTCATATCTAAAGATTAAATGTAACCACCCAAATTCCTATGCATTCCTACATAACACTAATTTGAAAAGGCATTAGAATCATGTAGTTCTCCCAAGCCTATGTTGACATGCAAATAATTTTCACCAATGGGGCAATTTAGCGAATAAGACCTTATAATATGACTTTTAGAAGAGAAAGATGTTGGCATATTCAATTGTTTACGTGGTTGGTCTCTTGAACTTCCACATCTACACATGTCCTGTTTAGCTTCTCTCCTCTCACGAGCATGTATATATTCACTGTATGATCATTGAATAATGAATATATAGAATTGAATCTTCTTTATTTTTTATTTAATTTAATTTGAATTAAATATAAATATTGTAGAGTCACTACTAAAATAAATGATGTATCAATATTAGAATATAGAAATCAAATAAGCAAGATAAGCTTTAAAATATGAAACCATAGGCAAGGAGGAGATAAAAGACTTATCTCGATATCCACGCAATCCGAAACTAACCTAGATTGGGAAATGTTTTGAAAAGGATTGGAAGAGTGTCATAAATTATCAATATAAATTTTATAACTCATGAACATAGTTGGACATTGCACCTGGGCGGACACGAGGCGTCAGGCGTTGAATACTACTACTAGGCGCTCGTGTCTATGAAAATGGTCGAATCTAGTTTTTGTTGTGTCACAAGAATATCCTAGTTGTTCTTTGTTGATTGCCTAATATTCTTTCTTTAAATGTCAAAGATACATGCGAACTGTAAAAGAGAAATTTACCTACACAAGCCCACAAACCACATCAAACCTAAAAAGAAAGATGAAGAATGGGGATTCGGACTGACCTCGATGATCACCCGAGAGTGAACTTACAACCGAGCGTTGCACTACATCTTAGACTCCATGTAGTTCTTTTGAGTGTGTGTAGAAATTGTGCCCTAGGATGCCCTTGTGTAAGTTGCACCTGATAGTGGGATGGAACTAATTGTAACAATGTAGTAGAATGTGTGAATGGAAAATAATGAACGCCCCCTTCCTATGCATTGTATGCAGAGTTGATGCAGCCATTTTCCCTTGAATGGATGTTAGATGGATGCTTTGAGTGCTTTAGGTTCCTTTTGGATGCGATCTTAGGTGATTAATAGTAATGCTTAGTGCTTGGTCCCTTACTTTGAACACATAACTATGTATTTATATGATTCCTTTTTTGAATTTCATAATTAACAACTAAAAGGCCGACCCATAAGTGAAAAAGACCCCCAAAAAGATAAAAGAGACCCAAAAGGAGCGAGTAAGATGAAAAAGGGTCGGGGTGCCCAAAGAGGACAGGAGCGCAGGCACTTCTGTCTGTTTGGGCGCTGGTGTCTGAAGCCATAAAAGATAAATCAATAAAATCCTGACTAGGTTGTAGGGTGTGTAAGACCAAATAGAAAACAAGAAACAAAGAAAAGAGGCCAAATATAGTCGTCAATTACTAGTTTTCTTGCTTAGGAATCATGTAAATGTTAGTATGATTTTAGGACCTATAAATGTACCCAAGTGCATGATTTAGTGTCTATATTTTCCCCCACTTTATGTTGTTGAGTGAATAATCAATAACATAAAGTAGATAAGAGATGCATACATGATAATCATGTAGAGCGTGGGAGAGAAAATGTTTGTCGAGTGGACAAGTGAAGCATGGAATGATGAAAAGTGAAGCGTAGAAACTAGGAAAGGAAAGTGACCCTAGGGGTGAAGTGTGTGTGTTGTGTTGTACATATTGTTGTAGCTTGCGGTTTTTTCTTCCGTAAGGATGTACTTGCAAAAGAAGAGGAAGAATGTAGTCAAAGTCTTGTATATGACAAATCGAGAAAAAATGTGCGTAGTATGTAAAAATGTGTGTGTAAAAGGAAAGTGTGCACCTCATGTAAAAGCGTGTAAAGGATAAAAAGTGTCATGAAATGTTGTGTGGAGTTATTTTTTTGTGCGATCTCATGCCAATAAAGAGTTTTTGGGGCAATCTCATGCCAAGAGCGATTTTTTTGGGCGATCTCACACCAAGTGCCATTTTTTTGGGAGATCTCACACCAAAGTGAACAAGTTTTGTGGGCGATCTCACGCCAAAGAGAAAGTGTTGGGGAGAGAGTCTAGTGTTACTCTCTCCATTCACGAATCTTCCCAATAAGCACCACTATTAATGGTACATCCTTGTTTTTGTTCCTTGTTGTCGGTTGTTGCGAATTAGTTCTAATTGAAATGGATTGTAGGAGATTACATGCATGGTGTAAAATGAAGGATTGTGTCTATAACTTTAAAATTACTTTGGATACTTTTATGAACTATTTTGATCTGATAAGTTGATTGTGTGTTCCCCCATGACATCAGCACATAGGGGGGACATAGGCACTAAGGCGCTAATTTCAATCTGGCATCGTGTATGTATTGTGATTCGACCCAATTCTAATTTTGTGTCGCTATGTGACAATGTTCCTTTTCTGTTCTTGTATTATACTAACATGAACTATAGCTCTGATTTTGTAGGGGTGATTTTATCACCCAATGTATGTCCCCCTCGTTTGGGGTGCATGCAATGTCACTAGTAGAATGCAGCCCAAAGGAGAGGACCTGATGTTGATCTAAAGTGGATACCTATAGGGGGTAGGGATGTGCATGGTAGAAACCAATGCACATGCAAAAAAAGTGGCTAGAAACATGTGTTAGTAGAAAAAGTAGCAAACATGTCATAGAAAAACAATGTAACAAGAAAGTGTGAAAACAAAGTGGACCATGAAAAGTGGGTTTCAAACATGGGACATCACTCACAATGTCACAAGAAAATTAGGGCTGAAGAGGCTATATGCAAGCAAACAATGATCAAACAAGACATAGGGAATATCCCACAAACAATGGAATACAATAGAAAACAATGGAAAGTAAAAGTGTATTAGACAACCATGGTGGCATATAGTCCTGCAAAGAAAATGCTACACATGAAGCACCCAAACTAGAATGTTACAAAGATAAATAGTGTGTCAAGAAATGTATGTATCAATGGAAAGTAATGTGATAGTAAGAATAGAAGTAGTATATAATGAAATAATAACACCTGTAATGTGTGAGAGTAGTAAAAGGTAGATGCCCCCAAGAGCCTCGGTGGGACTGAAAAGGATACAATGTTGAGCATCATTACAATGTGTAAGAACTCGTAAGAGATCTACATTCAAAACTAGAGACCAAGTGAATGTGCATGTGTGTATATAGAAATATAGTGATGTACGGATTATCCGACTACCATAGTAAGCAAAGTGCAAACATGTAAGTAGTAAAGGCAAGAAAGAGTAAGTGCAACCAAGATTTTTAAATGTAGTGAATGAGTTTGATGGAATGGTATGCAATTTTTGAATTTGATAAAATTATGCTTGTGCCCCAACGAATGTGTATGAGTTGAGGTTCATTTATAAAATACCCCTCAAAAATCAAGAATGAACCATAGAACAAGAGTGCGTCATCGGAAATGGTTTAAGAATGTGTGCTAGAAATATAGATCATGGAGCATAGAGAATGTGAAAAGTGAATGTGGTGAGTTTATTTCAAATTTACACCCTCAACAGTCGAGTATGAACCGTGGAACTAGAGTGTGTCATAAGGTAATGTCAATACAATGTGTGTATCAAGATGTGTAAGTGTATTGAAAATATTAATTGTGAAGTACGGAGCATGATAGTAGATACTTTAGATAACTAATGATGTCGAGCATGGGGGAGGAAAGCGTGATTCCCTCCAAGTGTATGAAGTAGAGAAGAATATAGTAAAATCATCTAAAAGATCATCAATGTCGGGATCGTAGGCTATGGGATCTGGATTAGAGATTTAGTAAGTAATAGTGTGAGGTTGATCATATAAAGAGTTGGTGTGGCATAAATTATACATACCCATAGCATATTTTTCATCAGTAAAAAGGGGTTAAGGACAATCATGTACATACCATCAAGTAATATTTTGAGAATATCCCAAGAAGGAGTCATTACATATAGAAACATGGGTGAAAGGAATGGGAAATGTAATATCAATATGATTGGGATCTAGTGTGCCACCAATGTAATCAAGCCAAGACTTCCCAAGTGTGAGTGGAGAGGAACGAGGAGTGCGTGCAAGGAATACTATCAAATGGAAGATGTGGAGGCCATAATTAGTAGTAATGAATACACATACATGATATAAGTGAGCAAAGTGAGGTGGAGGAAGGAGATCAACAATTATGAATCCTAGCCAAGCCAATCCATCATGTGTGCAAACAATCTCAGAGCAAGTGGGGTCAAATGGAATATGAGGCCAATAATAATTAAGGATGAATAGAGGGCATGTGAAGGGATCCAAGCTTGGATTAGAATGAACTTGGGGAGATGCAGCAGGTGATAGAATCTCTAATGTATGTATAGTCCTTGAAAAGGTATCATGGCATTAGTGGATGGAGGAAGCTTTTTTGAATTGATATTCACTTGTGACTAATAGCAAAAAATCATATGGAAGTAGGATTCATCTATTTCAATGGGAGTAAAATTAAGATTATGCAATGTGTCATCATTAAGTTCTACGACATCAATTCATCATCCGAAATCATCAGTGCTAGCATTATCTTGTTGTATATAGCATTATCAAGAATATTGGTAGGGATGGAACCAAATGCAAAATTGAGAGGATCTATGATAGGTGAAGTAGTATCCATAGGGGTGGACATGGTGGGTGATAGGATATCAATAGTATGAGTAGGAATGGATGGAGTGCATGGAGAAGTAGTCAAGGAGTAGGAGCACTAGATTTCCCAACATCATATGTACCAATATTGTGATATGGAATAGGTTGTGATGGAGGAATAGGCATGGCGGTGATGGGTCTATATGGAAAAACTTGAATGGGTCAGGGTCTGCAAAGAATAGTATGTTCATAACCATCATGTAGGAATTTAACACACCAATGAACTGTAGATGGAACAACATGCATTACATGAATCTAGGGTCTACCAAGTAAGCAATTGAACTAAAATGTGGCATCGATAAAAAAGAATATAATAGGAACAATTTTAGGCCCAACTTGTAGAGGTAAGGTGATAGTGCCCATGCATGTGTGAGTAGTGGAATCATATCCACAAATGAATTGAGAGGATTTATTAATTAAATCATCAATAATGTCAATTTTCTAAGGAGTGATAGAGCACATAGATTTATAGTAGAGCCATTGTCAATGAGTACACACTTAATATAAATGGTGCCAATAGTAGTGGTGATAAGAAAAGGTGCAAATGGATTGTCAAGCAATGGAAGGATGGATATCCTCATCACTAAAATATATAACATGTGGTATATTTTTGAGAGATTGAATGAGGTGAGTAAAGGCAACAGTGAATTATTGCTTTCAATGTGAATGGAATGAAGGGCAACCTCTAATGTGATGAAAAATCAAGTACACTACGTAATAAATCATAAAGAGAATTTTTTTGGTGTATTCTTAAGCTACTCTATGATGTCATAACCCTTAGAGGTGTAGTATAGGAACTATATAAGTGATAGGTGGTGGAATAGAGATGGGTGGAGTGTAGGAGGATAAGTGCGGTGGGTGGTGACTACATTGATGGTTGGATCAGGTATTGGAGTAATGAAGCGAGGAGGATGTTGAGTACGAACTTACATAAAATTAGTAAGTAGTAGCCATGCCATAAAACATTGGTTGGAGTAAAATAAGGATAAGAAGATTGATCCATGAATTCAAAAGAAGGAGATAAATTTTGATACATTCTTAGAAGGTAGGGTTTGAATGAGCGGGTTCACCAAATTATTTAATTTAATTTGAATTAAATCTAAATATTATGGAGTCACTAATGAAATAAATGATGTATAAATACTAGTTTACAAAAATGACACAAGAAAGCTAAGATTTTAAATATGAAACCCTATGAAAGAGATGAGATAAGAAGACTTAGCTAATTTAGGCACAATCTAGAACTGATATGGATTGGGAAAAGTGTTGAACAAACTTGGTAGATTTTCATAAATTTCAAGATAAATTATGAAACTCACAAATAGAGTTGGACATGGGTGCCTGTGGCAAGACAAGGGCACCTGGCTCTGAGACTACTACGGGCACCCGTGTCTATGCAAATGGTAAGAATCTAATTTTTTTATGTCACAGAGTGTCATAGTTATTCTTTGTTGATCACTTGATAGTCACTCTTTGAATGTTGAAGGTACTTGTAACCTACAAAAGAGAAATTTACCTACACAAGCCCATAAACCACATCAAACCTAAAAATAAATATGTAAAATGGGGATTCGGACTAACCCTGATGGTCATCCCAAGAGTGAACTTATATCCATGTGCTACACTACATCTCAGACTCCATGTATTTCTTGTGAGTGTGTGTAGAAATTGTGCCCTAAGATTCCCTTATGCAAGTTGCACTTTATAGTGGGTTGTAGCTAAATGTAGCAATGTAGTAGAATGTGTGAATGGAATAGAATGAACTTCCCCTTCCTATAAAATGTATGTAGAGTTAATGAAGCCCTTTTCCCTTGAATGGATTCTAGATGGATGCTTTGAAGTGTTTTAGGTGCCTTTTGATGCAAGCTTAGGTGATGATAGTAATGTTTAGTGCTTGGTCCTCATTTTGAACACATAACTATGCATTTATATGATTCCCTTGTTTGAATTTCATAATTGACAATTGGAAGGCCGACCCATAAGTGAAAAAGATGCCCAAAATATAAAAGAGACTCAAAAGGAGCGATTAAGGTGAAAAAGGGTCAAGGGCGCCCGAGGGGAGAGGAACACTTGGGTGTTTCTATCCTAGTTGGGCGATGATGTTTGAAGCCACAAAATATAAATTAGTAAAATCTCAACCGGGTTGTAGGGTGTGTAAGACTAAATAGAAAACAAGAAATAAAGAAAAGAGGCTAAAGATAGTCATCAATTACTAGTTTTCTTGCTCAAGAATCATGTAAATGCTAGTATGCTTTTAGGACCTAGAAATGTACCCAAGTGCGTGATTGTCTATAATTTTACATCATTGGTATAAGAGTAGCGGTTTGAAGTGACCTATGCACAAGAGTTTAGAGAAGTTTTTATTTTTGATGTATGTTTTTCAAAGGACTAGTGAGGTTCCCAAGAGACAAGACGCCTCTGACATCTACACTTGCTCACTTGTGACTTTCCAACCTATACATGATACCTTCGTTTTCTCTAGAAAACAAAAGTAGAAGAATTAATGACCTACAACGTAACATTGGGCAAAAATTTCAAAATAATACTACTATTTTTTCCCATTTTGTGCGGGCAATTTTTTCCTTATTTTTATTAATATTATGGGTGTTGTTTCATTCCTTTAGAGTTTCGACTTGGACCTATCATGCGGTATGTGTGCTATGTATAAAATGACCTATGTGAGAAGTAACATTTCAACCAAGAGGGATTGAAGCCTATCTGTGTGGAGAAAGGATAGGTTTGGCATTTAATGTAAAAGAATGTGTTTTTGTTCTTATGTGCAAAGAAAAAAAATTCCAATTTGGACACGTGGACCTGCAAAGAAATAAAGGCCTCAGTAAATTTTCCCCCGAAACCCGTTGTGTGAGGTGTAGAGTACTCGGAGTCTGAACCCATCATTGTTGTGCATGTAGGGAAGAAACCAAAGTTTCCACCTATGTAATAAGGTGTGAAATTCTCTAGTAGCAACGACCCGTGTGGGAGAAAATCATGAAGTCCAAGAACTCTGTAGCACAAGAAGACCAAAGGAATGTGTAAGGATAACCTTGTAATGACCTCCCGAAGGATAGAATTTTCTTATAAAGGTGTGAGGAATTATTTCAATAATAAGTATTTATAATGAAATAATGCATAAAAGACTCGCATGATTGAGTCTTGTTTGATGTGCGATACCAAATGGAGAAGATTCATGTCAAGCTCAAATAAGGCTACATTACGGATGTCGAATGCGAAATACGACACCCATAGGAGCATCCGTGTATCACCGCACTAGCATACCAAGCTCACCTCTTCATCCATAACTTAGGAAATGAGAGAACATATGGTCGTAGTGATTCACAAAAATATAGACGTCATCCTTTCCACAAGAAGTAAAAAGGACACGTCATGACTCAACAAGATGATGACTCGAAGAAGAAGTACGAGAATCAAGATGATGATGATGTTTCAAGGTTGTTTTTATAAAAATAATGTAATATGGGGGAATGTTGGAATATTCCATTGTTTCGTGAGTGGTCTCTTGAACTTCCACCTCCTTAACCTGTCTATTTAGCTTCTCTCCTCTTACGAGCATGTATATATTCACATATATGGTCATTGAATAGAGAATATATAGAATCTGAATCTTCTTTATTTTACATCAAAAAAAAAACTTTCCCAAATAAATGGTAACTTTGTTACATTTTAGTTTTTTAATTATTTACCCATTAATATCCCCATTTTTCCTTTGAAAATAATTTTAATAAGAGGGTTAGTGTCATTTTATTGAAAAATGAGACTTAATTGTTCTTTTAAGAGTGAAATAATTTTATTTTTACTTATACTATTATTATATTACACAACCCTATAGACCTAACCCCATTGTCACTTTATGTTTTCCCCATAGTTTTAGTGGTAGTGTCATGGTATTTATCATCTAAGAACCATTAAAATTTACAAGCGAAGTATCTACTTGATTAACTAAATTTTGGTTTTAGAGTAGTTAATATAAACTAGGAACAATAGTAAATAAAAGTAGTAAATGAATATAGAAAGTGACCCAAGCACTAAGCTAATGAAAATAGAAACCCTAATCTACAAGAATGGTAAGGAAGTGACTTAGATGATTCAAGGCTGATTTGGACTGTGTCATAAAATAAACCGAATATTCTTAAAGTAGGAAAAAAAGATGCAAAGGTATCGAAAAGGAAAGATCTCGAGTTGTTTAACGGGACTGGGGCACCTGGGAGAGGATTAGGGTGCCTGTGGGCTCCCTAGTTTTATTTCGGGTGCTCGAGTGCATGTAGGGGGTTTAGAAACCAAACTTGTAGGTTCGGATGATGATGCAAAGCCCTTGTTACCTATCACATGTAGCTCATTGTTATGTGTTGAATGTCACCAATGATCAATGATGAAAGATAGACCTGTAAAATCCCAAGCCAAGAATCAAACCCCAAAAAATAAAAATACAAATGATAGGGTCGAACTATCCTCAAACCACAATGGTGGACGTACTAAGTGTTGCACTACATTTCACTCCAAATGTAGTTCCAGTGTTTTTGTGTGAATCATGCCCTAGGTGCTCTTCTATCAGTCACACTTTGTGAAGTTGTGAACTATAATTATGTGTAGAAAATGTAATAGAATGGTGGATGGAATAAAATAAAATTCCCTCCTATATTTGTGTGATGCAGATGAACCAGCCTTGTCCCTTGTGATGAATCTAGATGGATGTAAATGAGCTCTAGATGTCTTAGATGGATGCAATTCTATGTGGATGATAGTAGTGGATAGTGCTTGGTCCCTCATTATGGTCTCATAACTTTATATTTATTTGATTCGCTTGATCTAATTTTGTAATTAACCCTCGAAAAGGACAACCACCAAAAAGGTAGCAATCTTAAATGGCTAGAAAGTTCCCAAAAGATGGAGATAAAGTATAAAAGGATCAAGGCACCTATGGGTGCCCCATTACTAGCTGAATGCCCCATCAAGGCTAAAAAGATAGAAAGTGACAAAATATATTGGGCATGTATGTGATGGAGGTCGGGAATGATGACAAAAAGAAAATAAAAATAACCAAAAGATGAGGGTCAATTAGTACTTTCTTCACTCAAAAACCATATCAATAGTAGTATGAGACCGGGACTAAATAATACTCAAAGTGTGTGATTTAGTGTCTACATTTTCCCTCGCTTTATGTTGATGAGCGAAACACTCGATAACATAAATTATATATAGATGGGTACCTGATGCCGATGTAGAGTGATTTAGAAAACACACCAAGGACTAGAAAATGCATGGAGTGAAAAAAATTATGATGGAGTGTGGAAACTAAAGATGCAAAAAGTCATGAGAGTGAACCTAGGGTAGAAACATGTGTGTAGTTTTGATGTGTGATGTACCCCATGGTTAGTATGGTGTGTGTTTCGTAAAAGTGTTGTTGTCATTGTCATCGTTGTTGTTATTAACAGATTGCTTCTCACATGGTCGACATGTAAGGAGAATACGCTCAAGAAGTCAAATACACATGTATATATGTAAAAATACATGTAAAAGATGCATGTATATGTATGTAAAAGCATGTAAATGTAAAATACGCAAATGAAAAATGGAACATGTGCACCTAATCCGTGATGAGAGAAAGGGTGTAGAAAGAGGATATCCTATCCTGGGGTTTTTTGGTGATCCAACCATAGGCCAAAGAAGTTTAGGGAGGAATTATTTTGCATTCTCTAACCTATAACCGCTTCCCTGAATATGTGTGAAGAGATCTTTGTCCTGCCTAGTTTTTGGGTGATCTGATGCCATTGGCTGTAGTAGTGTAGAGAGGAAGTTTGTTATATCCTCTAACCTGTAATTGTGCCCCAGAATGCTAAGGACAACCATGTCCTATAAAATCCATTGTGTATGGGGTTCATAGACTTTTTTGAACCCACTTGTTGTATAACCCACAATTTCAAGGGTGGAAACCGAACCGGTGTAGAAGTGTTGTGTAGAATATAAACCCCCAAATGATCCCCCAATTTGGGAGTGCATGTGACGTCGTAGATAGGAGAATTTGGCCCCAAAAAATGACCAGTGCATGGACTCCATAACTCGCCTTGCAGGGGAATGCACTTGGTAGAAACCAACACGCACATAAACAAGAAGGCTAGCCAAAACAAGTGTTAGTATGAACAAGCATGTATGTAGAAAGCAATGTGTAAGATACCAAGCAATATAGTAATGTAAACACACAAGAAGACAAAGTAGATCACAAAAGTTTGGGTTGCAAACATGGGACACCACTCACAATGTCACAAGACATGCAAGGCCATAATATCCGTATACAACAAACAAGTGTGCACACAAAACATAGGGCAAGGCCCGCATACAAGAGCAAACAATGACAAGAAATAGTAAACAAATACATAGATAGCCATGGAAGAAAATAATCCTGTAAAATAAATTTTGCACATGAAGCACTCGTTAGCATGTTAGAAAGATAACCAATATAGTAAAAGCATGTATGACCAAGTAATGTAAAGTGCTAAGTATAAAATGAAACAATAACACCTGTGAGAGACGAATGTGGATGCCCCCAATGACCAATTTAGGATGGGTAGAAGGAGAGCATCCATGTTGTATGTAAGAGACTTGTATTTGTGTGTATGGTACATGATAAATAAAATACAAGAGATCTATTTAGCATGTGTAATAAAGTGACCATGAAGAAGCAAATGTGAGCAAGAGTAAAAGTAACCATGATATGAAGTATGTTGTGGATGGATGGAATAAAATGTAAGATGGATGGTAGGAGTTGTTTACCCCCAAGTGAATGGAATTGTATGTAGTGAGGTTCATTTGGTTTTCCCCCTCAACAGTCAATAATGAACCATAAATGAGAGTGTGTCATCAGGAAATGGTCGAAGTGTAGGTTGTGTCCAACACACGGTGATGATTGTGTATGTGTATAGATGTTATGTGACCTAGAGATGATGTGTGTGCATGACCCTTATATCCGAAGTGTATATCACGAAAAAATTATTGAAAGAGTGAGCATATATCACTACCATATGAATAGGGAGAGTGTTGATGTAGCCTAAAGTGTATACCACTACAAGATGAATAAAGTGAATGGTGATGTAGCCTAAAGCGTGTACTACTACAAGATGAAGGAGTAGGTGACCATTTAGCCTATAGTGTATGTCACTAACCTAGGAATGTCTCATGAAGAAAGGATCAATGATAAACATGTGAATATGATAATGTTCATTTGATTTGTAAACCCTCAAAGAGTCAAGTATTGACCAAGGAACTAAAGTGTGTCATAGGGTAGCGAGTGCAAAAAGGCATAGAAGACGATGTAGTATGCATGATGATAATAGATGACCATATGATGTGTAGAATGTGTAGTTTACGATGTATAATATGCAATGATAGTTGTGAATGTAGACTAAAAGTGTAAGGTGTGCACTCAGTAATATGAGTAGTATGTAATGCTAGACACGTAGATGATAGACACATGTATGATGAAGACTAGTATGATGTATGATGTGTAGATGTGCACTATAGACTAAAGTGTAAAATGTAGAATGTAAGACGTGATTTGTGTGAATAGAAATGGTGTGTAGTACCTATTGTGCAAAGTGTGTGGGATTCATGTGTGTAATATGCCCTCAACAATCAAGTGTAAACCAAAGCACAAGAGTGTGTCATTGGGTAATGACAACGCTACAATGTGTGATGAGTATTCCTATGCTAGGAGATTGGTGTATAAAAATGCAAATATGGTAAACACACGAATACTAATATGAGTGGGGAATGTGTAAATGTTATGCCCCCCAATTGGTTAAAATGAAGTGTGTAATTATGTAATGTCATCTATAATATCATCGCTCTCAAGATCATAGTCGAGTGGATAACCATTATATACTTGATAAGCAAAAATGTCTATATGATCACATAATGAGCCATTGAGGCATAAGTTGTACATACCCATGGCTTATTCCTCATCAAGAATGGAGGAAGTGGAAAACCGTGTGCATACCAATGAGTAATATTTTATCTATAACCTAGAAAATACCTATTGCAAATTAAGATACATCCAAAAGGCATGGGGAAATAGATATATATATAAGATCATGATCTTAATATAATCAAGCCACAATTACCGTAATGTAAGTGGTCAAGAGTGAGGAGTGCATGATAGATAGATCGTAAGATGAAAGACACATAATCCATAAGCGGAAATAATGCGAACAAATCCATAATAAAGATGAGGAATGTATGGTGTAGGATAAAGGTCCTCAACAACAAAGCCTAGTCAAGCCAAACCCTCATGTGTATAGATAGTGTCATCAAAATTTGGGTCAAATGGAATATGTTCCCAATATGAATCATTCATGAAGAGTTTGCAAGTGAATGGTATGCATGCTAATATGGGCGGTACATACGAAGGTGTAGGAGATAGTGCAATGTCTCATAGACCGAACATGCCCCGATAAGGAATCATAATAGTAGTAGTAGTAGTTGGCATAGAAGAAACTACATCTATCCCACAAAAACAACTTCAAGTGGTGGCAAGTGAGGTGGTTCATCCATAGGTTGATGATCGTTTGTAGTGTCAGTACATGGAATAGGAAGACTAGTATTAGGGGCTCGGTCATAGTATTGGAATGGATCATGCGGTCACGAAAACAAGTATAATCAATGTCTTCATGGAGAAATTTGACATAGTGATGGATAGTAAAAGTGACAACTTGCATGGCATGGAGCCATGGCCTACCTAGAAAACAATTGTAAGAGTATATAAAATCAATGACGAAAAAAATAGTGTGAATATTTTTGGACCTACAATGATGGGAAATGTAATGTGACCGAGACATGGATGAACATAATCATCACAAGCTTGTAGTGAAATACAAGATGAACTAACATCATGAGAGGAAAGACCTAAAACTTCAAGAAATGACACAGACACAAGTTGAGTTCAAATTCATTATTAATTAAAGTGTGCTTCATACCTAAGTTGTTAATGTGACATATGATATAAAAAGGTGGGTCATTTTCAAAAGTATGAAGATCAACAAGAGGATTAGACTTGAATGTAACTATGTGATGAGAAAATGAACCTACAAATTTTTTATAGACCGAGTCAAGATGCATGTCAACACAAATGCGAGTAGTAGTAGCAAAGATGTTGGACTCTATTTCTTATATCGAGATTTAAAGAAAATAAACATTGATTGAGATACTCAGGATGAAAAAACCCTAAGGTGATAAGAAATGAAGGAAGAAGCTATAAACCTCGAAGCCTATGAGCATGAAGATCAAGTCGGGTTCACCAAAATGATTAACTAAAATGTGGTTTTAGAGTAGTTAATCTAAAATAGGAACAACTGTAAATAAAAGAAATAAATGAATATAAAAAGTGACCCAAGCACTAAGATAATGAAAATAGAAACCCTAATGTGTAAGAAGAGTAAGGAAGTGACTTAGATGATTCACAGGCTGATTTGGATTGTGTCATAAAATAAATTGAATATTCTAGAAGTAGGAATGAACATGCAAAGGTCTCGAAAAGGACATATATGAGTTGTTAACTAGACTGGGGTGCATGGGAGAGGATCAAGGCACTGTGGGCGCCCTAATATGAGTTTTGGGCACCCGGGCCTGTCATGAGGGGTCTAGAAACCAAACTCAGTAGGGTTGGAGGATGACATAAAGCCATTGCTTACTGTCATGTAACACACGTGTTCTATGTTGAATTTCACCAATGATCAATGATGAAAGATAGACCTACAAAACCCCAAGACAAGCATCAAACCCTAAAAAATAAAAATGCAAATGAAGGGGTCAGACTGTCCTTAATGGCCACAATGGTGGACTTACTAACTGAGTGTTGCACTACATTTTAGACCCAATATAGTTCTAAGTGTGTATGTGTATGTGAATCATGCCCTAGGTGCTCTTATGTCAGTCACACTTTGTGAAGTAACGAGCTATAACTATGTGTAGAAAATTTAATAGAATGGTGGATGGAATGGAATAAACTTCCCTAATATGCTTATGTGATGCAGATGAACCAGCCTTGTCCCTTGTGATTAATCTAGATGGATTCAAATGAGCTCTAGATGCCTTAGATGGATGCAACTCTAGGTGGATGATAGTAATGACTAGTGTTTGGTCCCTCATTGTAGTCTCATAACTTTATATTATATAATTCTCTTGATCTAATTTTGTAATTAACCCTGAAAAGGCCTACCACCAAAAAGATAGGAAGCTCAAATGGATAGAAGGTGCCCAAAAGATGGAGATAAAGTGTAAAAAGGATCGGGGTGCCGTGGGCACCCCAAGATTAGCTCCGGTGCCCCAATCAAGGATAAAATGATGGAAAGTGACAAATACAAACCCAGGGAATGCATGCGGTGGAGGTTTGAATGACAAAAAAATGAAAATCAAAATGGCCAAAAGACGGGGTCAATTACTACTTTCTTCACTCAAAAATCATATGATAGTAGTATGAGACTGGTACTAAATAATACCCAAAGTGCGTGATTTAATGTCTACACTACTCACTTTTGGCATGGATTGACACTATACACTACAATTTTGTGAACATGGGCCCAAAGGGATACATCAATATGTTATAATATTTTTTAGCAAAGGTCCTTGGATCACAACAATATGACATGCAACTGGTTACAGTCTAGATTAATTCATATCAATTCCATTTAATAGTACGCACAAGAATAACTAGGACTTAATTCATAATTGTGTAATAGCTAAATTGAAAATACATAATCGAAGGAAGGAAGAGACAATGATTGGAAAAGTGTATAAAATAAATAATAATACTTAATACCAAATCATAACACATATATTCTTTCGAATGGAATGAATTAAGAAAAAATTGTATTAGGATCAAAGATCAACCTTCTACACATTAAGTTTACATAGCTTTATATTTCATGAGGTGACTATTGAGTTACCAATCCCTTCTTCTTCTTGTCGTGATAAAAAGGTTTTTAGCACTCTCTATTTATCCTTAGAGAGAACTACATCTTCTATACCTTATATTATCTTTATATATGATCATACAAAATTTTATGCTGGATTTTTAATCATTACAATCTAACACATTCTTGGACTTAAATAATTGTCTCATATTGAGACAAAATTTGCTTTAATGACCGGGAAATGGCTTGTGTTACTCTTCTTGAGATGTGTTGAATATTTATTGCATTGTGTATTATGAAATTATGCTCATAGTTGGCATAGAGGATGTCATTTACCATTTTTCATCCTCTATTCACTACTTAACCTCCCTTCAAAGTTTTTAATTAAGTATATTTTCCAATAGAACACCCTTTTAATTTTTCAAGCTTTAGAAATTCCCATAGACTTCCCTTGTTCTTTTTCAATCTATGTGGGCATGCTTATAGTTACCAATCAAAATTTTACAATTACACTTCAATAAAAATTATTAGCTTCCACAAATTTTGTTTCTCCTTTTCATTATGGCTACTTCTCAAATTGTTTAGGTTGTTCTGTCTCGATTATGTGGAGTGAAAGGTGGAGGTGGAATTATTTGAGCTTCTTTGAGCCCACGCAGAGAATTTTTGGTATGGCATACTTGTGGGGTATTCTTCATAGTATTTGTAGTGGTAATGAATGTTTATATTTCTACCTTATACATATTATATTATGTGAGTTCCTCATTCACTCTACCAAAGTAAATATGCAACCGTGATCATGCTCTCATGAATTCATACAAAGAATCCTCTTTGGCATTTTCAGCAAATTTCCCATAAAGAGTGATGGAATTTTAAATGTCTTGTTGTAGGTTTTCTAATCAATTCATCATTCTTTGGGCTTGAACTCCAACAATGTATTGTGTAGTGTGTTGCGCTCCTAATCTCATATTCTATCAATATTATTGTCTTGAGATTGTAGGGAGATTTGTAACACCTTATCTATATCTTGATCATAAAATTAAATCAACATTTTACCTTGTATTATTTTTCCCATATATGTATCACCTATAGTATCAATGAAAAGTTGTGGAAAATTGTCTTTGATTTAAGCTTTGATATTTCACAGGCCATCTCCAATGTTACTTTCTGTTGTTCCATCTAAATTGTGACTACTCTCATATTTCCTATAATATATGCACACCTTTAATCTACATCTACAATGAAAGTTTCTTCAAATATACTTCAATGGTGCTCACAAATTCTTGGGAAGTGGCATCTTGTGCACTCATTATAGTGATCTAGGGCGATACAACATGGAAACAAAATGAGGGGATGACATGTTGTATTTTTGTTGGCTCAATTTATTTTGATTCCTTGCAAAATGTCTATTTGTCCCCTTCCTTTGTTTCTTTTGATGATGGTTATTTTCCACTTTAAGCTTTGAATTCTTTTGTACTTACTAGAAGCATTTGTGTGGTAGTTGATTGCACATACTTTCCTTCTATTTTTCTTTGTCTTTATCGCCTCTACCATGGATTGCTTTTTTCCTATATTATGACCTTTTGGGGTTCTTCCTTTGCTAGTGTAATTGCTTTCTATAGTGCTTTGTGCATCTTTCACATTTTCTCTTACTCCTTGTCTTTTTGCAACCTTTTTTTTCTATTTTGCTTCTTTTTTATTCTTTCATCTTTTTACTTATCTTCTCCCTATTTCTTCCTAACATATTCATGATGCTTTACTTTCTCCTCTTCCTTTACCTCGGCCTTGATGTCTATTTATTTTATCTATTTAACCTATATTGTACTTATGTGTTTTTCCTCACAAATCTTCTTTTCCTTCATGGACATTTTCTCTTAGAGCTCTATAGTTTTTTTTTATGTGCTCATCCTCCTTCTCATTATGTTTTCTCTCTTCCTCCCCTCATTTTTCTTGTGCAACCTCCTTTGCATCTTCTTTTTTTTTTATTTTTTTCTTTTTACTCAATTGGTGTCCAACACTCGACATATTGTGCAGTGTCACACTCTACTCTAGGATTGTTTACACAATTAGAGTTGTTGTCATTGGTTCTACTTGTGTGGGTTGTGAAGATGTTAGGATATAGTCAAGATTAAAGTTAGGCTATAATCGGGATTAACATTTTAGATATGGTTAGGTTATATTTGGGATTAATGTCAAGCTATAGTCATAATTAATGTTATATTGTAGTTAGGATATGGTCAATAATAACATCAATCTATAGTCAAGCTAATGTCAACCTATATTTTATGACTATAGGATAATGATATTCTGATGTCATCCTTGAATATAGCCTAATGTTATCACGACACAATAAAAAATGGCCCATTAGTTAAGAAATTAGTGATAGTCAAGAGGCATTTAGTGTCACTATTTATTACTTTAGATATGATTTTTTGATTTAAAATATTTTGTATTATGACTATTATCTAATACTAAATCAGTCACTAAACACTCCAAATGTCATAGTGGTCAGACAATTCATTTTCACTCTCTAATCACACAACTCACCAAATATTATCCATAATCAAACTCATAAGAGTACATCCTACTCGGGTAGTGGTCATCAAACGTGAGTTTCACAACTATACCTTCTTCAAACCATGAAGAATTTCATGCTTCAATTTCAAATGGAATAGAAAATTGGAGACTTCAAAGACCAATGGAGGAGTCATCAATTTTACCCCCTCCACATATATGCATCTACATATTGATCCCTAGGGATTAAATCTTACTCATTCATCTCCCTCTACCCATGATAACTCTCACCCTTCTCTATTGAAACTTCCTCCACAAAAGGTTCTTGTGGAATCCTTGTTTCTCCATCCTCCACTAGGGTTAAACCTTCACCTTATCTATGTTGTATAGTTTTTCACCTATCTCGAGGCTCCAATACTTTCTTTCTTATATTATTCTCCCGTCACAAGATAAAAATGTCTTACAATCTCCTAATAAATTATTGAGCCCATCCATATCCATTTCCTCTCCTAAGAGTGGATTGGGAACCTTATAGTTTATATGGTAGATATTATACTTCTTCCCCTTACCCTTTGTCTTCAACGTTCATAGTGGAGATGATGTTATATTTTCCTTTCCTATATTTATCCTTATTGTGAACCTAAAATTTTTGCTATAACCTCCTCACCATCACTAACCCTAATTTTGGGTTTATCCTTATAACATGCAAGATTTAAACATTGAGTGAATTTGACCCAATCCTCATTGATTTGAGCCCATAGTATTCCATCATCTAAAATTCTAAGGATTCATCCTATGAATATTTGTTATCAAATATTTCTATGGTAGATATCATACTTCTTCCCCTTACCCTTTATCTTCAATGTTCAAAGTGGAGATCATGTCATAGTTTCCTTTCCTATATTTCTCCTTGTTGTGAACCTAAATTTTTTGTTATAACCTCCTTAGTATCACCAACCATAATTTTGGGTTTATCCTTATAACATGCAAGATTTAGACATTAAGTGAGTTTGAAACAATCCCCATTGATTTGAGCCCACATTCTCCCATCATCTCAAAATTATAGGGATTCATCCTTTGAATCTTCATCATCGATATTTCTATTTAGATATGGTTGAAAATTACCTACCACAACAACTCCTTCTCCACATCCAAGGATTTCATATCAAACATCATACATTTTACTCTCGTATACCTATCCAAATATATTCTAGTCACCGAAAATAGCACGACTCTCCATTAACTACACCCATCATGCATTGTGGATTCACATAGAACTCCACAAACCCTTATACATAGTGACCAAATCCTCAAGGATCTATCAAATTTGAATACCATATAAAATTTATCAAATAAAAGGCACCAAATTTCATTTCCCCATAATTATCCTAACAAGGAGAATCATTTCCTTTGATGTTTGGGTAATGTGTTTTAAGGGGGATAGACTCATCATGTGATCAATGCGTAGAACCCAAAGAAGTTACATCATGTACATTCTATAAAATAAAGGAGCAAGTCCTCATATAGATTCCCTAGTTAGTAGTGTTTCTCTTCTATTGTAGTCACCTTTAATGTTATCCACAAATCTTTACAAGCATTCAAAATGCCATTAACTTGATTGATTCTTATGTCTCTCAATTTCATACTTCTCACAATGAATTACAAATGGCTCCCATGTATTTTTGATATAGCCCAAATTAGTATTTTTGTATAATTATCAAAATAATCTAGCTCTTGTAGTGCCAATACACTAGTATCCTTTAAATTTTCCATAGAAATTTCTCCCTTCTCTTTACCCACTTGTGTGTCCAACTCCACCCTAAACGTAGATGTAGCGATATCCAACTTTTAAAACAAATTTTCTGAGCTATAACTCCCCACCCGATTCTTCATCCATAAAAATATTATTAAAAAATTTGGATATTGTACTACTTTCAATCACTATACCTCAATCTTCCTATTTAGCATCATTACTATATGTTTTTTTGCCATAATTCCTTTAACCAACACCTAATTCATCGCACACTAGCCACTTAATCTACTTCCTTTGGCTCTAGTTTGTTCTTATCACTCTTTTAATTTTCTTCGATCTCTAATGAAATCTCTATTCTCAATCTTAACCGAAGTCTATAATACTACCTTAAGTTCCTTGAATAGCCCCACTAGAATTTAATTTGACACCTACCCCCAATGATTATGCAAATATTTAAAAGAATAAATAAATAATAAATCTAAATTAATGTAACAACGTAGATATACATAATTAAAGTACAGAATTTGACCCAAGCAAATAAGCAATTGAATTTAAAACCCTAGTTGTAAATGAGGAGATAAGAAGACTTAGCTGATTTGTAGTGATGCCGAAATGGAAAAATGTTGAACCGAAGAACAATTTATCGCAATCAAACCTATAAAATTATAGAGATGTTGGAAATGCCGGACCAGGGCGCCTATGTTGGGTCGAGGCGCCTAGGGAGATAGGGACCTAATATTGGCTCCCGTGACTTCTCAAAAGTTGTGGAACTTAATTTTATAGGGTCACAAGATATTCACTTGTTGTCTCCTTTGATCATATGTATGTGGCTAGACCTCATTGTTATTCGCCTGAAACTTGTAATAAGAAGAAGCACCTATAAAACCCCAAACTACATCAAGTCCCAAAAAGAAAGATACAAAATGGGAGGTCATATTGTCCTTGATTATCAACAAAGTGAACTTACGACCGAGCACTACACTACATTTCAGACCCCATGTAGTTTTATATGTGTGTGTGAAGAAATCATGCCATAGGTAGCTCTTGTGTGCTTCAATCTTGATAACGAGCAATAGCTAGATGTTGAAAATGTAAATAGATGTGTGCATGGAAAAATGAACACCCCCTCCTATGAAGTGTATGCATGAATGCAATCCTTTTTCCCTTGAATGGATGTTATATGGATGCTTGAATTCTCTTAAGATAGCCTTTGGATGTAACCTTAGGTGGAGATAATAGATGTTTAGTGCTTGGACCTTTATTATGATCACATAGCTTTATATTTATATGATTCCCTTAGTTGAATTTCATAATCAACCACTAAAAGAAAAACTAGTAAAAAGTAAGATGCCCAAACAACTAGAAAAGACCCAAAAGATGTGTGAAAATTACAAATATGTCGAGGCGCCTAGAGGGGACGGGGGTGCTCAGGTGCTGGAATCTTGATTGGGTGTTGGTGTCTAGGTGAGAAATTTTGAAGTATGAAAAGATAGACTAGGCATGAAGGACTCAGAAACCAAAAAGGAAAATAGAAAGCAAGAAAATATGGCCAAAGACAAGTGATCAATTAATACTTTTCTCACTTATGACCTATATGTATAATAGTATATGATCGTGACTAGATAAATACCCAAAGTACATGATTTAGTGTTCTGCATTTGCCCCCACTTCATGTTTTTGAATGAATGCTCGATAACCTAAAGTGGATAAGAGATGTGTACCCGATAACCATGTAGAACAATGGCAAAAAGTATGCTTTGAGAGACAAGGAAAAGTGTGGAGTGATAAAAAAGTAAAGCGTGGAAACTAGAGAGGAGAAAGTAAAAAGAAATGATGATGATGACCCTAGGGTGAGAGCATATGTGTAGATGTTGTGTTGTACCTATTGTTGATGTTTCTCTATTGTGTTGTTGATGTCCGGTGATTTGACTACTACTTCCCATAAGGATGGACCTACAAAAGAGAAGAACAAATAAGTATTCAAATACGTGTATATGAAAAATATGATCAAAACAAGTAAAAAGTATGTAAGAAAGTATGTAAAAATGTGAAATCGAACTTGTTCACCGATCTGTGATGAGGAAAAGAGATAGAAAGGATCCTAAAGATCTTGTAGAAGAATGATTTTTTTCTCGATCTCACTCATTGAATGCGAGTTTTGGGTGATCTCACGCCAAGAACGGAAGAAGTGTAGGGAGAAAATTTTGGTGGCATCCTCCAAAATTTAACTATTTCCCACAATGTGAAAACCACTGCAGATGTTGTGTAAAAATCTGATCCATTTCGAACAATTCCAATCCAACGCAAAATTTGAAAAGGTGTAGTGCATGCATGTCGAATGCTAAAGGACTGTGTGCCCTATAAAATTTGTTGTGTAAACTACCAAAAACTATGTTGAACTAAAAATGTTGTGTAATTCCCCTAGTCACGGTGTGTCTAGGAAGGGTCATGGGTGCCCAGGTGCTACTTTCCGTGTCCGGCGCTAGTGTTTGTGTTGTCTTTGAAGAACTAAGTCAAGTTTTGGGCCATTCATTGAGACTAAAGACTATGTTGTACCGATACTAAACTATATTAAACTATGACTGTGGAACATTTTATGGTGTAAATGATTCACCTAATAGATACCCCCTCATTTTGGGTGCATGCGACATCATCGAGGAGTATGCGGACCAAAGGAGGACCGACCATTTAATCAAACCGATGCCCCGCATGGGGAGGGAGTGTGCTTGGTAGAAACCAAGGCACACATAAATAAAGAGGATGGAGACAAGTGTTAGTGCAAGAAACAAAAACACGCTTATAAAACAAAAATTATGTAACCTAAGCACGCAAGAATACAATGTAGGCAAGTAATAATGCGTAAAAAGTAGATTGTGAAAAGAAGGTTTCAAACATGGGGCATCAATCATGATGTCACAAGACATGCGAGGTTGTCATGGCCATGTTGGCAAGAAAAATTTTCAAGGAAAAATTGATGGTTATCTTTCCAACGCTCTGGGATTCTAAGTCCCTCTACTTAATCGGTGCGCTTGTTGTATATGCATGCACGAGTGAAAATGAGTTTTCTCCATGTGGCCTTACAATGGGGATCCAATAGGGGCACTCCATCGATCCTATGGAAAAGATAAAATCTCTTACTAGGGAAGACTTTGTCTAAGAGCGGAAAGAGGAGTGAGAAATGATATAGAATAACTAACATTACAAGTAGAAAATCATATTCCTCCACACACTAGTTAGAAATTTCAACACATGCATTTATGAGAAGAAACAACTCGCCAATAACAACAAGACCAAGTAGAATTTATTGATCACAAAGTATCAAGAAAACCCTTAGTCAAATAAATCTAGAAACTCTTTTTTCTTGTATTGACTCGCTTAAACAAAAGGTGTACATAGTATGGGAATGGAGGAAAACTAGTGAGGGGAGAAATGGAAGAAAATGGCTATCTCCTTTATTCTCTCAAAGTACATTACACTTTTGATTTCACAAAATTAATAACCAACCATTTGAAATGGGAATGTTTTACAATTTATAGAATGAGAGGTGAATTATCATCTACCCCCAATGCCTTTTCATATGCATCATTACAAATTATGACCTTATACATTCTTAGGAAAAGATCAAGTCCCCTTTTATGACGTAATGTGACTTGTTACATTAAAAAAATCATTTTAAATTAATTAAAGGAATTATAAAAAGTGCAACCCCAATGAATAATTATAATGGGGAGAGAGAAAGTGGGGGAAGAGAAGAGAGAAGAAGGGGAGAGAAGTAACTAAGGAGGAGTGCCTCAAATCCTTGTCAAATGATCCAATGAAGTGTGCCATCTGTAGTGAACTCTACATCTCCAAACCCTTTACACACTGAGAAAATCCTTCAAATTAACTCATGAACACTTTCCAAGTTAAATGAACTATTCTGCCAATGACCACAACTTCCAACCTGTGTATGATATACCTGTGACTCGAGCCATGAATTCAATGTTGGGAGACACTCGTTGAATTATTTGAAATGAGTCTTGAATTCCCTATGAACAATGCCTATGGATGATCTTGAATGATGGTGTGGACTTGAATGATCATCCCTCTATGTCCCATTATTTCAAAATTGCCCCTTGAGTATGAATTAGCATTAATAGTGAGTACCCACATGTGAGACTAACTATTTGTAGTAAAAGGTGATTCTTGTTTCTTCTTACCATCTTGATGTGGTGAAATTATTCATTCAATCCACATGTGCACACTACCTTTACCTCAGCACTTCTTGGGTTGACTTACTATTTTTAGTAAGCACCTATTATTTCACCGAATTGTTGTACGATAAAGCAAATAAGGTAAATAGGTCATGGAGGAATACTTGTTATTACGTTGGTCGAAGGTTGAGTACATGCATTTCTGATTTCCGATCCAGGATAATTATGTGAGCTTCCTTTTGGCTAGGAGGAACTACCTATAATACAAATCAAGACCACAAGATACAGTTAATAGTAAAAGTTAGTGGACTACCTAACGTGAGTTAGATCCAAGAAGTGTGATACTTCCTCAACATTTTTCAATCCAATAATATATAACTCAATATAAAATAACTAAACATGCAAATACAAGAATCTAATGCTAGTGTTTTGATTTAGGTGTCTCGAATATTATCTGTGTCAATCCAATTAAATTATTGATAACTAAACTAGAGAAGGATGCAGGTTAGGCGGTGTGGTTCGAGGGTAATGCATGTGGTCCGAATAAGATTTGGTGAATTTTGAGTTGGTTTTGGTTGATTAGTAATCTTCCGATCTAAGGCGCTTTTACCAAGCACGAGAGATTGACGCCAATCCGGGTGATGATGTCGATGTACAGTATGACCGATGTTGTTTATGGTATAACCGATATTGGTTAATGTGGAAATTACGTAATGTCAAAATGGGTATCCAGGATCTCTTTGTGTCTACACAAAGAGTTAGGAAGGTCTGTTGTGAGGTTTTAGGTGGGGTGTCAAGTTTTAGTGAGGTTTTGTCGTGTTTTGAGGAGGTTCTGTCAAAGTTGAAAGAAGACACGGTCACCGACGCCGGTCCGGGTGACCAATGCCGAAAGAGGGGAAACTGGTGTCGAAGGGAAATTTGGTGGTAATTAAATAAAAGGTAGATTTGGACTTCTCTGTGATTGCACATAGGGTGAAGGGAGGATGGTTGGGTTCGTAATAATGCCAAGAAGACTCGGGAATACATAGAGGTCAGGTATGGAGAGCTAGAAGGTCATGGGTGGTTGGATAGGTAGATTGGTAAGAAGGTGGGAATGGAGGAATGCATGAAATAATAAGATCCAATAACAAAAGATAATGAACTTACACTTTAAGCAAGTACAAAATGATGAAAATAAAATACACTTACTTGTATTTGCAGGTCTGGTAGGTGAAGGAAGGAAATGGTTGATCCATGAAGAACTTTGTGGTTAGTGTAGTGGAAATTACTCCCGAGTTCTCCCGTGAATATTTTAATGCCTTTGGACGAGTATCAAGTGCTTGCTTGGGCCTGTGGTTGAGTGTATTTCGTCGTCTGGATGCTGAGAAGTCTCTGGTTCGTGCTTGAATGCAATAGATCTCTCAAAACTCAAAATGACCAACCTCAGTAAAGGTTGCAAAGGGTATATAAGGTGACCAATGATGGTCAAGGTGACCGATGTTGGTTGAGGGATAATCAGCGTCGGTTAAGGTGGGAAATCCTAGGTTTTCCAAAAATAGGAAAATCTTTGCTATTTTTGGCATGCTCTGATTGTCAGTTTGGGTCTCAAGTGAGGGTTATCACTTAGATAAGTGGGAGTGTTGTTGGAGAAGGAATAAGACTTTAATTTTAGGGTTTGAAAGAGTCCCACTTGGTTAAGATAAGTAGAGACTCCGCCTTAGTTAATTAATAGACTAAGAATAAGTCCATGGTGAGGTGTGTAGACACCAAATTTGGGTCACACTCCCCTTCACCCCACATGTATATTAATTTAATTACCTGTAATTAAATTAATGCCCATTCTCACAATATTAATTAGTAAATACCTTAATTAAATTAATTTCCACCTCACCTAGATACCTCCCCCACCACATCACCTGGACACCTCATCATAGACCTATTCTTAGCATGTTTCCTTTTAACTAGGACTCAATCTCTACTTACCATAACTAATCGAGACATAAATGAACAAAGCAATACTGATGAATAAATGATAATAAAATAGAAGTAGATTCAACAGAATAAACACACAGATCTGACATAAGAAAGATCAAATGCAAATAACACACGTATTCAGCACAAAGTCTAAATATTTGTATTAATATTCCTTTCTGTTACAAAAAGCTCAAAGTCTTTTCTCCTCACTTCTATTTTTCATCTGAAAGATATCCACTCTCTCAAATACAACAAGTATTTGAGTATTTATAGAAGAAGGAGAAGAAGGAAGGCAAAAAGGAACCAACCACCTATTTACAAAATATCTACAAAAATATCTCAAAGTCATGTTGACTTTTGACAACTTGATGGATGACATCATCCCATGGTGCAACATGGATGATGTCATCATTTGTGTCAACATACTTTAGACATTTTACAAAAAGAAAGTCGGAAGAGAGAGAGAAGAAGAGAGAATTTATTCATCGTCGTCATCCCTGCGGCTGAAAGGGGATATCCTGCATTGTTGCTGCTCGGGTGACGAGATGTGGAATTGGGCACGGTATTCCATGAACTTGCTGATCATGGGCTCTAGCTGATCCTGGGAAGGATCCTTGTGTCGCTCACTGATCGCCTCGCAAGTCTCCCGCTCGTCTATGAGCTTCTCTGGGAGTTTGGAATATTCTTTCTCTGCTTCTATTAGGAACCCGATGAAGTCCCGACAGGCCAGCAAGTTATTGATGGACTCTGCGTCAAAAGTGACCTCTGGCCCCAGCCCTTGCGAAATGATCTCCTTGAAGATCTGGATGGTTTCATCAACTTTCCTTAAGGCGAAGGAAGGAGTAAGCAACCCTGGAGACATGTTGAGAATGATTTGCTCCATTTGGTGCATCGCGTCTAGGGCTTCTTCCTTTACCTTATCGATCTTTTCAAGGACGAATTCCAGTTGATCCATCCGGTAGTCCAGAGTGGAAAGGATTTTATTGAGGGCCCTGGGATGACCGAAAATGCCGAACTTGACCAGATCTTCGACTGAACAGTCGAACATTGTTTGAAAGGTCTCACGTTGCAGCCTAGCATGGTCCAGCTCTTCTGATATGGGTCCTGCTAATGCCTGGAGTTCTTTGTTCACCTTGTTGATGTTCAGGTACAAATCGGTGAACTTGGCGATCACTTTTTCACTGTCCTTGAGGATTTGGCTCCTCCAAGCGGAAACTGCCATACCACTCGCTCGCGATCTTTGCATATTCATCAATTTTATCCTAGCTCAGAGGCTCAGGAGTTTCGGCGGCAGTTGTGGGAGGTGCACTTGCCCATCTTCTGTAAGGCTTGGAGCAGATGTTTATTTTGCTCTTTCAGCAGCCTTTTCTCTTCTTTTTCTTCTTGAAGCTTCTTGCAGAGGGCGTCAACTGCAGATAGGGCCTCTCCCTGAAGGCTTTCAGAAGACGTCCCCATTGTGACTTGAGTCACTGTATAATCTGTCGAGAGACAGATCCTTTTTATCCTTCAGAGGATTGGGGTACGCGATCTCCATTACCCTCTCTCCCGAAGCACTCTGAGAGAAGCGTGTGATGGGCTTCTGCTTCTTTACCCCTTTTGACGGGATCACGGAGAAGTCCATCGGAGCGATGGGAACTTTCCTTTTCTGTTGACTCAGGTGTTGGGAGATCCAAGCTGGACTTATGGGAGAAGGACCAGAAACAGAGAAGGGGGCAGCTGCAGTAGTTGAAGGGAAAAAAGTGGAGACACTTGGAGGCGGCATCGAGAGGGAGGCCGAGGAAGTGCTCACGGGAGGAAGGGATACTGCAGGAGAGGAAGACATAGGAAGGGAAGGGAGCTCAGAAATGAGGGAAGAAATGGAGGGGGACAGGTCCGCGAGAGAAGAGAAGATGGACGAAGAAGCAGGAGGGACAGAAGGGACCTTAGTTGTTACAGCAGTGGCGACATCCTGAGTGGATGGGCCTATTGGGACATCTTCCGCTGTTTCTTTCTCTGGGGAAGCCAGAGTTACAACTTGTTCAGGTGCAGTGGAAGGAGGACTTTCTGGAGCTTCTTCTTGGGTGGAACTGGATTCACCCTCTTTACCCTTTCCTTTGCCTTTTGGCTGTTGTTTTGATCGAGGAGGTGCGTTACCCAATGGAGAGGTTGTGAAATCGACTCCGAGGTAGATGAGCCCGTTCATTCGGCACCAATGCTCTGTTCTGCGCAGAGTTTCCTTGACTCTTTCCTCAATTGTCTGAGGGCTTTGGTTCTATCAATCAACGCAAAAGGCCAATCGTCCCCACCTGTGTCAAGATACACTTGATCCACTTCCTCCTCAGTAGTTTGGTATCCTTTGGGGACGATGGCCACCCCGTACTGGATGATTTCTGCTAAGGCCAGTGAGAATGATCCTTCCTCCTGAGCTCAACCTCGTGATATAAGTCAATGTAGATATCTTCGATCTGAGGGATGTGGATCGGGTCGAGCTTGGCCCTAGGCAAACAATTTCTTGGATCGAAAGTGGGCCTTGCTGGGAAGTCATGTTTCAGATTCAGCAGCTCCAGCTCTGCAAACATGTCCTTTGCCTTGTGGTGAGAGGGACACGTATACCTACCCACTGTGAGGGGGAAAGGAGTTCCACCCTTCTTTCTCTTTAGGCACTTTTCATGGTAAGTAATAAGCTGCCTTGACAGCTCCAACAGGATCAACTTGGGCCCGGCATATCTTGGCAGTCTAGTCGGTTCCCCCAAGAAATTAACTGCCCTCAGATAGGTGAATGTAGGGAACTGAGTGAATAGGGCCCCCACTTCTCAGTAGCTGCTACTATGCTCTTGGTCGTGCGACCGTGAGTCATATTTGACCTCAACAGGCAGATGTTGAAGTAGAAGAATGCATCGTTGATCTTTGTGAATTGGGGGATGCTATTTTCCAGCTTCAGCTCTGGATAGTATTCATAAATTTTGACTTGGGGCCAAACCCCACACCATCAGAGCTGGATAGTCCCTTTCTAAAGCTGCAGCATAGACTACGTAGGAGTTCATATAGAACCTCCCCGTTGTGTTGAGTTGTTGTAGCTACTCAGAGATTGTGCTGCTTATAATTTCTGCCCATTCAAAGCGTTGATCGGGCACATTTTTGTTCATTGTTTCCAAGTACCGCAACATCCACTTGTGAAAATAATGGGCGTCAGGAAGCCCAAAGACTCTGCTCAGGAACGTAATGGTGTCACTGAGTTCCTCTGAAAAGTCACTGCGATGAATGACTTGTGGCCACCGAGTCACTACTTTTTTGTTCTTCAGATAAACTTCATTCATCAGCTGCATACACTGATCTTCATTGTCGTCCCAGGCCTTAATGCAGTCTTCTCGGCTGACGGCCACAAAGTGCCGGTGATGAGGAATGCCGAGCATCATCTCAAAGTGGCGGGCAGTGAGGTTAATAATAACTTCGCCCTTCTCCCCATGGACACATCTTGTGTCTTTGTTGTAGCATCGGGCTACCACCATCATAAATTCATTGTTTACGGCACTGACTGGGATCCCACCAGCAAGGTGCAGGGCACTGCCTATCAGCTTGTCCATCCATGGACTTCTCGTGACCCTCTGGGTTCTGGCCCAGAATTCCTCCATGTCAATATGACCCAGTTCTGAGTCTCTGATATCTAGGTCACACTCTGCTTGGGACTCGGGCATTCTGACCCTCTGATACTTATACTTCATTTCTTCTTCTGTGAGCTTGGCCTTGCCTTTAGATTTGATAGGTTTCTTGCTTGATGTTGACATATGTTCTTCTGAACTTAGTTGCCGATCTGCAAGAATAAGAAGTGAAACCCAATTGAAGAAAGCCATGTCAGCTGTTTGATTTTCCATTGAAATGCTGACAGAAGAAAGAGTTAGCAATTTTAAGGCTTCAGGGCGCAGGGCGCATGAATACTGCAGGCTATAGGGCTAAATAGTAAGGCGCACAGGGAAGGGATGCTGCAAGGGGTAAATCAGCGCCAAAGGGCGCATGGCATAGACACTGCAGGGTGCATTCTTTGTTGTTGTAAGCACAGGTGCGCCTGCGCCATATGGATGTGTTTTATAAGGGCGCACGGATTCTTTATGTTACGCGGGAACATGATGCGCCATTGGCGCATATATCTTTCATTTTGCATGGAACTTCGGTGCGCCAAAGGCGCATATAAGGTGTGTGTAACATATGCTTTTTGTGCGCTTAAGGGAACCTGGTGCGGCGCATGAAGGGTCTGCATGACATGATGTTATTGCGGTGAGGGACGCGCCTGCGCCATTTATAGCTTTGCACTTTGCGCATAGGAAAAGACTGTTACATGGATCTGGGTGCGCCAAAGGGCACAGAATTTGTGATGTTGCACTCAAGTTTGATGCGCCAAGAGGGCGCACGGGAAGCGTTTGCAGCAAGTGGGGGAAGTGCGCCATGAGGGCGCAACTTTTCTTTGTGTAACAGGGGTGACAGATGCGCCGAAGGGGAACAAAAATACAGTTCATTTCAAGCCATGATTCTTCTCAGAGGGGTTTCATTCTTTCAAACTTCTTCTGCAAGGTACCTTGGGGTGATAGAAATGGCTTTAAACAAAGGTTTCCAAGCTATTATTTCAGGACAGAGCTCCCTCTACCAGCAAATCTGGAAAGAGGGGGAGGAATATGTGGAAAGACAGCGGGGGAGCAAGTTCATGATTTCATTCTTTTCAATCCAAACTGAACCAACCTAGCATTCAAAAACCCCAAAAACAAAACGCACGAAAGAAAGAAGGCCACTTACCCGGATAAATAGCAAAGAACGTGCAAACGGGTCCACTATGTGATCGAAAGCGACAGGGCAGGTGCGCTGACAGGCTCAGAGAAAACAATATTTAAAAATAATCACGTGATAGCTCTGGTGATAATGACATTGCAGGCGCGCCTATATATAGGCGAGGTAGCAATAAATGCGCCACCAACCTTTTAAGTGGCGCACCAAAAGAGCTGTCGACACAAGAAAACATGCGCCAAAGGATTAAAAGGGCGCATGAACATTTGATGTTGCATAGTGATTATATGCGCCCGCCCAAAAAGACCAAAAACGGCTAAGTTCGAAAAACTAGATTTCCCGGGAAGGGATTTTGCAACGTTCCGAACGCAAGAAATCCCTGACGAGGGATCGAACAAAATTTTCGGTAGGGTTATCCGTAAAATTGCCCTTGCCAATTTTACGGGATAACAACTGGCTCTTTCTGGGGACTATCCCTGAGCAAACCTCAGGGTTAGAGAATCCCAGATCTCATGTGCCTATCCATTGGGTAACAGAGTCAAAAACAAGGGCGACCGGAAAGGGAAACACACAACAAATAGAAAGTGAACACACGACAAAAACAAACACACAACTAAAGCAAACTGTACAAAGAAGAGAGCAAGCTCTACTTCCTGAAGATTTTCGAATCTTTGCCCATGTAGGGAAGCGGGAGTTCGGTTCCATCCAGATATGAGAGATAGAAACTATTCTCTCCGTTGAGCTGCTTGATCTTGAAAGGCCCTCTCCACAGGGAATCAAACTTTCCATGCATGCCTTTTGGCTCTCTTCGCTTGTCCCACAGAAGGACGAGGTCTCCCACCTAAAAATTTCTTTGCTTAGCTTTTTTATCGAACAATCTCTTGACTTGATTCTGATGTTCGGTGATCTTGTCGATCACTCTTACTCTCTTTTCTTCGAGCTCTGTTAGATACATGATTCTCTTTTCGAGAGAATTTTGGAAAGTTTCATCTTCAATTGCTCGTGCCAAGCGCAGAGCAGGGATTTCAGTGGAAATGGGAAGCTCGGCATCAGTGCCATATAACACTTGAAAAGGTGACATGCCGAGAGACCTCTTGGGAGTAATGCGGTCCGCCCACAAAGCGTCGTATAAGGACTTGTGCCACATTCGTTGATTCTCATCCACTAGCTTTCGTATGATGGTCACCAAGTTTTTGTTACTGGATTCCACCTGACCATTTCCCTGAGGGTAATAATCTGAGGCGTGAGCCAAAGTTATCCCATATTCATAGCAAAAACTAATAACTTCCCATGAGGAGAAGTTAGAAGCATTATCAGCAACAATCTTGTTGGGAATGCCAAACCTGACAATGATATTTTCTTTGATAAAACTACAAACAACCTCGGAAGTGGCATGTTTGACAGGTATGGCTTCCACCCACTTGGTGAAGTAATCTGTTGCTGTTAGGACATAACTGTGTCGGCACTTGATTGGGGATTGAGTGCACCAATAAAATCAATTCCCCATTTCCTGAATGGTTCGTTGACAACGACCGGCCTGAGGGGAAAAGCAGCCAACTTGGGCTTGCCGACGAACTGCTGGCAAGGTTCACATTTTGCTACCCAGGTGGCTGCATCTTGGAAGAGCGTCGGCCAATAGTACCTGGCTCGGATGATTTTGTGTGCTGTATCACGGAAGAGGAAAAATGGCCTCCACAGGCTGAATTATGAAAACTTTCAAGTAACTTTACCTGTTGTGGCTTGTCGACACATCGCAAGAAGACACCATCTATCCCGCGTTTGTATAAACCGTCATCCCAGATGACAAATTTGGCCACTCTGAGCTTTATAGTGCGCTTCTCCTTCGTAGTTAGGTGAGCTGGGCATTCGCCGTAGGTGAGGAAGAAAGCAATGTCGAATACCACTCATCGCTGGTTGCGACAAATAGGACCAGAGGCAGAGAATGGGCTTTCTCCAGCTGGCTTCGCGCTTCGTTGGTACAATCATCCTTTTCCTCAGGGTTTTCTGAATCTTTGTTTTCAGCCATAAGCTGACACAGGCCCTTGCCTCTTACCAGCTTGGTTGGTTTTATATCCAGGTCGTACTCCTGGACCTTCGCAATCCAATTTCCTCGCAAGCTTCCTAACTCCTGTTGAGTTAGAATTGATTTGACTGCCGTGTCAGGGACCAGCACCACCGTATGGGAATTTAAAATGTAATACCTGAAGTTTTTGACTGCTTTGACAACGGCGAAGGCATGCTTTTCCAATTGAGACATTTTTATTTCGTGAGGCTTGAGGGGAGAGCTCATGAACATGCAATCGGAGATTCAACATCCTCCGAATTCTTTTGCATCAAGATGGCAGATACAGTATGCTCAGATGCATAGCTATACATGATGAAATCTTTGGAGAAATCGGGACATACCAGGACTGGCGCGTGAGCAACGGAAGCTTTTATTTCCTCGAATGACCTCTTCCCTTCCTCGCTCCAACGGAAAGTTGGTGACCCCTTCATCATGTCCAATATATGACGAGTCTTCTCAGCAAAGTCGGGAACAAAACACCTGAGAAAGTTCACCTTTCCGAAGAAAGAATGAATGCCAGTCTTGCTTGTAGGCAAAGTAAGGCTCTGAATAGCCTTAACTCTTTCGGTATCTATCTTCGTTCCTTCTTTGCTAACCACATGCCCTAGCAACTTTCCTTCCGTGACTCCAAAAACAGACTTTTTCGGGTTCAGGGAAATCCCATGTTCTCGGCATCTGGCCAATACTTGCTCCAAATGATCACAATGATCATTTCATTGTTTAGAGAACACAGTTAAGTCATCCAGATAGACCACGATGACCTTCCCCATCATACCCTTGAATGCAAGGTCCATGGCCCGCTGAAAGGTGGCACCAGCATTGGTTAGGCCAAAAGGCATCCTGCTGTAAGCAAATGTACCCCAGGGAGTAGTGAATGTTGTTTTAAATTGATCTTCAGGTGAAACTTCAATCTGATTGTAGCCCGAAAAACCATCAAGCATGGACAACATTTCTGATCCAGTTACACTTGCAGAACTTGATCCATTATAGGAAGTGGGTAGTTGTCTTTTAAGGAAGCCTGATTCAAGTTTCGAAAATCTACGCATATGCGTATTTCACCATTTTTCTTGCGCACTGGCACAATATTTGCTACCCAAGTATTGTGATGGATAGGAAAAATGATTCTCGCATCCAGCATTTTCTGAATTTCAGCCTGGATAGTACCTGAGATCTTAGGGTTATAATGCCTTTGCTTCTGGCGAAAGGCTTTGACATCTTCTTTCAACGGGATGTCATGTTGGACGTCCTTTGGCTTAAAAGACTTTAGATCGGCGTAGGACCATGCCAATACGTCCATGTATCTCTTCAGTAGTTTGACAAACTTCCACTTCTCCTCAGGCGTGCAGCATTTTCCAATGTTCACGAATTGCGGATGCTCTACCGAACCTAAATTAACCGGTTCGGTTTCTGGGGATGATCCAGCATCATCTCGCCTTTTCTTTTTTACAAAATGGTCATGCCTGTCGAACAACCATTCCAGAGAAACCAGGCCCTTGAATTTTATTTCCTTTGAGCTGACATATGCCGTCGTTCTCTTCGGATTCATCTTTTTGATCGGTGACTGATTCGTGGCACATAGAAGTGGATCCTTCAAAATGCAATCCTTTGAAATTTTCCACCTTTTCTAGAAAGGCAATGAGTTGATTATCATCGTTGAATACTTGCCAATGCTGGGAATTATCCGGCACGCTCGGGTGGAAAACCATCTCAATGGTGTATTTGTCTGTTTTCAAACCTGGGTGAGGGAGCATGAGGGATGCTGAAACGGCCAATGAATCAGCCATGTCATTTTGAGCTCTTGGAATGGCTTCTATTGAAAAAGCGTCAAATTCCTCGATGTTGTCCCACACCGCATTACGGTAGTGCCTGAGCCTCTCATTCTTTACTTGATATATCCTCTTAATTTGATTCACGACTAGCTCTGCATCACCTTGCACTTTCAGATTTTTGATCCCTCTCTCTCTTGCGGCCTGCATGCCGAGTAACAGAGACTCATACTCAGCAGTGTTATTTGTGTTGAAAAATTGCAACTTAAAAGAGAGAGGAATAATTTCTTCCTCGGGAGATATTAGCACGGCTCCGGCGCCACATCCACTGGTTGCGCAGCTGCGTCAAATTGCAAGGTCCAGACCTTGTTAAGATCTTCTTCTTGGACGAGAACAACCATTTTGTCAGACTCGGCAGACAAGAAATAGTTCCCCATCCCTGATGATTCGAAAAGAATTTGAGCTTTGGGGTCTTCGGAGTTAGTAACCAAGTACTTCTTTTGTGATTCTGGCTCCAAAGTCTGCATTACACCTTTGTGGGGATTCTGGCCTTAGACCAATCCATATGAATCTCCCTGACCTCGCTGCAAAAAACTTCTTCCCGAAAAATTCCGTAAATTTCTTTGGAATGTCGGCAACGAGAATGGTCATCTTTACTCTTTTCTCTGGGAATGCAACAAATGCAAACTGCGCGTCTTTGATTTGACCAATCAACGGCACCTGCTTGGTTTCCAAGGAATAACATCTGCCAAAAGGCTTGGTAAGGGTGAGGCCTAGAGCATGAGCAACTTTTACCGGCATGACGTTATCAGAAGCCCCAGAATCAATTATGCAGTTACTTAACTTATGGCCATTGATTAGGAGGGAGAGATAGAAAGGTTCTATCTTGCCTGATGCAGATGTTGAGGCAATATTTATGCGGGATGCAGAAGGAGTGGCAAGGATTCCTTTCGGGGAAACCTGAGGAGATATGGCAGCTTGACTTTGAATATACTTGGTCAATCTTACAAGCTGTTCGGGATTTGACTGAAGATACTCGGCTTCAGACATTTGGATCTTGGTCTTTTTAGCATGATCTATGATATCAAATGCGGCCAAAGGTTGTCTCTGGTGAAGGAATGAGTCCCTCACTTCGCGATGGTAGGGTAGGATTACTGGTCTTTATAGGAGTATGAGAAGGCTGATTTGGAGGAGAAATAGGGGGAAAAGATTTCCTTGTAAAAGACTTAACAGGGAGTTGAGTAGGAAGAGGATTACCTCTTTTAGCAATGGTTGGAGGCGCGTTTGACACGGCCTTCTCCTTCTGCACATGGGCAGCCTCTGCTTCTTTTCCTTGCGAGCGGGTAAAAACAGCGTATGATTGTCCACTTGCATAGCCTTGTGTACCCTCCTCTTCATCAGATTCTTCCTCCTCAAATTCCATATACCCGATAGTAGAGTCACCAGTCGGCTCACCGACGTCTTGATCATCTTCGCCTTGAGACGAAGGTTCTTCGTAATCTTGTTCCTCTTCTTCAATTTCGGCTAGAGCGTTGACCGGAGGAGCCTCAAGCGCCAACCACGGAGCAGTTGCGGGTAAGCGCGGCCTTTGAGGAACATTGTTGGAAGTGAAATTCCTCCGTGGGATGTCCCGGTATGAGGAACTGGGGGAAGCTTGGGCTAACTGCTTCTTTAATGCAAGCAAGTCGTTCGCCATCTTTTGAAATCTTTGGATCAGATGAAGTAGTGGGCGAAGGGCCCGAAGATTTAGGCTTGGATGATTCCCTTTTCAATTCGCGGATATTATCAAATTATCTTCAATTCGAATGGCGGCATGGGTGAGAATCAAGGTAGCCACTTGCTCTTGCAGGAGCAAGAAACTTACTTTCGAACTCATAGCGTTCACGAAGAAACACTTCTGATTTTCTGGTGTTGGAAGCATGGCGACAGGGACACGGTTGATTAACGCATTGAACCTAGCGATAAAATCGCGCATGGTCTCATTGGCCTCCTTTTTCAGGTGAGTGATCTGTGATAATAATGCAAATGCATCTTCTGAAGGCTTGTACCTGTCTTCAAAAGCATCCCTCAAGGTGGCCCAACTGGTAATAGATCCGGCCGGTAAATGCTGAAACCATTCAGCTGCAGGCCCTTGTAAAGTTTCTAGAAAAAGGTGAACCGACACATCTTCATGGGTTACATCTAGGATACTGCATGACATGATGAATGCAGATATGTGTGAATCCGTGCTTTGGTTCCCACTCCCGTCGAATTTGGGAAAATTCTTTCGGTTTCCATGTGAGGGAGCGCGTGAACAGGATGTGGTAATGCGAGAGGACCCATAGCATTTCCCCATGGCACATCCATCTGGACCAGTGGAAAAAGAACAGGGGGGAGTGCGGTTCCATTGAGCAAATAAAAGCAACTTTGCGAAAGGGATGTAGAGGCTCCTTGTGAAAACCGGCTCTTAGTGGGGTGAGGCGCTTACAGGTGACCGATCAGCTGAACTTAGTGATGAAAAGCGCGCCGGTGCTACACTGAAATTGTGCCTTTGAAGCCGATCGAAAGTAGGATCGACTTCTCCACGAGCTCACCTGCCACGACGTAAATGGCTCACCTGCCAGCGTACCTTCCAGATCTGGAACGTTGTGGTGCAGATTTAAAATTTCTTTTTGGGTTGCACCTGCTGATTTTCTGGTTTTTCTGACAAAAACCAGCAGCATGTACTTTTCTAAATATTTAAAATTACCCTCTTCTGAAAACCGATTGCGGTTTAATGATAAAGAACAACGAGGATAAAATGATAGTGAAGATTAGCAAGCTGATTTTCGGATCTAAATTTGACTTTTTCAAAGAGTTTGAAATTTTTTGGTAAACAGTCAAAAACTCAGATCTACGGCAAAATACAGATTTTTATAAAAACTCAGTGAACTAAAGATCTCCAACTAGGCCAGATCTATGGATCTCAGAAGAAAATTTTCAATTCGGGTCACTTTTGCAAAATTTTGGATTTTTGACAAAAAGTTAAAGTTTGCAAACAGATAGTGATTTTTCTGATTTTTCCTGATTTTCTATCCTACCACTATCATAGATCTGATAGATCTGTTCGTTCCCAGTAGTCACCAAAAATGTTGGTTCGAAAATCTGTCGGTTGGGCAGATTTATGGATAGACGAGCCAGCAGTGTGCAGGGCATAGCCCCTCTTTGAGTCGTGTGAAACTAGGTTTATTGCTATTCTACCGGCGGGAATCATGCAAGTCTCACAATATTCTGCCTTTGGGGTTTGGGATCTCATCCCAGTAGGGTGTTTCCGACTGCGGAAAGAAAGGAATGAAAGAGAGGATGAAGAAAGATCAGGTCCGAAGGAAGAAAAGAAATGAATTCCAAGGAAGAAAGGTCAGAGGGTTTATGTTTTGGGATTGGTAGTAAACAGAGCCAAACCTACTTGCATAAATGAACAAAGCAATACTGATGAATAAATGACAATAAAACAGAAGTAGATTCAACAGAATAAACACACAGATCTGACATAAGAAAGATCAAATGCAAATAACACACGTATTCAGCACAAAGTCTAAATATTTGTATTAATATTCCTTTCTGTTACAAAAAGCTCAAAGTCTTTTCTCCTCACTTCTATTTTTCATCTGAAAGATATCCACTGCCTCAAATACAACAAGTATTTGAGTATTTATAGAAGAAGGAGAAGAAGGAAGGCAAAAAGGAACCAACCACCTATTTACAAAATATCTACAAAAATATCTCAAAGTCATGTTGACTTTTGACAACTTGATGGATGACATCATCCCATGGTGCAACATGGATGATGTCATCATTTGTGTCAACATACTTTAGACATTTTACAAAAAGAAAGTCGGAAGAGAGAGAGAAGAAGAGAGAATTTATTCATCGTCGTCATCCCACGGCTGAAAGGGGATATCCTGTTGTTGCTGCTCGGGTGACGAGATGTGGAATTGGGCACGGTATTCCATGAACTTGCTGATCATGGGCTCTAGCTGATCCTGGGAAGGATCCTTGTGTCGCTCACTGATCACCTCGCAAGTCTCCCGCTCGTCTATGAGCTTCTCTAGGAGTTTGGAATATTCTTTCTCTGCTTCTATTAGGAACCCGATGAAGTCCCGACAGGCCAGCAGGTTATTGATGGACTCTGCGTCAAAAGTGACCTCTGGCCCCAGCCCTTGCGAAATGATCTCCTTGAAGATCTGGATGGTTTCATCAACTTTCCTTAAGGCGAAGGAAGGAGTAAGCAACCCTGGAGACATGTTGAGAATGATTTGCTCCATTTGGTGCATCGCGTCCAGGGCTTCTTCCTTTACCTTATCGATCTTTTCAAGGATGAATTCCAGTTGATCCATCCGGTAGTCCAGAGTGGAAAGGATTTTATTGAGGGCCCTGGGATGACCGAAAACACCGAACTTGACCAGATCTTCGACTGAACAGTCGAACATTGTTTGAAAGGTCTCACGTTGCAGCCTAGCATGGTCTAGCTCTTCTGATATGGGTCCTGCTAATGCCTGGAGTTCTTTGTTCACCTTGTTGATGTTCAGGTACAAATCGGTGAACTTGGCGATCACTTTTTCACTGTCCTTGAGGATTTGGCTCCTCAATGTGAAGCGCCATACCACCTTTCGCCGATCTTTGCATATTCATCAATTTTATCCTGGCTCAGAGGCTCAGGAGTTTCGGCGGCAGTTGTGGGAGGTGCACTGCCCATCTTCTGTAAGGCTTGGAGCAGATGTTTATTTTGCTCTTTCAGCAGCCTTTTCTCTTCTTTTGCTTCTTGAAGCTTCTTGCAGAGGGCGTCAACTGCAGATAGGGCCTCTCCCTGAAGGCTTTCAGAAGACGTCCCCATTGTGACTTGAGTCACTATGTATAATCTGTCGAGGACAGATCCTTTTTATCCTTCAGAGGATTGGGGTACGCGATCTCCATTACCCTCTCTCCCGAAGCACTCTGAGAGAAGCGTGTGATGGGCTTCTGCTTCTTTACCCCTTTTGACGGGATCACGGAGAAGTCCATCAGAGCGATGGGAACTTTCCTTTTCTGTTGACTCAGGTGTTGGGAGATCAGTGGACTTATGGGAGAAGGACCGAGAAGCAGAGAGAGGGGGCAGTGCGGTAGTTGAAGGGAAAAAAGTGGAGACACTTGGAGGTGGCATCGAGAGGGAGGCCGAGGAAGTGCTCACGGGAGGAAGGGATCTTGCGGAGAGAAGACATAGGAAGGGAAGGGGAGCTCGAAATGAGGGAAGAAATGGAGGGGAGAGAGTCCGCGAGAGAAGATGGACGAAGAAGCGGGGAGGGATAGAAGGGACCTTAGTTATTCTGGCGGTGGCGACATCACGAGTGGATGGGCCTATTGGGACATCTTCCATTTTTTCTTTCTGCAGGAAGCCGAGTTACAACTTGTTCGGTGCGGCGGAAGGAGGACTTTAGAGCTTCTTCTTGGGTGGGCTGATTCACCCTCTTTACCCTTTCCTTTGCCTTTTGGCTGCTGTTTTGATCGAGGAGGTGCGTTACCCAACGGAGAGGTTGTGAAATCGACTCCGAGGTAGACGAGCCCGTTCATTCGGCACCAATGCTCTATTCTGCGTAGAGTTTCCTTGACTCTTTCCTCAATTGTCTGAGGGGCTTTGGTTCTATCAATCAATGCAAAAGGCCAATCGTCCCCACCTGTGTCAAGATACACTTGATCCACTTCCTCCTCAGTAGTTTGGTATCCTTTGGGGACGATGGCCACCCCGTACTGGATGATTTCTGCTAAGGCCAGGTGAGAATGATCCTTCCTCCTGAGCTCAACCTCGTGATATAAGTCAATGTAGATATCTTCGATCTGAGGGATGTGGATCGGGTCGAGCTTGGCCCTAGGCAAACAATTTCTTGGATCGAAAGTGGGCCTTGCTGGGAAGTCATGTTTGATTCAGCAGCTCCAGCTCTGCTGCAAACATGTCCTTTGCCTTGTGGTGAGAGGGACACGTATACCTACCCACTGTGAGGGGGAAAGGAGTTCCACCCTTCTTTCTCTTTAGGCACTTTTCATGGTAAGTAATAAGCTGCCTTGACAGCTCCAACAGGATCAACTTGGGCCCGGCATATCTTGGCAGTCTAGTCGGTTCCCCCAAGAAATTAACTGCCCTCAGATAGGTGAATGTAGGGAACTGAGTGAATAGGGCCCCCCACTTCTCAGTAGCTGCTACTATGCTCTTGGTCGTGTGACCGTGAGTCATATTTGACCTCAACAGGCAGATGTTGAAGTAGAAGAATGCATCGTTGATCTTTGTGAATTGGGGGATGCTATTTTCCAGCTTCAGCTCTGGATAGTATTCATAAATTTTGACTTGGGGCCAAACCCCACACCGCATCAGAGCTGGATAGTCCCTTTCTGAAGCTGCAGCATAGACTACGTAGGAGTTCATATAGAACCTCCCCGTTGTGTTGAGTTGTTGTAGCTGCTCAGAGATTGTGCTGCTTATAATTTCTACCCATTCAAAGCGTTGATCGGGCACATTTTTGTTCATTGTTTCCAAGTACCGCAACATCCACTTGTGAAAATAATGGGCGTCAGGAAGCCCAAAGACTCTGCTCAGGAACGTAATGGTGTCACTGAGTTCCTCTGAAAAGTCACTGCGATGAATGACTTGTGGCCACCGAGTCACTGCTTTTTTGTTCTTCAGATAAACTTCATTCATCAGCTGCATACACTGATCTTCATTGTCATCCCAGGCCTTAATGCAGTCTTCTCGGCTGACGGCCACAAAGTGCCGGTGATGAGGAATGCCGAGCATCATCTCAAAGTGGCGGGCAGTGAGGTTAATAATAACTTCACCCTTCTCCCCATGGACACATCTTGTGTCTTTGTTGTAGCATCGGGCTACCACCATCATAAATTCATTGTTTACGGCACTGACTGGGATCCCACCAGCAAGGTGCAGGGCACTGCCTATCAGCTTGTCCATCCATGGACTTCTCGTGACCCTCTGGGTTCTGGCCCAGAATTCCTCCATGTCAATATGACCCAGTTCTGAGTCTCTGATATCTAGGTCACACTCTTGGGACTCGGGCATTCTGACCCTCTGATACTTATACTTCATTTCTTCTTCTGTGAGCTTGGCCTTGCCTTTAGATTTGATAGGTTTCTTGCTTGATGTTGACATATGTTCTTCTGAACTTAGTTTCTGATCTGCAAGAATAAGAAGTGAAACCCAATTGAAGAAAGCCATGTCAATTTATTTGATTTTCCATTGAAATCTTGTGAGAGAAAGAAAGAGTTAGCAATTTTAAGGCTTCGGGCGCGGGGCGCATGAATCTTTGCGGTATAGGGCTAAATAGTAAGGCGCACAGGGAAGGGATGCTGCAAGGGGTAAATCAGCGCCAAAGGGCGCATGGCGCATAGACACTGCAGGGTGCATTCTTTGTTGTTGTAAGCACAGGTGCGCCTGCGCCATATGGATGTGTTTTATAAGGGCGCACAGATTCTTTATGTTACGCGGGAACATGATGCGCCATTGGCGCATATATCTTTCATTTTGCATGGAACTTCGGTGCGCCAAAGGCGCATATAAGGTGTGTGTAACATATGCTTTTTGTGCGCTTAAGGGAACCTGGCGTGGCGCATGAAGGGTCTGCATGACATGATGTTATTGCGGTGAGGGACGCGCCTGCGCCGTTTATAGCTTTGCACTTTGCGCATAGGAAAAGACTGTTACATGGATGCTGGGTGCGCCAAAGGGCGCAGGAATTTGTGATGTTGCACTCAAGTTTGATGCGCCAAGAGGGCACACGGGAAGCGTTTGCAGCAAGTGGGGGAAGTGCGCCATGAGGGCGCAGCTTTTCTTTGTGTAACAGGGGTGACAGATGCGCCGAAGGGGAACAAAAATACAGTTCATTTCAAGCCATGATTCTTCTCAGAGGGGTTTCATTCTTTCAAACTTCTTCTGCAAGGTACCTTGGGGTGATAGAAATGGCTTTAAACAAAGGTTTCCAAGCTATTATTTGAGAGATGAGCTCCCTCTGCCAGTGAAATCTGGAAAGAGGGGAGGAATATGTGGAAAGACAGCGGGGGAGCAAGTTCATGATTTCATTCTTTTCAATCCAAACTGAACCAACCTAGCATTCAAAAACCCCAAAAACAAAACACACGAAAAGAAAGAAGGCCACTTACCCGGATAAATAGCAAAGAACGTGCAAACGGGTCCACTATGTGATCGAAAGCGACAGGGCAGGTGCGCTGACAGGCTCGAGAAAAACAATATTTAAAAATAATCACGTGATAGCTCTGGTGATAATGACATTGCAGGCGCCTATATATAGGCGAGGTAGCAATAAATGTGCCACCAACCTTTTAAGTGGCGCACCAAAAGAGTTGTCGACACAAGAAAACATGCGCCAAAGGATTAAAAGGGGGCGCATGAACATTTGATGTTGCATAGTGATTATAACCAACACCAAGACTGATATGAAGGTTAAGCATTCATGGCAACGTTTCGAGAAGCATGACTACGAAATGACCACCGCCCACCGATAAACCACCACCTCTATCCAACCACCAATACTACAAGTACAAGTAAGTGCATTTGGATCTACATCTTTCCATATTTATTTAGATCAGTTTATTTATATCTCTGTTTGGGAGTCCTAGTCTCCTTTGCATCTCATCACCCCTCACCTTCTTGTCAATCCCCACCTAACCACCTATAACCTCCCATCTCTCCATACCCAACTCTAGACATCTCTAAGTATTCCTAGCATTGTCATCAACCTCACCATTCTCTGTCTATTCTCTGTGCAATCACAGAGAATCATCAAAACCAAACTTTATTGAGTTTCTATCAACCCGACCCTACCGACACCGGTTAACCTAAACCATCATCGGTTTCCTCTCAACCGGCATCGGTCATACAAAACCGATGTCGGTCTCTATATCTAGTAAATGCTCTATAACAACAACCTCATAACATTCACCCAAATAACCCAAACCACTCAAAACTTGACCCTGACCTATCCCAACCACCTTATTCACCTATCTAACTTCTAGATCTGATCATAACCTAGCTTGTTAGATTAGATTTGCTTATTGTACTTGAATGAGACACCTAAATCATATCAACTACAATAGGATGTCATTTACTTATTATACTTGAATGAGATACCTAAATCATATCAACTACAGTAGGATGTCATTTACTTATGTTATTTCTTACATTGAATTGTATTAAACAGTGGATTGATAGCCATCTAGGAAGTATCACACTTCCCAGATCTAACACACGCTAGGAATTCCACTAACATATATTGTTTAATATTCCTCTTGTGGTCTTGTTTTACATTCACAGGTAGTTCCTCCTAGCAAAAAGGAAGTTCTCGCAATCAACATTGGATCGGAAATCAGAACACACACACTCTACCTTCCACCTTCATTCACAGGTATTCCTCCTCACCCTTACCCTATCTATTTTTCTCATACGTATGCAACTTATCGGCGAAACAAGGTTTCTAAGTGATGTGGCTATGTTAGGTGTAAATTTACTTAATTAAAGTAATTAAATTAATTAATAATGTGAGGATGAACATTAATTCAATTGTAAGTAATTAAATTAATATGAATGCGGGGTAAGGGGTCATGGTTAGGTGAATATGTTACATTAGTTAAATAAAGGGGACCAAGGGAGTGTGACCCAAATTTGGTGTCTACATTTTCCCCTTTTGTCACATAGCTTGTATTGATAAGCGACACTGACAAAAATAGGAAGTGGTTTCCCCAAATATAGGTGAGAGTGGGGTTGCCCCAAGTACGGGTAGAGGTGATCCCCCTCAAATTGGGAACTGGTGAGGTGTCAAACGGATTCAAAGTGAGTGGTTTGATAAATAGGTAAATAATTAAAGTAAGTTTCAATAGGTAAAGGTATGGGAATTTTTAGTAATGGGTAATGGCAATCGAATGCACACACACGTATAGATTGCAATACAAAGATGCGGGTTGAAGCGAGCTTAGAAACTCTACGTTGTCAAAAGGGTGATAGGTTTATCCAAATGAGGTTGAAGTGATTCAGGTATCCAAGGTATAGGATATGGTCATGAATCACAATGAGGTCCGATGTAGGAATGGGTAATAGGTTTTTTTCTATGGCACCAAAGGTATGGTTGGGATAAACATCACATCATTAGGAAAGGTAAGGTCATTAGGCTAAACAACATGGGCAATAGCGATTAAAGGTATAAAGCAAGGACACAAATTCAAATGTCACCAAATCCGGTTGAGGTCACAATATGTAGGTCGGGGGCACTGGTAAGGCCGAGGTATAGGTAAATAACATGTCCTTAAGTACAATTAAGGAAATGTAGAGGTAGTGTAGGCTTGTGGGTAGGGTATAATAGGTATTGGTAAGGTTAAAATGTTGGAGCAACACTGTTGTTAGGAAAAATGGGCATGAGGTGGGTCAAAAGGTAATGTCAGGTGACCGATGTCGGTTATGTTAACCGACATTGGTTGGCTAGGGCATGACATGACCGACGTCGGTCATGTTGATTTGGGGAAAAAAAGGAAAAATTCATGTTTTACGGATTCATTTTGACTTTTCCACTTTTAGAAAATGACAGAGGAGAAGGTGAGTCGTAGAAAATGACAAGCACTGAAGGAGAGTTGAGGTGACGAGTTATCTAGCGGGTGATTGGCATTTGATTGATGGGTCCACGAGATCTATTCAATTGATTTGAGTGGTTTGGAGGTGAGGATTTGATTTGGTCATGGCAGGGGTAGGAGAAGGAGAGGGTGGACCAATGACACAATGGCTAGATGTGCCACCATGGAGATGGCACTGAGTAGAGGTAGGCGACAATCTGAATCCCTCATTTGGGTGAAAATAATGTGGTTGAAATTGGTTTATTGAAAATTTGGGTGGAATTTTTAATTTTGAATTTGGGGGTAAAATTGAAGGGAATGAGGGTGGGAAGGTCTAATGTAGGCTAAATAGTTTTGGGCATGAAGCTAGGATAGGTTTGGGTAGGTTAGAGTAGGTTTTTAGGCTAGTTTTGTGAATTTAAAATAAGGGGGATGGGTTTTGGTTTTGGTTACTGCAACAGAGACCGATGACGGTGGGCTTTAGCTAGCATCGGTCAAGGCTTACATTATTTACACCCGATTAAAAGGGACCGATGATGGTCAAGAAGACCGGTGATGATCAAGGCAACCAACGAATGGTTAAGGATAAGAGTAAATATGTGAGAGAAGGGCTAGGTAGGAAAGGAAAATAGGTGAGGAAGGGGTAGGTGAAGATGTATGTAGAGGGAAGAGGGTAAAATGTGATTTTGGTGATGTGGGATAGGTAAGTAGGTGAAATGAATTAAGATAATGGGTAAGGATATTATGGGACAGTAGGTTTGTAGGTGAGTATTGTGTAGTGGGTAAGAGGTGATTTGGGGTGGTCAAGTCTTGACACAGTTGTATTGGATGATGCAGGTGATAGATCAACTAAGGATGTGGGACAAAGTACCACCCCTCTTTAGTATAGATGTGGCCCAATGTGACCACGGAGGAGTGGGAGCACATGACCGAGGTTGGACTAAGTGTGATTTGACACTATAGGTGTATAGCTCGGGATCATAGTTTGATGGTCGCTCTCATCAATAGATGGGATTCCGCAACCAATACCTTTCACTTACCGACGGGTGAGATGACTGTCACCTTGGAGGATGTATATAGGATTCTATGGCTTCCTATTGTTAGGGAGCCAATATATTCCATTTCATCAGAGGCATCGGTGGAGCCGATAGTGGTTGTGTTTGGTGAGGCGATGGGTGAGCTAAGGTATCACAACACGAGTCTCACTTATGGAGATATGTATGCAGCCTATCCGCAAGAGACTAGGCTATTTGTGCTGATGATGGTGGCAGTTGGATGTTTTACATTGCCAGATTCTAAGGGTGGTAGGTTTCTGTGAGCACTGATGGGTGTGCTACAGGATATGATTGAGGAGCGGATACGCTTTGCTTGGGCACCAACTTTCCTAGTTTAGCTATATAGGGAGCTATGGGCCTATGGAAGATTAAGGTAGTTTGGTATGTATTTTACATTTTTATCACACGACCGGGCATACGAGCACATCGTGTGTGTGCACCCGATCGGTTTACCATGACAGAGTTTTTGGGGGTGGCTTGTTCAAATTTGGTTTCAGACGATGGGTACCAGTCTCTAGATAGCCAAGGGTGGTGAGGGACACATATGATGTGTCATACTACATGCAAGTGATTGGAGGGCCTTTCTACAGTTGATATTGTGTGGAGACCATATGTGGACTATCCATCCTACAGAGGCATGGATGAGGAGTTAGAGGAGCTTTAACTACTTATACATAGATACAAGGGCAACGTGTCGAGGAGCATGAGATGATTCCCATGGACATGGTTAGAGAGCGATTTGGGCTATAGCGGGATGTACCCCACCTTTTCCACGGTATCGCAGAAATGATGTGGAGAGACCCCTATCTCCACCATGCCCGAGTGTTCCTACAAGACAAGAGGAGCAGGCACAAGATAGGTGGATTGATGACACTTGAGTCACTAATGGATACGAGCGGTGGTGGGCGGAGCGGAATGCACTACGGGTGGCACCACCAAGGCAAGGATAGCCATATATAGCCACCGTCATAAGTACATAGGGATAATTTATAAGGTTGGGTGGCCTCCCTTCAGCACGAGATTATGGTGTTATAGGGACAACTCACGAGATCGAGGCATAGTTAACCACTTTATATGCTCGTGTGATGGCTCTACAGCCCCGGGTAGTACAGTGATGGCACTCCGCACACGTGGAGATGGGGATGGTGGATAGGTAGCCACCCTACAAGCATATGTGACAGGTTTAAAGGGTCATCGACCACCGCACATGTACAAAAGTTGTTGCCTTATAGGCCCATGTTGCCATGCAGTACAAGTACCCCCACGAGTCCGGGGACAAGGTCCCATATTACGAGCACATGCACCGGACGAGTCCCAGGCACGAGTAGAAGGCGAGGCTTGAGACGGGCATTGAGTTCATTAATAGCAGGGAAGAGTTCATAGGTTATAGTGAGACCCATGGCACCACTACATAATGTATCGATGGTGAGGTTCGGTGGATTCCACTGAGCGAGGCTCATTACTATCGGATCACCCGACGACTATCGGTATAGATGTTCCCTCATATGCTGAGTACAAATCCCAACAGGCATCTAGTGAGTGGATGAGATCTAGGAATCATAGTTCAGGGAGTATAGGGGAGTCGAGCCAATGGACAGGGCCAGGGAGAGGTTACGAGTTCTCGGAGACCATGCCCGAGTGAGGGCTAGGAGGATACCGCAGATCAAGACCTATGTAGGGTGGAGAGATGCTTGCATAGGTGGCTAACATGTAGGGAGGAGGAGATAGGTGAGACTAGTCAGGAGGATATCAGGTGGGGTGATGATTAGTCACTTGATATGATCATTGTTTTGATTATATATATATATATATATATATATCGGCCTGTGTGTTGAAGACGTGAGATTGTATATGAGGTTTTTGAGATACTTATATTTATTTGTATATGTGTATATATGTATTGATACACAGACTCTCCCATTTATATAGTTTACGATATTTATTGGATGGATGATGTACTTGTTTTAATTTCCATTATTATTATGTATTGATGGAAACTAGGTGCGTAGGTATGATTAAGTTGAGGTTGTTGTTTTGGGGTAACTGCTCTTTGGTTACATTGGGTTTCTATGTCTCATATGGATCTTGATCCTTTTTGTAATGATTCTCATTCCTATTAAGCTTCTAGGCCCCCTTTTGTATATAAGGGTATAGTCCCTTTCAAAAAACTATTTACCAATAATAAAAAAAAAAAAAGTTGAGGTCATATAGGCACAATTGATTTTAGGTCAGTTAGGCATGATGGAGTCAGGTTTAGGCATGGTGGAGTCTAGGTGGTTTAGGCATGATTGAGTTAAGGTCATGTAGGTATGATGGAGTTTAGGTGAATTAGGCATGATTGAGTCGAGGTCATGTAGGCATGATGGAGTTTAGGTGATTTAGGCATGATGGAGTTTAGGTGATTTAGGCATGATTTGGTCATGTGTTTGGGTTTAATTTAATTTCCAAGTTATTGGTAGTATTGAAAATAAATGATGATGTATATGTATGTTGTGGTGTAAATTTCCCAATGTTTGATATCATGGAAATGTGAAATGAGTGATGTATGATATGGTGATGTTATTGTTGGCTCAAAAATCTATCGCTTGGGCAAATTTATGGATAAACAAGTCAACAAAGTGCGGTGGCATAGCCCTCTTTGAGTCAAAGCAAGCGAAATCGGTTTATTGCTATTCTACCAAAGTAGGAATCGCATGCAAGTCTCACAATATTCTGCCTTTGGGGGTTTTGGATCTCATCCCAATAGATGTGTTTCCGACTGAGAGGAAAAATGAAAGGAGGGGAGAAAATGAAGAAAGATCAGATCCGAAGGGAGAAAAGAAATGAATTCCAAAGCAGAAGGGTCAAAGGGTCTATGGTTTGGGTTGGTAGTAAACAGAGCCGAACCTACTTGCATAGACGGATAAAGCAATACTGATGAATAAATGACAACAAATTAGAAGCAAATCCAATAGAACAATCACACAAATCTAACATAAGAAAGATCTGATATTAAAACACATGTATTCAGCACAAAGTCTAAATATATTGTATTCAATGTTTGTTTCCTGTTACAAAGAGTTCAAAATCTTCTTCTTACTTCTATTTCTCATCCGAAAAGTATTCACCACCGAATACAACAAGTATTTGAGTATTTATAGAAGAAGAGAAAGAAGGAAGGCAAAAAGGAACCAACCACCTATTTACATAATATCTACAAAATATCTCAAAGTCATGTTGACTTTTGACATCTTGATGGATGACATCATCCCATGGTGCAACATGGATGATGTCATCATCATCTGTGCCAACATACTTGAGACATTTACAAAAATAAATTCGAAGAAGAGAGAGAAATTATTCATCGTTGTCGTCCCGCTGATGAAAGGGGGGATCCTGCTTCTACTGCTGCTCAGGTGACGAGATGTGGAATTGGGCACGGTATTCCATGAACTTGCTGATCATGGGCTCTAGTTGATCCTGGGAAGGATCCTTGTGTCGCTCACTGATAGCCTCGCAAGTCTCCCGCTCGTCTGTGAGCTTCTCTGGGAGTTTGGAATACTCATTCTCTGCTTCTATTAAGAACCCGATGAAGTCCCGACAGGCCAGCAGGTTATTGATGGATTCTGTGTCAAAAGTGACCTCTGGCCCCAGCCCTTGCGAAATGATCTCCTTGAAGATCTGGATGGTTTCGTCAACCTTCCTTAAGGCGAAAGAAGGAGTAAGCAACCCTGGAGACATCGTTAGAACAATTTGTTCCATCTGATGCATTGCATCCAGGATTCTTCCTTTACCTTATCAATCTTTTCGAGGACGAATTCCAGTTGATCCATCCGGTAATCCAGAGTGGAAAGGATTTTATTGAGGGCCCTGGGGTGACCAAAATGCCGAACTTGACTAGATCTTCGACTGAACAGTCGAACATTTTTTGAAAGGTCTCATGTTGTAGCCTAGCATGGTCCATCTCTTCGATATGGGTCCTGCTAACGCCTGGAGTTCTCTGTTCACCTTGTTGATGTTCAGATACAAATCGGTGAACTTGGCGATCACTCATTCACTATCCTTGAGGATCTAGCTCCTCCAGTAGAAACTGCCATACCCTACTCGCCGATCTTTGCATATTCATTAATTTTATCCTGACTCAGAGGCTCAGGAGTTTCAGCGGTAGTTGTGGGAGGTGCACTGCCCATCTTCTATAAGGCGTGGAGCAGATGTTTATTTTGCTCTTTCAGTAGCCTTTTCTCTTCTTTTGCTTCTTGAAGCTTCTTGCAGAGGGCATCAACTGCAGATAGGGCCTCTCCCTGAAGGCTTTCAGAAGATGTCCCCATTGTGACTTGAGTCACTATGTAATCTGTCAAGACAAATCCTTTTTATCCTTCAGAGGATTGGGGTATGCGATCTCCATTACCCTCTCTCCCAAGCACTCGAGAGAAGCGTGTGATAGGCTTTTGCTTCTTGCCCCTTTGATGGGATAACGGAAAAGTCCATCGGTGCGATCGGAACTTTCCTTTTCTGTTGACTTAGGTGCTGGGAGATCCAGGCTGGACTTAGGGGAGAAGGACCAGAAACAGAGAAGGGGCAGTCAGCGCAGTGGAAGGGAAAACGTGGAGACACGTGGTGGCGGCATTGAGAGGAAAGCCGAGGAAGTGCCCACGGGAGGAAGGGATACTGCAGGGAGGAAGTCATAGGAAGGGAAGGGAGCTCAGAGATGAGGGAAGAAATGGAGGGGGACAGCTCCGCGAGAGAGGAGAAGATGGACGAAGAAGCAGGAGGAACAGTAGAAGAAGGGGGAGAGGAGACGACCAAAGGAATGGTCACTTGGGTCACTCGAGGAGGGGAAGGAGGAGAAGGAGAAGGAAAAGAAGGGACCTCAATTGTTACAGTTGTGGCCACATCCTGAGTGGATGTGCCTATGGGAACATCTTCCGCCGCTTCTTCTTCTGAGCTTTTGGGATTACAACCCGTTCTTGTGAAGCGAAGGAGGGCTTTCAGGAGCTTCCTCTTGGGTGGAACTAGATTCACCCTCTATTCCTTTTCCCTTGCCTTTTGGCTTTTGTTTAGCCCAGGAGGTGCGTTGCCCAATGGAGAGGTTGTGAAATTGACTCCAAGGTAGATGAGCCCGTTCATTCGACACCAATGCTCTGATCTGCGCAGAGTTTCCTTGACTCTCTCCTCGATTGTTTAAGGAGCTTTGGTTCTATCAATCACCACGAAAGGCCAATCGTCCCCACCCGTGTCAAGATACACTTGATCCACTTCTTGCTCAGTAGTTTGGTAGCCTTTGGGGATGATGGCCACCCCGTACTGGATGATTTCTGCTAAGGCCAAGCGAGAATGATCCTTCCTCCTGAGCTCAACCTCATGATATATGTCGATGTAGATATCTTCGATCTGAGGGATGTGGATCGGGTCGAGCTTGGCCCTAGGTAGAAAATTTCTCGGTCGAAGGTGGGTCTTGCTGGGAAGTTATGTTTCAGATTCAGCAGCTCTAGTTCTGTAAACATGTCTTTCGCCTTGTGGTGAGTGAGACACGTATACCTACCCACTATGAGGGGGAAAGGAGTTCCACCCTTCTTTCTCTTTAGACACTTTTCGTGGTAAGTAATAAGCTGCCTCGACAGCTCTAGCAGATCAACTTGGGACCGGCATATCTTGGCAATTTAGTTGGTTCCCCCAAGAAGTTGACTGCCCTCAGATAGGTGAATGTGGGGAATTGAGTGAACAAGGCCCCCCACTTCTCGGTAGCTGCTACAATACTCTTGGTCGTGCGACCATGAGTCATATTCGGCCTCAAGAGGCAGATGATGCCGTAGAAGAAGGCATCGTTGATCTTTGTGAACTGGGGAATACTATTTTCCAGCTTCAGCTCTGGATAGTATTCATAAATCTTAACCTGGGGCCAAACCCCACACCGCATCAGAGCCGGATAGTCCCTTTCTGAAGCCACAACATAGACCACGTAGGAGTTCATATAGAACCTCCCCGTTGTGTTAAGTTGTTGGAGCTGCTCAGAGATTGTGCTGCTTATGATTTCTGCCCACTCAAAGCGTTGATCGGGCACATTTTTGTTCATTGTTTCTAAATATCGCAGCATCCACTTGTGAAAATAATGGGCGTCAGGAAGCCCAAAGACTCTACTCAGGAATGTGATGGTGTCACTGAGTTCCTCTGAAAAGTCACTACGATGAATGACTTGTGGCCACCGAGTCACCACCTTTTTGTTCTTCAAATATACCTCGTTCATCAGCTGCATGCACTGATCTTCATTTTCATCCCAGGCCTTGATGCAGTCTTCCCGGCTTACGGCCACAAAGTGCCGGTGGTGAGGGATGCCGAGCATTATTTCAAAATGGCGGGTAGTGAGGTTGATTATAACCTCACCCTTCTCATTATGGACACATCTTGTGTCTTTATTGTAGCATCGGGCTACTACCATCATAAATTCGTTGTTCACGGCGCTAATCGGGATTCCACCAAAGAAAGTGCGGCGCACTACCTATCAATTTTCCATCCATGGACTTCAATCTCTGGGTTCTCGGCCCGTAAATCTTCCATGTCAATATGGCCCACTCCGAGTCTCTGATGTCTAGGTCACACTCTGCTTGGGACTCGGGCATCCTGACCCTCTGATACTTGTACTTCATTTCTTCTTCTGTGAGCTTGGCTTTGCCCTTGGATTTAGTAGGTCTCTTGCTTGATGTTGACATATGTAACTCTAGACTTAATTGTTGATCTGCAAGAAGGAGAAGAGAAACCCAATGCAAGAAGGTCATATTAGTCATTTGATCTTCCATTAAAGTGTCAACAGAAGAAAGAGTTAGTGATTTTAAGGCCTCAGGGCATAGGGCACATGAATACCGCAGTTACATTTTTGTTGTTGTGAACACAAGTGCACCAGCGCCATGTGTATGCGTTTTATAAAGGGCGCGGATAATTTTCATGTTACATGGGTGCAGGATGCGCCAAAGGGCGCAAGTTTAATGCGTGTAACATCATTTTTTCATGTGCCACAGGAGAACTTGGCACAGCGCATGGAAGGTCTGCATAACATGATGTTGTTGTAAGCATGGATGCGCCTGTGCCATTTAAAGTTTTACACTTGGCGCAGATTTTGTTGGTGTTGCATAGATGCAGGGTGCGCCAAAGGGCGCAGGTTTAAGCGATGCAACAAATGAGTTTGGTGTGCCAAAAGGGGCGCAAGGAAAGTGTTTGCAACAAACGAAGGAAGTGCGCCATGAGGGCACAGCTGTTCTTAGTGTAACAGGCAGGGAAAGTGCGCCATTGGCGCGACTGTCTATCATGTTGCAGGCGTGACAGATGCGCCAAAGGAGAAAAACAACAGTGTTTCCCTTTCAAGCCATGATTCTTTCTCTGAGGGGTTTCATATGTGGTTAAGCTCCTTTTGCAGGGTTCATTGGGTTATGAAAGAAGCTTGATCAAAGAGTTCCAGCAAACTTTTTAGGACAGAGTCCCCTTTACCAGCAGATCTGGAAAGAGGGGGAAAAATGCATGGGTGCAGGAAAAACAGCAAGGAGGGTGGGGAGTTCATGTTTTGACAGCTTTATTAATTCAATCCACACCAACAGGCAGCCAAAAACCAAAACACAAAATGCACAAAAAGAAGTGAGGACCTCTTACCAGGATATATAATAAAGAAGTGTACAAACGGGTCCACAAAGTGATTCAAAAACGACAAAACAGGTGCGCTGTTGACAGGTACAGAGGCGAGAGAAAAATTCACGTGATTGTGTCGGATGACAATGACAGTGCAGACGCGCCTATATATAGGCGAAGTGGTAATAAATGCACCACCAACTTTTTCAAGTGGCGCATGAAAAGCATTGTCGACACTAGAAAGCGTGTGCCCTTGGCGCACCGAAACACTTGCCAACACGAAGTTATATGTGCCCTTGGCGCACCGAAAGTGATGTCGACACAAGAAAATGTGCGCCCTTGGCACACCAAAAAGTGGCGCAACAAATGTATTGTTGACATGAAGGCGCATGCGCCTTGGCGCATGCAAGGAAGACTCAACATAGTGAGGCGCATCAAAACGCCTGTTGACACTTCAAACCATGCGCCAAAGGCTTAAAAGGGGGCGCATGAAAGCTTGATGTTGCATAGTCATTATATGTGCTGACCAAAAAAGACCAAAAATGGCTAAGTTCAGAAAACTAGATTTCCTGGGAAGGGATTTTGCAACGTTCCGAACGTAAGGGGTCCCTAACGTGGCATTAGGCCGAACAAAATTTTGGTAGGGTTATCGTAAATTGCACCCAACAATTTTACGGATAATAGTTATAAAATGGTAAATATGTATATTTTATGATTGTGTAATTTCTGAGTTTTTGTAAAATGGAAACTAAGGTAGAATTTGAATAGAAAGGGGAAAATTGGCTAGGGAAAGAGTAGTCGAGCTAACCTTCAAGGGCCCCATGCCCTTAAAGTGTTGCCTACATGGCCCCGACGAAAGGGGGCCTCAAGGCCGATGTAGTTCTCCCATAAGCTAGGGAAGAATATGATGAGGTAGAGGAATGGGTTGGTTGGTTTTATGCATGATTGAGTTTGGGTCGATTAGGCATGGTTGAGTCTAGGTCGGGCTTGGCATGGTTGAGTTCAGGTCATTTAGGCATGGTTGAGTCTAGGTTAGTTAGGCATGGTTGAGTTTTAGGTCGAATAGGCATGGTGGTTGTCTATGGTGAATAAATATGGGTGATTTTGGTGGAAAAATAATTTCTAGAATGTAGGTGTCAAAGGTCTGGTCCTGTAAAGGAGGATCAAGAAGTAAGAAAAGAGGTGAATGGTTAGAGGAGACAAAAGTGTCACCTGATTGATAAGAACCCTAATGAGTCTATCATACCAAAAATTAGCTTATGAACGGAAGACCTAAAAGGCATTACATGATTGATTGTTCTATGGGTGAAGAAGGTCACATGATCATGAAATGTTGCATTTGTGGCATGTCCCTTGAGTAGGTAGAAGGTTAGAAAGGCAAGGAAGTGAGGTGAAAAAATGTTGGTTTAGCGTAACTTGGTGTGCGACAATATGCCTTTTTGACAAGAGACTCGAGATCAAAATAGGCAATTCCATGACAAAAAAGTTAACTTTTTCTTTTTGCTTTTGTTTTTATATACTGATCAATTTGGGAATTCTATGTGGGATGAGTAGAATATATCCTTGAGGTCTTAGTGAAGTTGGTCAATACGGGAAGCTTCGAATATTTTTATTTTATTTGTGCAGGAATAGTCTTCTTTTTTTGTGATAGACTATGTATAGTGTGGCTAGCTTTGTATAGTTGTCCTTCAAGGGAGCAGTCTATTTATAGCAGCAAGATAGAAATATTAGATGTCCTTTTTGAGGGAGTCATCTTTTGGTGAGAATTTTGACTCAAGGAGTTTTGAATTTGAAAGTCCCATATATTTATTTTTGAATTATTTTTGGACTTTTAGGTCATGGACAAGACTATAGAGAAGGATAGGCTCATGTTATGAAGACAAAACTATAGTACATAGGGGTTAGCTATGAAATATGGGTTTTTAAGTAATGAACAACCATGGGATTCCATCTTGAAAAAGATGAAAAGTATCCATCAAAATCTTTGACTAATAATGCCACCTTAGGATGCATTTTCTGTAGTTTTTACTTAACAAGATTTGCATCTAGGTGAATCACCATATTGTGTACAACTAGATAGGGATCCAAACCTAGAGTATCCTTATAGGACCATGCAAAGACATCCTGAAATTTGATGAGTGTTGTGAAGGCTTGTATTTTTTATTCTGATAAGCTTGCTCCAAGCTATAATATTTTGGGATTATCGTTTGTTACTATATTGATGGTGATAGTTTCTTTTGCCAACATTTTAGATGTATTGATGTCTTAGAATGACACTATAAGATTTTACAAATCATATACTTCATTTTGTATTGAGTCTCTTCTCTCTAGTACCAAAAATGTTTTCACCAAGAGATGCATCCTTTTATTTTTATTTTTACTTTTTACTTTTCACTTTTTTCAATTTTTGTTTCTCACACAACGCCTTAGCGAGGTTTTCACTATGCGAGATTATATTATTATTTTTCTCATTTTTATTATTATTTTCGACTTTTTATGTAATTGGAGCACTCAAATTCCTCACCAAAGTAAACATTAGCATCGAGGATTATATTGACACCCTTCTTGTGATATGATAAGGGAATAGGGTCTCGAGTCTCAAGGAATTCTTGGATGGCCTCATCATCATGAAAGAGATTCATGGAGATGTGACATTGTTGCTCCTAATTTATGAGGGATGGGTAAGTAATATCAAGGGTTTAGACAGATAGATTTTCAAGGCAGAGGGTGGTTTCCACTAGGTCTTTAAAGAGGATATGTATGGAACCGGTCTTAACTTCAAAATCAATGTCCTCACCGCTAGTCATCAAATCAAATATTATAGGCCATTTTCAAAAAAATTGTAGCCTAAACCATGATGGTATAGGTTTAATTTGTATATTACTAGTTCAAGGAGAACTTATACTTGTGAGTCGAGTCCTTTTCCTTTCCAAATCATTTCCTTCATCATATTATGGGATTTGTCATGGTCTATTGATTCATAGCACTCAACCATCTAATCTTTGTATAGCCAAGAGCTATAAAAACCCTAAAAGTGTTCATCCTCCAAGAGTCTATATCACCTCTAAGAAGTGTTACCAAGGTGATAAATCGAAGCTTCTTTCAAGTGGGGTGAATTGGGTCATCCATAACTTCGAGGGGAAAATAGAATTTTTCCAATGTGGAAATCATTTCCAATATTTTATTCACCGGACCTTGATGGTAAAATTTGGGTTCAGCAGTGAATATGATGTAGAAGATTGCGAGATAAAGTTAGTGGTATATTTTTTTAAATCCCATTAATGTTGTTGTGTCTAGTCTCTTCCAAGTTTCCCCTGAAAATTCATAATCATGAGATGTTGAATAGTTGTTTCCCAAGAAAAAAAAAAATATTGAGAAACATGGAAGAATGACGAAACATCGGGATACTATTGAGGCAACACTAAATGATATTAAATGGTTTAATTGGAGGTTTTCATTTTAGATTGATTTACTACATTTTTCATATTATCTAGGGTTGATGGAAAAGTAAGGCCATGAATGAATGGGTGTGTAAATTTAGGGATTATTCCCACATGAAGGAGGATATAATTGATGAGTTTGTTGCTTATTTTTGTATAGGATCCTTACTTAACATTGGTGTGTAGCTACAGTCAATTAATCTTGCACTCTATATAAAATGGGGGAATGGTTAAGGATGTGAGACATACAATGAAGTGTTTCATTAAGGAAAGACTTTGGCCATGGAAAATAAGAACAAATATTACAAGAAGATCAAATATGTTGCACATTGATTTTCTACCAACCGCCAAAACATGTGGTTGAAGGATACTAAGTTGGCCCTTTATCAAACCTTGATAAATTCACCATCAATATCGATATCAAATTTCTAAAAATCATTAATGACAACCTTAATTATCTTACATCTATTGACATATTAAATGCGCCAAGAATAGTATATCAAATAGGATGCATATGTCATTCTCAACCGCCTCAACATGAAGTGAAGGTAGCAAAAATATCTCAAATATTTTCAACCAATCAATGGTTAAGAAAATCATTTCTTGTATTCTATTTGATAATTAAATTAAAAGTTTAGAATTTCAACATTCTAAAAATGAAAAAGTAATGAATAATATATTTTTTGGGTGGTTGTTGATTAACTAAAATTAACTAAAGATGTGGGGAGTAATGATAGTTAATCTAACCTAAAACAACATGTAAACACATTGAATAAATGCAGTAAGTGAATATGGAAATGACCCAAGCAACCAATATAATGAAAGTAAAACCCCTAATATGCAAGAGAAGTATGGAAACAACTCATCTGATTTGATGAACTTGTGAGACTATGTCGCGGAAGTGATTAGAGAAATAGGAAGCGAGAACGATTGTGCGAGAGGCCATGAAAAGGATGGATCCGAGCTATCTAGTTGTCTTGGAGCACTGGAAAGGGACCGGGATGCCTATGAGAACTCAAGTATAAAAATGGGTGCCCTGGTCTATGTAAAAGGTCTAGAAATGAGTTTCATAGGTTTGGAAGATGGCCCAAAACACTCACTTTTTGTCACATTAACTTCGCTTTTACACTACGCCAAGTGTCGGTGTTAATCCAAGATGAATAGAAGACTGCAAAAGACCACAAGAAGTATCAAAACCCTAAAAAAGAATAATGCAAATGAATAGGTCGACTAACCTTAGCTGCCACAATAGTGGACTTACTAACTGAGCGTTGCACTACATTCCAGACCCAAATGTAGTTCTAATGTGTATGTGAATCATGTGCCCTAGACGATTTTGTACCAGTCATACTTTGTGAAGTAGCGAGCAATAACTAGATGTAAAAATGTAGTAGAATGGTGGATGGAATAGAATAGAATCCCCTCCTATGCTTGTGTGATGTAGATGAACCAGCTTTGTCCCTTGTGATGGAGCTAAGTGAATGCAAATGATCTCCAAATGCCTTAGATGAATGCAACCCTAGGTGGATGATAGTAGTGATTAGTTCTTGGTCCCTCATTATGGTTTCATAAATTTATATTTATAGGGTTCTCTTGATATAATTTCGTAATTAACCCAAAAATGGATGACCACCAAAAAGATGAGAAGCTAAAATGGCTAGAAAGTGCCCAAAAAGTGGAGGGAAACTTGAAAAAGGATAAGGGTGCCCCAGTCAAAGCTAAAATGATGGAAAGTGTTGAAAAATGACTCAACATGTATTGGGTGGAAGTCGGGAATGATGACAAAAATCAAATAAAAATGACCAAGAGACGGGGTTAATTAGTACTTTCTTCACTCAAAAACCTTCTAAATAGTAGTATGAGACTGGGACTAAATATTACCCAAAGTGTGTGATTTAGTGACTACACTGCAAGGTACATGTTGTCACTAAAATTTGCACCCTAGAAAAAAATTGGTTTCATCATTCGAGTGGAAACATTGAGATACGTTAAAATCATGGGCTCATTAAAAGTCTATCCTCAAATGAAAGGTTTGGCTCCTCTCACCCTAGCTCGCTGCAACTAAACTAATCAACTTCTACTCTAACACTATCTAAACCTAAACTAAGAATCAAGGAGACGGGATTGAGAGAGAAGGGGAGATAAGAAAGCATAAACAAGAACAAAGGCGATAGTTCCGAACTTAAAAGGTTATCAATCTCCATGAAGGGAAGAATGAGAAGGAAATAGAGAAAAGGAGAGGGCATGCACATGCCATAGACCAAAAACTACATAATTATTCCACTCTACGCATTAACAACACAAAAAATGAAGGAACTTGTATGTAGCATCCATACACAATATGCATCCATACAAAACATGAAATAGATGCAATAAAAAGGAAAGAAGACAATGATGCAAGTGAATTTTAAAAATGAGCCACAATCTCCATTAAATCATTTTCTATGAATATGCATAGATTCTACAAACACTCATAATATGTGGACGCACCGCACGAAGTTTAGATATGAGGTATGAAACTCGTGGGAAGTTGGCCACCGTTTTGACATGGTGTCACTAAAATCAAAAGAGGAATCATTATTTTTACATTGAGTTCCAATTATATAGAGAAAGGAATAAGAAGAGAGAAGGAGATGAAAGGTGTCAAGCGTGAAAAGGGCCAACCACTAGGGACCAATCATCATAATGATTGTAGACATGTATGGGCACTATTACTTCAGTAAACTAGGTATGGGCACCATCGCTCTATATGTACACCATTAGATTACCAGATAAAGTTTAAATTTTGGTTGTTGGGGTGGTTGAGCATCGGGCTCAAGTTAGGCATTGTTTTTCAACATTCCGTGGATTTTTATAACTTTGCTTTACTCCATGAACTTTCCTTCATTTCATTCACCTTCACAGCTTATTTCTTTCGTTTACCTTATTCCGTAGCTTTTCCTTGAAATAATATGCACTTATCCATTTAAAGCTTTGGTTATGACAAGAAGGTCTTCCTCCTTATTACGTGACACCTTTCACCCATAACCACATTCCTTTGTTTTGCAGATTTTGAAATCCATCGAACACTACGCTTTGAAAAACGTAGAACACTACTTGTTTTTTCACAACTTCCAACCTTAGTGCATTCCAACCTTTTTCCTTTTCCTCGTAGTGTCTTGCGACACATTTTTCCTACATCACGGCTTCTCCTAAGAAGACTAAATCTTTTGTTTCATGAACTCAAGTACCTTTTCAAAATTCATATTCTCTAATTTTTTGAAACATTTTATCTCCAAGCCACGAAGCACTAGCATTTCTATACTTCCACAAAGCACTAACTATTGACCTCTTTGTTCCATGGGTTTTCTACCTCGAAAATTTCATGGAACACTAAACTTCATTCCATCCTCGTAGAACACTAATTGTTCATCTTCTTCATTACGAGGGTCTTCATGACAAAGTATCCTAATTCCGGAACTTGGATAAGTTGTTTAAAATAGCATGGGGTTCTACTTTCAACAATATTTTGGAGACTTTAAAGGTACATTTGTTTACTGTGTATAAATTTTAGTAGCCTTGCGATCCATTCCGCATGGAATCAATCTTGAAACTTGAATCTTATCTTCAAAACTTTATAACTATCCATGAGTCCACATAAAGAACTGAACTAGCCCCGATTTGAAGTTGATTTTTGGAGCTTTGAGTAAACACTTGGAAGCTACTCCAAACCTTCTAATTTCCACCCTTAATGAATGATCTAGATTGTACACAACCACAAAAATGCCCACAAAAATGGTAAACAAAATATAAATCATGCATGTTCTAAGTGGAAACATGCAAAGTGTACACAAGCACTTGTTTTGTAAAAAGAAAACCTAAACTACTCCTACTTTAACCAAAAGGAAAGGAAGCTAAACAAAAACAGAGACACAAGTTGGGAAAAGTATCTTCCCTTCCTTAAAAAATATGGCTATGTGATCAGTTTTACAACTAGATCACACGGTGGAAGAGAAAACACAATCTACACTCCCCTCTTACTCAAAGTATCGATTAAAAAAACACCTATGTATGATCTGAATTTTATTTTTGGAGGTATTGGGACTGACCTTTGATGTTTTGAAGATCCTCCTCATGCTCTAAAGTCAACATAATTGCTGAAACTTTTCTCTTGTCTTATGATATATCCAAGTATTTGATAAATCCTTTGAATTTTTCATCTTCATTGCATTCAACTCCACAAATGAAGCTAATAGAGACACTTTCCTCATCCTTGAGAGGGTTTACAAGTTGTTCTATCTTGTCTTTGTTTTTTTCCTCTTTGATGACCATCTCTTATTCAAAGGTGTTGGGATCCTCATTCTTTTCCTCTTCATCCAAGAAGTTTGATGAATCAAACTTAACATCCACCTCACCATGAAGCTCCCTCGATCCATTGCAATGACTAAGGATGTTCTTGGTGTATCACTACAATCCTCCAAAAGTGTGGAATGTTTTAAACATACAGAGTGATGAGGATTACCGTATTCAATTGTAACATATTTCTTACTTTGAATCTCTTATTCCTCAATTCCATAGATGTCATTAGCATTGAAAAACACATTCTCTCTATTCTCAAGTCCACATTGATCCTCCTAAAAATGTATCTAATTTATCTTCATAATATATTCCCCTTTCGTGTATTTTGCACATTCTCATCCTCACAATCAAAATCATACCAATCCTCAAATGTTATACAATTGTCTTTTTTGGTGAAAGCGGTTTGAGATAAAACATTAGTAAGGGGTTCTAAGACGAGATGATTTGGGATACAATTCCTTCTCTTTATGATAGTAGAAAAAATCATTATTTACAAACATTTTTGGATAACTTGGTTTATTGAATGTTGGATGGAAAATTGGTCAACATCTAAAATAACATAGTTTCTTAAAGATTTATGAAAATATTTTAGAGGGTTTGGTAATGTTATAGGTGGAGGGGAAGGGAATTTTGCAACACATAAGGGATGTTTTGGTCATGATGAGTTTATAGAGAAAAAAATGGAGGATTAAGAAACACGTGAGTTTCTTGGATCTAAAGTGGAACAATGGGATTTTCCTTGATTGTATGAGGAATTTGGATGAATTCAAAAGGTGATGGAAGAATGGAAGTAATAGGGAAGGGACTATTCTTTCTAGCTTTGAATAAGACTCTTCTCACTGTATAGCAATATCAAATGTCTAAGGAAGAGTGTTGCCTCCAAGAGATTGAATCGATATAACCATATTAGAATCAAAGGCTCTTAAATATTATAGGAATGTCATACTTAGTTGGCATTTGAAATCTTGAGGAATTCTTTTCCAAATCCTTGTAAATCTAATATTGAATCATGTGACAAGATCCATTGAGGCTCGATGTATAATCTTTGAGGTGTTCCATGAGAGATATGATGTTTGCATTCTCCTTGAACTGATTGTTCAAATTTTCTCCTAGATGATTCCATGTGGAAAAGGATTGTGGAGCCAAAATCATGTACCAATTTTGTTCCTTGCCTCTAAAATATAAAACAAGAAGTCTGAGACAAGCTTTTTCTTCTTTGATATTATAGATAGCGAGATGATTAACTACATCTTTGATATGATCAATAGGGCTAGGGTTTCCATTTCCATTAAAGAGATAGGTAAGTTTTTCAAGGCTATCTTGGGGATATCATCACACTGATACAAATAGAGGGCGTTATAACTAAAATTATGGAAAGGGTAAGCTCTTTAGATAGCCATGAAAGTTTGGAAACATCAAAATGAATGAAACAATAGCGAAAATGGTATAAAGCGAGAAAATGGGTTTTTCAATCAGTGGAGTGACCAGATGTGTTGAAATGAAGCCTCCAAAGGTTGGATATCATCGAGACACATATCATCCTTGGTGAAATGATTTAAATCTCATTAAACTATTCTCACTTTGGGAATGTCAAAGCTATTATCACTAAAATTCACACCCCTATTTGAAACAAGGTTCAACATTCTAGTAACAACATTGAGAGACCTTGAAAGCATGGGCTCATTCAAAGTCTATTCTCTTATGAAAGGGTTGGCTCCTCTCACCACAATTCACCGCAACTACACTAGCCACATTCTACTCTAACACTATCTAAACCTAAACTAAGAATCCCAATAAGACAGGGGTTGAGATAGAAGGGGAAAGAAGAAAGCATAAACAAAAATAGAGGCGATAGTGCCAAAACTTAAAATTTGATCACTCTCCATGAGGGGAAGGATGAGAAGGAAATAGAGAAAAGGAGAAGGTAGACACATCCCACAAACCAATAACTACATAACCATTCCACTCTACATATTAACAAAACACAAAAATGAAGGAGCCCACAGGTAACATTCATACACAACATGAAAATATGCAAAAGAAAGGAAAGAATAAAATGATGTAAGTGAAAAGGAAAAATGAGCCACAATCTCCATTAAATAATTTCTATGAATATGCATAGACCATTACAAAAATTCGGATAGCGTGGATGCGCGGTGCGTCGTAGATGTTCAAATTCAAGGTCCGAAACTTGTGGGAATTTGGCCACCATTTTGACATGGTGTTGTTACAATCAAAAGAGGGATCCTTATTTTTGCATTTATTTCTAGTTATATAGAGAAAGGAAGAAGAAGAGAGAGGGAGAGAAAAAGGCACCTATAATGAAAAGGGCTAACCACCAAGAACAATCGCCATAATTCCTGCAGACAGTATATACACCATTACAGTCGTAGACTAGGTATGGACACCATCCCTCTAGATATACACCATAAAATTACCAATAAAATTTTAAATGTTGGTCGTTTGGATGGTCGACCATCGAGCTCAAGATGGCGTGGTTTTGGAACATTTTGTAGATTTTTATAATTCTACTTTGCTTTGTGTCCTTTCCTTCATTTCATTGACCTTTAGCTTATTTCTTGTTTTTACCTTATTTCAAATATTTTCCTTTGTTACACGGCTTTTCAAATATTTTGCACTTATCTATTTAATGCTCATGCTATGTCGCGAAGGTATACCTCCTTGTTATGTGAAAGTTTTCACCCACGACTATGTTCCTTTGTTTCGTGGGTTTTGAAATCAAGTAGAACACTACACTTTGAAAAACCCATGGAACAATAATTTTGTTTTTCCACAACTTCCAACCTTAGTCACTTTCCAACCTTTTTCCTTTGCCTTGCGGTGTCTTACAATTTTTTTTTCTATATCTCAGCTTCTCTTGAGTAGACTATGTATCCTTTATTTCTCATATTTAAGCACCTTCATGGAATTTATATTCTCCAAGTTCGTGTAACATTGTATCTCTGACAAGCGATGAAGCACTAACATTTCTCTACTTCTAAAAATCACTAACTCTTGACCTTTTTTCATGGGTTTTCTACCTTAGTGAATTTCATGGAACATTAAACTTCATTTCAAACCCGCAAAACACTAAATCTTAAAGTTCTTCATTCCATAGGTCTTCATGGACAGAGCTGCCTATGTTTGGAACATGGATAAGTTATTAAAAATAGCATGGGGTTCTATTTTGGACAATGGTTTGGTGACTTTCATGGGACATCTTCTGCTTAGATGTAAAGGTCGAGTAGCCTTGAAGCATATATTGGGCATAGAATCAAGCTTGAAACTTGAATTTGATCTTTAAAACTTTATAATTGTCCTTGAAACCACATGAAGCATTGGACTAGCCTAATTTGAAGCTGATTTTTAGAAATTTGAGTAAACACTTGGAAGATACTCCGAAAACTTCTGATTTCCACCCTAAATGAATGATTTGGACTATGCATAAAGCCACAAAAAGGCCCACAAAAACTATATATAAAATACAAATCATACATGTTCCAAGTGAAAATATGCGAGTGTACACAAGCACCTATTTTGCAAAAAGAAAGCCTAAACTACTCATACTCTAACCAAAAGCAAAGGAATCTAAACAAAACCATACATCAGTTAGGAAACTTAGCTTCCCTTCCTTACAAAATGTGGTTATGTGATAATTTTTACAACTAGATCACATGGTGGAATTGAAAACATGGTTTGCACTCCCTTCTTGCTCAAAGTATCGGCTTTAAAAATAATAAATACCTATGTATGGTCTAAATTTTATTTTTGGAGGTATTGGGGTTGACCTTTGATGCTTTGGAAATCCTCCTCAAGCTATGAAATGGGCATGACTAGTAGCAACTCTATTCTTGGCTCTGATCTAGCCAAGTATTTGATAAGACATCTATTTTTAAGGTAAAAGGACTTATCATTTGAATTTTACCATCTTAGTTGCATTCAAATACATAAATGGAGCTAACAGAGACATTGTCCTCATCCTTGAGAGGATTTACAATTTTTTCTAACTTATCTTTAATTGTTTCTTCCTTGATGACCAACTCTTATTTAGTGTTGGGATCCTCATTTTTTCCTCTTTATCCAAGAAGTTTTATAAATCAAACTTAACATCCACCTCACCATGAAGCTCCCTTTGATCCATTGTAATGACTAAGGATGCTCTTGGTATATCCTTGTAATCCTCCAAAATTGCAATAAGTTCTAAACATTCATAGCAATGAGAATCATTGCATTCAATTATAACATATTACTCACTTTGAATCTCTTTTTCCTCAAGTCCATGGATGTCATTAGCATTAAAAACACATTATTTATCCTCAAGTCCACACCATCCTCCTCAAAACCTGCATGATCTCTCTTCATGGTAGAGACCCCTTTTGCACATTTTACACATTTTCATCCTTCCAATCTGAATCATACCAATCCTCAACGTTTATACAATTGTATTTTTGCTGAAACTAGTTTGATATGAGACATTAGCAAGAGGTTTTTAATTAATTACATTCTTAAATAGAGATTATTTGGATTGCAATTCCTTCTCTCCATGATAGTAGCAAAAATCCCTATCTACCAACATTGTAGGATAACTTGGTTTATTGAATGTTTGATAGAGAATTGGGACAACATGTGAAATACCATAGTTCCTCAAATATTTATGATAAAAATTTAGAGGGATGGATAATGCTATAGGTGGAGGGGGGAGGGAATTCTACAACACATAAGGGATTTTTTGGGCATGATGAGCTTCTAGAGAAACAAATGGAGGATTAGGAAACATAGGAATTTCCTAGATCTGAAGTGGAACGATAGGGTTTTAAATTGAATGAGTATTTTGGAGAAATTCAGAAGGTGGGGGAAGAATGGAAGCCATGGGAATATATTCCTCTTTCTAGCTCGAATAAGACTCTTCTCAACTTTCATAGAAATATAAAATTTATGAGGAAGAGTGTTTCCTCTCAAAGATTGAATCAACAGATCCATATCGAGATCAAAGGCTCTCAAATAATATAAGAATGCCATAATTGGTTGGGGTTTTAAATCTTGAGGAAGTTTTTTCAATGTCCTTCGAATCGATATTGAAGTTTGTGACAAGCTCCATTGAGGATCAATGTATAAGCGCTAAGGTGTTCCATGAGAGATATGATGTCTAAATTCTCCTTGAACTGGTTGTTCAATTTTTCTCCCAACTAATCCCAAGTGGAAATGGAATGTGGAGCCAAAATTGAGTACCAATATTTTGCCTTTCCTCTAAAATATAAGACAAGAAGTCTGAGATAAGAATTTTCTTCTCTGATATTGTGGATGGCACAATGGTTGGCTACATGTCTTGGATATGATCAATAGAGCTAGCATTTCCATTTCCATAAAAGGTAGGGAAGTTTTTCAAGGCTATCTTGGGGATGTCATCCCATTACTACGATAGAGGGGATAAAACTAAAATGAGGGAAACATCAAAATGAATGAAACGATAGAGAAAATGGTTTGAAACCGAGAAAATGGGTTTTTATCAGTGGAGTGGCCAAATGTGTTGAAATGAAGCCTCCAAAGGCTGGATATCACCAAGACATCTATCAACCTTGGTGAAATTATGTAAATCTCAATAAACTAGTCCCATCATGTATGCAAAACTATTGTCACTAAAATTCACACCCCTACTAAAAGTGGGTTTAGTATTCCAGTGGCAACATTGAAAGACCTTGAAAGAGTGGGCTCATTCAAAGTTTATCCTCGAATGAAAGGGTTGGCTCCTCTCACCCCAATTCACTACAACTAAACTAACCAGCTTCTACTCTAACACTATCTAAACCTAAACTAAAAATCCCAAGGAAACATGATTAAGAGAGAAGGGAAGAGAAGAAAGCATAAACAAGAACAAAGGAATAGCACACGAAACTTAAAATGTGATCACTCTCCATGAGGGGAAGAATGCGAAGGAAATGGAGAAAAGGAGAGGGAAAACACATGTCATATACCAAGAATTTTATATCCATTCCACTCTATGTATTAATAGCACACAAAAATGAAGAACCCGTAGGTAGCATCCATACACAACACGAAATAGATGCGAAAAGAAAGGCAAGAAGATAACGATGCCGGTGAAAGGGAAAAATGAGCCACAATATCCATTAAATCATTGTTATGAATATACATAGTGATTAACTAAAATGTGGAATTATTAAGTTAATCTAAATAAGTACAGTATAAAATAAAAGTTAAATAAGCAAGGAGAAAGTGACCCAGAAACTAAATAGATAAAATTATGAAACCCTAATTAAAAAGTAGGGTTAGAAGGAGCTTATCTCGATTTGACAACTATTCGGGACTCTGTCACAACTCAAGCTCAGGGTAAATAGAATACGATGTGAAAATACAATAGCTTGAGAAGACACGGATCTAAGTTGTTTGACTAGAATAGGGCACTTGTGAAAGGATCGGGGGTGCCTATGAGTACCCTAGTCTAAGTTATGGGCACCTAATGCATGCGGGAGGTCCAGAAACCAGCTTTGTAGGGTCATAAAATGATGTGAAACCCTCATTGTCTTTCATGTGTAATTTTCTACTTTGTGTTGAATTTCCCGATGATCAACAATGAAGAATATACCTACAAAACCCCAAAACAAACATCAAAACCCAAAAAAAAGAAAAATGCAAATGAGGGGGCCAGATTGTCCTCAACGGCCACAATGGTGGACTTACTAACTGAGCATTGCACTACATTTCAGACCCAAAACATGTATTTTTGAGTGTGTGTGTGTGTGTGTGTGTGTGTGTGAATCATGCCCTAGGTGTTCTTATGTCAGTTGTACTTTGTGAAGTAGTAAGCTATAACTATGTAGAAAATGTAATAAATGGTCTATGGAATAGAATATATTTCCCTCCTATGCTTGTGTGATACGAGATGAACCATCCTTATCCCTTATGATGAAGCTAGATGGATGCAAATGAGTTCTAGATGCCTTTGATGGATTAAGAACTCTTGTTGTATGATAGTAATGACTAGTGCTTGGTCCCTCACTATGGTCTTATAACTTTATATTTATATGGTTCTCTTGATCTAATCTTGTAATTAACTCAAGAGGCTGACCAAAAAAATATAGAATGCTCAAATGGCTATAAAGTGCCCAAAAGATGAGTGGAAAGTGTAAAAGGATCGGGGTGCCCCACTAGGACCACGGCGCCTGTGGGCACTTGATCTAGCACAGGTGCCCCAATCAAAGCTAAAATAACACAAAGTGATAAAAATAGATTGGGCATGTATATGCGAGAGGTCGGAAGTGACAGAGAAAACAAAGTAAAGTGGCCAAAAGACGGGGGTTAATTAGTACTTTTTTCATTCAAAAACCATATGAATAGTAGTATAAGACTAGGACTAAATAATACCCAAAGTTTGTGATTTAGTGTCTACATTTTCCCCTACTTTATGTTGGTGAGAAGAACACTCGATAACATAAAGTAGAAAGAGATGTGTACCCAATGTCCATGTAGAATGATATAGAAATCATGCCAAAGGACTAGAAAAACCATGGAGTGACAAAAATATGGATGGAGCGTGGAAACTAAAGATGCAAAAGAGAAAAAAGTGATGACAACAAACCTAGGGTGGAAACGCGTGTGTAGTTACTGATGTGTACGATGTACCTACATGGTTAGTATGGTGTGTGTTTCCATAAAATGTTGTTTTTGACATCATTGTTGTTGTTTTTGTTGACTACTTGCTTCCCATACGATCGGTCGGACATGCGAGGAGAAGATGATCAAGTAGTCAAATGCGCATGTATATATGTTAAAAATGCATGTAAATTATGCATGTATATGTATATAAAAGCATGTAAATGTAAAATACGAAAATGGAGCATGGAACATGTGCACCTAATCCATGATGAGAGGAGAGTGTAGAAGAGGACATCTTGTAGTGGATAAGGTGCCATCTGGCACTTAGGGTGGCCCAGGAAGGAGCATGCCTATGGTAGAAGCTTCTAGAAGCTCATCATGGTAAAAGTGGAAAGCTCAGGCCTGGAGGAGCATGCTCACATGGAGGACCACATTCAGACACTTGGCATCGGATCTGAGGCCACTGGAGGATGAGTTGGTAGTCCAAAAAGCCTATATATACAAGCACCTACAAAAGGAAATAGAGAGAGATAGATAGATAGAGGGTGGAGCTCTGCTAGAAATACTGCAAGAACTCTATTAGTTTGGGTAATTGTGTTTAGGGAAGGATGTATCAAGGGTATGGGGTTATAAATTTCTTTTGAGAGCCTAGTCATATGAGTCCAGATATAATGCATGATTATGGTCTGCTTCTCTGTAATAATTTTGTAATGGCTCCATGAATGTAATGAGGTTACCAACTTACATGAATATGAACATTGATGATTCTAATGCATACATCTTTCTCATAGTTCTTTCTCATTTATGTTTATGATTAAGTATGGATGCTTGTACAACTTCTTTCTATTTTGGTATAAGTTATTCAATCTGTTAAGCATTTTCTATCTGAATGACTGCAAGGACCTAGAAGCCATTCTGCTCTATGGTGCTTGTATGTTTTACTTCCTTCCAATTCTCTTAAACATGATCATAGATGATGTTTCCCACTAAACTCACATAAAAGAGACTCGGCACCCACGCATGTGCCTCGGGTGAGCACCCAACACCCATTGGGTGATAGGTCGGCATGCGCGCATGGGGTTCCTTTCTTTTGTGATAAGGGTAAAAATGACTACATCTTGGTTCCATTTCCGGGACCTCTTTTCAAGTTGTAGTGGGAAATGACATACATCATGATCTAGGTAATGAGTAATGATAGAATGTTTAACTCTAGAAAGTGTTGAATCATGGTTCAAGAGCACGGAGGATGAATTTTCTCGAGATTCAACACTGGACCTGAGTTTGATGCACGTAGATGGGTAGAAGAGAACCTCTACCATGATTTATATGAAACATTTTTCTATTGTTTCCCAGTAGAGATTGTATGAATGGCTCTCAACATATGCATCTAGATCAAGCTGGTATTCTAGATCATGCATGTGTGGACCCAAGAAGATTACCAGAGGCTTGCAGGATGCAGATCTGATGTGGACTCATGTTGTGGATCATTGGTGGGAAGGTGTGTTGGCTAGCTACACTCTGGAGTATGCTATTTCCACATATTCTTGCCCGAAGTTGCTTGAGTTTGAATTTCTATGGGAGCCCAGAGGATCATTTCTACATGTTATCCCTCTGGAATGAAGATCCTGGTTGTTACTTTGAGGTTTAGAGGCATTTCCAATGGCCGGCTAAACCATTCTGAGCATGTTGGGTGAGGGAGCTAGGGTGGAGGAAGATGGCAGATATTATGATGAGAAGGAAAGGAGGAGAGATGGCTCAAGTATAGTGAAGCACGTGAAAGGGAGATTACTAGATGATGTGAGGCTACAAGTGTGATGGATCTATGGAGGTAGATGTTGTGGGAAGGAGTTGAGGTTCACGTGGAGGATGTGGAACCTGAGCAGTCTGTGCTACCCCATCTTGGCAAGCGCATAAGAGAGACCCCTTTGGCTTCTGATGAGAGTTCATCATCATGGAGAAAGAAGAGTCATTGGCACATATCTAAACCCACCCAGTGACCAAACCCTGCACTTGGTTTTCCAGAACAAGGAAGGAGTATCATTGACCCAGTTGGTATCAGTGGAAGTGATAGATCTGCCTAGGAGGTACAATTTTTTAGTTCCCACTTCTATGGCTACACATATCTAGTATTTGAGGAGTCTTTGGACAAGGAGAAAGTATACAAGCCTTCGGTCTCACATCTGGAGTGGCGCGGGGTACAATAGTGGTAGTGGGGCATTATCACAGACCATCGGCATGCATAGTTCAGTGGAACCTTGGGGGCACTTGGCACAACTACTACAGGACCTAGTGGTTCTAGTGGATCTGGTGGGTCAGGAGGGATAGGACCTGGTGGACCTAGTGGTTCTTGGTGGATCTGGTGGCTCAGGAGGCACAGGACCTGGTGGACCTAGTGGATCCGGTGGTGGAGGAAACACCGGGGAAACCAAGGCTCTAGCTCAGGAGGACAAGGGCCCCAACCACCCCCTCAAGTCTTCTTTGAGATGTCTTACACTTTCCAGATTACAGAGGTATTGAAGATGTTGTAGAACATGTTCACAAGTGTGAGCTGCTATGGCATGCAAAGGGGATCACAACCTCGGAGTGGAAGGCTAGTCAATTTGCAACAACATTGTAGGGGCACACATAGCTGGTATAGGAAATATGACCCTCATCAAATGGTGGTGGATTATACTACTTTAAAGAATGCCTTCTTGGTAGAATTCCACATCCCTAAGTTTGAACAGAAGAGCATCAGCCCTAAAGAGATTCAACAGGAATGGCAGAGAGTGTGTGGGGAGTATGATGCACATTTTAAAACTCTCTTATCTAAGTTATCTTATGATATTCACCCTTCACAACATGCTCAGTGGTTTTTGGAGGATTGATCACACCTTTTAGAAGGGCCTTATCTCATAAAACTTTCACAGACCCACGTGAGGCATTGGAAGCTGCTCTGCATGCACCGAGGCTATTGGTAGTGTTGATACTAGAGTTAGCCCATTCTTGGAGGCTCAAATTGCTGCTATGGCTAAGCAGCTAGAGAAATTTCTCAAACTCAGCCCATGAGACTCACAGTGGTTTATGGTGTATAGATTGTGAAGTAGAGGGGCATGTCAAGGGTAGTTTTCCCCGGAGGGTAGTACGCGTGCATGATAGTAGACTATGAAATTTTCATGGGGACCATGATGCAAGTAGATGCCCCTTGTTACAACACATGTAATCTAGAAGAATGTGTCTTGCTACTATAATATTTTCACCTCTACAACCCATGATACTAAGGATTATAGGCTCATTGATCAGATCCATGAGGCCATTGATCATGGGGTGCCAAACCAACATTTCCAGTAGTTCTAAAGGGATGATCACCACTATGAGGAGCACGCAGATGGTGGCACACATGGAAGGGGATTTTGTGAGAGGATTCATGGTCATGGTAACCATGGGGAGGAAGGAGTGAGTTCCCATGTGGAACCTATTTTAATTGTGGGTCTACAGAACATTATAATGAGAGTGCCCAGACCTATTGTAGTGCTCATGGTGTGGAAAGAAGCACAAGTATGAGGAATGCCCAGAGTTGTTTGAGCACATGAATCAACAACAAATGGAAAGACAAGGGTGCTGCAATGGTAAGCATTAAGAAGATACACACAATGGATGTCCAGGTGACACGTGATGCAGGCTTGGAACCTATTTTAGTAACAACAAGAGCAGAGGCCATGCACAAAAAGAAATACCAAGGCAGAGGACCCTAGTTTCAAGAGAGGAAGTAGTTCATGGGAAGTACCTAGACCCCGCATCAAAAGGAAGTATATCAAGATACCATGGATGTCATTCAGAGTTTACAAGGAGAAATCTAGTGTCTAAAGGAGTCCAGGAGGGAGGAGCAAAGGAGGAAGGTCGAGGTGCCAAAGGATGACCTGGATGAGGTCAAGGAAGTATGTAAAATGCTAAGGCAAGAGAATGTTATTCCCTTGCTAGGAGCATGGTTGAGGGAGAAGGTACCACATGCACTGGAGAAGAGTGTGAGAGATAGATCCTACATGCATGCAAACCTTCCCCCTCACAGCCTTGACTATGACAAAGAGATCACATTGGATGCAGTCATAGATGGATGGCTCCTTAGTAATATCCTCATTGACATAGGCATGCAGAGGTCAATGTTCTCACATTGGATGCTTGGCATCAGATGGGAGACCTGCATTACAACCATCTTTGAATGTGTTGTATATGGAAAAAAAAATGAAGGCAATGCCCATTGGTGTCTTAAAGGATGCAACTATCACTATCCAGGGAGCTAAGTTTACTGGGGACTTCAAAGTCTTGGTGCTCACATGAGGTAGAGACAATTTCCCAACACTACTTGGGTGCCCATGGTGTTACAAGAACAATGTTGACCTTTGGTTCAACAAGGGGTACATCAGCTTTGAAAATAAGGAGGAATGGGTTATTATACCCTTGGACTGATGGGAAGTCGACACCCTATACTAAACCTTTGGGGAAGAGGTCCTGGATAGGATATATGTGCACTCAATCAGGGATCTAGAGATAATCCATCCTACCGATGGAGTTATCTAGTTTGAGGATGCTCAGTTAGTAAGTGACACCACCAGCCTAGCATGTGATAATTGGGTGCATGGGACTTATGAATTGATCGGATGATAGTTGAGAGGATCGGTAACAAAAGTAACAAAGGCACATGTATAGTCCAGCACCTAGGAGGAAAAAAACTACCTAAGTATTCAGGAGGGGCCTTCCCTGAGATCTTTTTACAGGAGATGGAAGCTCAGTGGAAGGAGGAGAAGGAATGAAGGGGATGTTAAGTTATGTCCTACTCAAGCACAATGGCATGGTGGTGGGCTACACATCAGAGAGCCTTTTGGAATGGCGTGAGAGGTGAGAATTTCTCTCTCTGTCAGGTTTTCTAGAAGCAACGTGCCCACCACCATCAAGGACTACCATGGTAAGGAACCCACCTCTTTCCACATCCAAGCTTGTGAGAAGGTCTAGGAGAGAAGGCACGGAAGCTTTTCCACCATCCCTTTGGGTGCACAAGTTGTATTCTACACTACAAGGGGTTACGCGCACATGGTACATACATTCGAGACACACCACCAAATAGGGAATTGGGCAAGAGCTAGCAGTTGACCTCATTCAAATGTTTGAATATCAAAGTACCAAGCCATCAATTGATAAGGCATTGTAGGTTGTTAAGTGCCTTACCATGGGGGATAGTGCCATGGTAGAAGATAGGTTATTGGAACTACTAGGTGGACCAGGTTTGGAGGCACACTTTGAAGAAGAGGCAGTAGAAGAAGCGAGAAAGAGATCTAGCTTGAGCACATGTGCTTGGAAAAGGAGAAAGGGAAATTAGTATATGTTATTGATGGGAGGAAGTAGAGAGCTTGGATGTTAACCATTATGTATAGGGATGCGTGAGGTAGTGGATAGTGTTGATGCTCACACATGCACTACCTACCATGAGCCTTTAAAGACAAAGAAGGTTAACATCGGCTCAGAAGAAGAACCTAAGGAAGCTATCATTGGAGATTACTTGGTCAGAGAAGGAAGTCTCTAAGATCATTGATCTTTTTGCATGAATTTGAGGATTTATTCCCACGTGGGTACCATGAGCTCAAAGGCATCCACCATTCCTTGGGGAGATGAGGATAAAGTTGAAGGATGGTGCACCCCGGTCAGGAAGAGACCCTACTGGATGAATCCCAATTTGTGCGTAAAGGTAAAGGAAGAGATAGAAAAATGATAGCTTAGAATCATTGAAGTTGTGGAAGAATCGGAATGGATAAGTCTGATGGTGATAAGCATCAAGAAGGATGGGTGGATTAGGATATGCATGGATTATAGGGAGCTGAATGTTTGTGTCATCGATCCTTTTCCAACCCCCTTCACTGAAGAAATTTTAGAGGGAGTCACTGGGCAAAATCTATTCCTTTACGGATGGATTTTGGGGTACCACCAAGTCTGGATTACAAAGAGGACCAGGAGAGAAGACAACTTTCACCACTTGAATGGGGAAGTTTTGCATACATGGTCATGCCCTTTGGGTTGAAGAATGCACCTGTTATTTTTCTCACATATAGTGGTTCAGGCATTCTAGGACTTCATCCACAAATTTCTTCAGTTTATCTGGATGATTGGATAGTGTATGGGCTAGTGAAAGACCATTGTGATAATTTGAGGCTGATGTTTGAGAGGTGTCGGTAGTTAAGGATATCCCTCAACATTAAAAAGTGTGTCTTTGCTACACCCTTTGGGATGTTATTGGGGCATATCATATGTAAGGAGGGCTTGCTAGTAGATCCTGCCAAGGTTGTAGTTATTGTGGGATTGGGGGAGCCTACTAGCTAGAGCGCAGTGTGCATGGATTTCTTGGGCATACGGGTTATTACAGAAATTCATCAAGGGGTATGCCAAGATAGCCATGCCTCTAGAAGAATTTCTCAGACATAAAAGTGCCTTCCATTGGGGAGAGGCGCAGCAGAAGGCATTTGACACATTAAAGGATAGGCTTGTCACCACACCTATATTACATTTTCCCTCTTGGGACAAGCCCTTCCATGTTCATGTAGATGCCTCAGGAACCACCATTGGAGTAGTGCTTGCACAGCCAGGTGAAGGAATTGTTGATCATCCTCTATGTTTTGCAAGTAGGAAGTTGACACCAACAGAGCAGAATTACACCACGACTAAGTGAAAGCATTGTCAATGATCTACACGCTTTTTAAGTTTAGACAATATCTGTTGGCAACACCCTTTGTATTTTACACCAACCACATGGCGTTAAAGTACTTAGTGAACAAGCCCATTCTACAAGGGCACATATGTCGGTGGGTGCTATTATTTCAAGAGTTTGAGTTTACGGTAGTTGTGAAGCCTGGAAAGAGTAATTGTGGACCTGATCATCTATCAAGAATTGATTCAAGGGAGGACACACGTAGAGTATTGAAGAGGCTATGCTAGATGCACAACTGTTTAGGTTGTGGTGCACCCCTCGATTTGGAGGAGATTGCAGTATTCCTAAAGGAAGGTGTGGCACCGGAAGGGATGAAGGCATTAGAAAGAAAGCAACTAGCCATACGCGTCACACCCTACATGTTGATCAGTGGGGACTTATACAAGTTAGGGCATGATGAAGTTTTACATATGTGTGTACTAGAGCATGAGTGCCTCACCATCATAGAGGAAGCACATGGAGGAAGTGTGGGTGGACATTATGTAGGTGATGCCACCACGCATAAAATTTTAATGGTAGGATTGTGGTGGGAAACTCTGTATAAGGATTACAAAGACTATTGTAAAGCATGTGACCATTGTCAGATGCATTGGCAAACCAGGAAGGAGAGATGAAATGCCTTTGCACCCTATCCCTAGCTTGAACCTTTTGAGAAATGGGCAATAGACTTTGTAGGCCCTATTGCACCAGCAACGCACGTAGGACTAGATCACACTATGTAATCACTTGCACATGGACTATTTGACAAGGTGGGCAGAGGCAGCCCCAACTAAAGACTACACAATCAGCCACAATGGCAAGATTTTTGTGGGAGAACATTATCACAAGGTATGGATGTCCTTTAAGTTTAACCAAGTGATAGGGGTACACATTTCTTGAATGAGACCATGAGGATCCTATTAGCAGAGTTCATGGTAGCTCATCACAAGACTACCCCTTATCACCCACAAGAAAATGGAACCACATAAGCATTTAACAAAATATTGAGTCATACCCTGACCAAGATTTGTGATGTCGGAAGACAAGATTGGGATGACAAGGTATCAACCATATTATGGGCTTACAGACAACTTATAAAAGGCTGAACAAAGCCACACCATTTCAATTGGTGTTTGGCATGGAAGTTTTCTGCGGTTGAATTCATGTTACCTTCTCTGCGAATAGCACATGCAGGAGGGTTGGCTGATGAGCAAGCACTTGGAAGAAAGAATTGATGAACTAATGAAGTTGGATGAAAGATGATCACCACCACCCAGGTGGAGCCAAACAAAAAAAAAGCAAAGCAAAAAAGCATGGCATGATCACCACATCAGAAACAAGAAGTTTGAGGTTGGGCAGATGGTCTTGTTGTATGATTCTAAGTTTTGCACCATCTGGGAAGTTGAAGGTCCATTGGTTAGGTCCCTATAAAATCTCATACATCCTTGATTCGGGTGCATGCCAGTTACAAGCGTTGGATGGAATGAAATTTCTTGGACACTTCAATGGGAGTAGGCTGAAGCCCTACTATAAATAAGTCTTCTTGGTGTTTGTAAATAAGGTAGTTTTTCCAGTTAGTTTAGAATTTCCTTTATGCATTTCTTTTCTTGTGTTTCCCTTTTCATGTTGTTGTTTTGTTTTGTGCCTTGGGCACTGGTAACCCTTATTACTCTTTGAGGATTTTTGAGTGTGCAGAGGACCACACATCATTTTAGTGTGGGGTGGAGTGATGTGAAGGAGAGCATGGGTAAAGTGCCAAGGAAGTTTGTGTTAAAAATCCCAATTGAATGGCCTGTTGAAAGAGGTGCATGGAAAGAAAATATGGAAAAGGATGGTTGGTGTCAAGATAAGGCTACTTTCAGATCCCACGTACAAAGGAGGAAAAAGTGCATAAGCAACACAAGGTAGGTGAGAGAAAAAAAATCAGGATAGAAGAAGTGCCTTCGGTGCACGGTGACGCGTGCAAGAGTCTCCTGTCTAGATGGATTGGTTGTGTGCCAGAAGGTTGGAAGATTATCCACGTAGGGTCGGGCACATGTGAGTTAAAGCACTAAAGTCAGACTTTGTTTGAAAAATCCACATTAAATGTGAAAAGTATGGTGGTAGGTGAAGTAGCATTTAATGCTTAAAAAGGAAAAACTATAAATAGAGGGTCGAGGCATTTCATTATTCACTTTGCGTATAAGGAGAAAGAAGCATTTTTTTTGCATTTTCACAAACTAGGGCTTCCAAAAACTGATCCGTGTGTGAAAAAAAATTAAAGAGATTGAGCATGTAAGTGACTAGTTTGGATCTGCGAACCAGAAAAAAGGGATTTCACGGGTGTAAGAGAGTTGTGAGAAGGCATCGTCTTGTGAAGGGATTATCCCAACTAGGGTTTGAAGAACTAGGGCATGGGTTTAAGGAATTTTCTTCACAAATTCGAGATCTAAGGTGGGAAAGAGTGGAAGAACAGAGTTACAAGAAGTGATTAAAGTAAGAAGAAACCTAGACAATGGCACCCAAGAAACCAGTTAGCACACCCAAGAAGGGCAAGGGGCAAGGGCAAGGGAAAACAACAAGAAACCGATGCACATACAAAATGAAGAGTGGTATGCAAAAATGTAATACCCAGATGGAGTATCATAGGGAAGGAGTGGGAGTCCCATCTAAGAAACATGTCTGTGAATGACTATAATCATCATATGAGCACAATCGAGAAGGAGATGGCACTTGGAGTTAGTGCACCCAATGAATAAAAGGACACCAGAGGGTTTTCCCATTTATAATGATGATGTGAAGGTCAAGTTGGAAAAGTAGGGTTATTGCAACTCTTTGAGTTTCCTTACTTTGGGAAGCTTGAGCACCTATATCAATGGCTGATGTCACGCATGCATGAGGACTACTTCCATTTCATAGGGCACAAGATGTGCATTACCCCTCAGCTCATCTCACATTTCACAGGCCTCATCTGTGAAGGAGATGGTTTGGAAGATGACCTAGGTGATAAAGAGGCAATTAAGGAGACTATCACTGCCTACGCATACAAAAAGGGTCAAGGTACTATGATATCACAGACATCGAGGACCCGTAATGAAGATGGCCACATCTGTGACTAAAGTTAAATGGCCAGAGAGATGGACCCAGGTCAATAAGCCATGGTTACATGTTTGCAAGAAAATCTCAGAAGGCACCATCTACAACTTGTCTTCATTCATCATGGATGAGATTGTAAGTTGCGTGAAGGAAGGAGACAGGATCCTGTTTGGTAATGTCCTACTAACAATTGTGTTTTCAGAAATTGGAGTACCTGATGCATCAAAAAAATTCATATGGGAGTACCCAGTGAGGACCCTTCACCCACAAAAATATTTGAAAAATACGCATGTGACTCCATGACAACTATGCACAAGGCACACCTGAGAAATGGTATACGCACTGAGGAACGCGTTCGGGGTAGAATGGAGAATTCCCAAACAACTACCAACGGCCACCAAAGGAGAAGCTGAAATTTTCTATGTACCAACATTTCTACCTGGCAGTTCAAACTAATGGATGAGACATGGAGCCCATGGTGCAAGCTCCCCTTTTCCTTCACAGCTCAATACTTCCAAGTGGGAGTAAACAGGTTCAAAGAGTCCAAGAAGCTGAAACTGACCTTGGTAATCTAGACGGGAACACAGGGAAATGAACAAAGGGTTGGTCTACCCCGAGAAAGCAAGTGCACATACGTGGAGAGGTACGTGTCGCATGAAGTTTAAATGACAATCCCATGACTTTTCCCATTACAGGAGGATCCACGGCATGCATGTGTACCTCCGCATAAGACCCAAATCGAGAAGGGCACATATCTAGAGAATGAGGTGTCTATGCCTGGGATCCAACTGGGGAAGAGACCCACACCCAAGTAGGTGGAAAAGGAGCCAGAGAAGAAAATACCAAGTGTGGTGGATACACAGGTAATAGGCTCCCCTAGGACAAGTGCTAGAACAAGCATGTATTCACACAAGAAGAGGCCCATAGTCAAGGAAAAGACTCCAGAGCTAGAAAATCCATCAGACAAGGAGTCCTCGGGAGAAGAAGAAACAAGTCACCTACACCGGAATCCCTAGTTAGGAAGAAGCAGAGGCTAGAAGAGGAGACCACCTCGGAAGAAACTGAAGTTTGGACAAATACATAGGTGAAGAAGAAGATAGTGAAGAAGATGTTAGTGGGGAAGATGAGCCTGAAAAGAACAAGGGCCACCTATTTTCAACATACATGATTCAGATGAAGAAGGTGGAGAAGAGGAGCAGGGGTTCCTCTTCATGCAGCATGCAAGGATAGCTAGGAAGGGAGAGGCACCCAGGACATGAGAAGTGAGGAGGATGGCACGCAGATGTAGAAGGCTCCAAGCCTTATGGTGGAATAGATAACCAAGGTGGTAGAGAGAGAAGAAACAAAGGCCATCGAGACCTTGGAGGAGGAGAAGTTGGAATGCAATGCGCTTGAGCCAATGTTAAAAAGAGAAGGAGGAGAGTGTGGAAAAGGACCATGGCAGCAGCACTGAGGCCCCATTTTAACTATAAGTATTCCTAAGGGCACGCACACGGGAGGAAGGTGCACAGGGGAGGAGAGGCCAGGGATGGGTTATATTGATGACCCCAACAAAGTGTTTCACATGCGGTTCCAAAGCATGATTCCAGTAGAAGAGCTCATGGCAATGTCATCTTTTGACAAGGAGGTTGCATACCCATGGATGAGGAAGATGCTCTCATGGGAATTGAGTCCCATCTTGATGAGCCAGAATTTGAGGTAAGCCATGGGGCAATAATAACATTTCCAGGGCCAACAGAAGACAATCCCAGTGGTGAATGCTCAATAGCTCTCGGATGAACAACTGTGCAACGCGCTCAACAAGGTCTCCATTGAAATCGAGGCTAGACTCTTTGGGTGGAATGATAGAATCAAAGATCTAGAGGAGGACCTAAAGAAGAAAGAGGAAGAACTAGCTGCAAGGGCAAAGGAGCTTAGTCAAGAGAAACTAATCAGCACTAGTTGCAGCGTGAGTTAAAAGATGAGAAGGCCAAGGTGTGTGCGGTGTACAAAAAGGTGGAGGCTATTAATAATGCTATAGTATTGAAGCATCCGGACCTAGCACCTCCCCGCAGAAGTATGGATCTACCTTAGGATGCCTGGAGGATTTAACAAGAGTCCTCACCATGGAGAGGCAATTGTTAGCCTTGGAATCTGCAGAAGAAGTGGCCACGCGCTTAGAGAAAGAAGATAAATTGAAGGTCATGGCATTCATAGTAGAGTACAACAAGGTTCTTGCTGATATAAAAGTTGCTTCCCAGACTGCTGAGGCCGCATATGACAATTGCATGCGGATAGAGACAAAGTGGCAGGCATCTTGGTCACCACTCATGAAGCAGAACTCAAGGAGTTCAAGAGAAGAATAAAGGAAATAGGGTGGAAAGGGACAAAATCCTTGCCGAGGTCAAAGAAAATCTGAAGCCATTGAAGCCTTAAGGGGTTCAATTAAAAACTAGTTGAAGGAACTGTACCCATAGATTACACGAAGAATGGATGCGTTGGATGATGTAGGCAAAGAATTAGAGAAAATTGCTAACACCATAAGCACACAAGGAAATGGGCTAAGATTTGTGGAGGTGAGCACCCTGGTCGGTGACCTCATCAGAGAGCACGAGAATGAAGTCGATGCCTGAACAAGTTGGAGGCCGACTTGCAAAAGGATTTTCCTAGCCTACTGCAGTGATTCCATCACTTCCCATTCTTTCTTCTTTTATATTCTTTCATCCCCTTATTCTTTTCCCATGGTGTAAGTCTATTGTATTCTTTCTTTTCACTGGAGAAGTGTTCCCATGATGGAGAATAGGCGTAGTGTGGGGTAATGTTGGGCCCCTAAAATATTGGCTAAGTACAAAAGGGCACATAGGCACGCAAGGCCTAGTTGAAGAAAAGCACACAAGGATAAAGCACGTAGGGCAGGGTTTAAGGAAGGCTTTAAGGAAACCCGTGGCATGCACGCAGACATAAACCAAGGGTTCGAGACTTAGCCATATTGGGTGTTTTGGTAGAACACATGAAAAAGCATGACTGACTATGCATGCGGAGTGGATAAGGTGCCAACCTGGCGACAGGGTGGCCCAGGAAGGAGCATGCCTGCGGTAGAAGCTTCTAGAAGCTCATCATGGTAAAAAGTGGAAAGCTCAGGCCTGGAGGAGCATGCTCACATGGAGGACCACATTCAGACACTTGGCATCAGATCTGAGGCATTGGAGGATGAGTTGGCAGTCCAGAAAGCCTATATATACAAGCACCTGTAGAAGGAAAGAGAGATAGATAGAGGGCGGAGCTCTGAAAATACTACAAGAACTCTGTTAGTTTGGGTAATTGTGTTTAGGAAAGGATGTATCAAGGGTATGGGGTTATAAATTTCTTTTGAGAGCCTAGTCATATGAGTCCAGATATAATGCATGACTGCATGGTCTGCTTCTCTATAATATTTTGTAATGGCTCCATGAATGTAATGAGGTTACCAACTTACAATGAATATGAACATTGATGATTCTAATGCATACATCTTTCTCATAGTTCTTTCTCATTTATGTTTATGATTAAGTATGGATGCTTGTACAACTTCTTTCTATTTTTGGTATAAGTTATTCAATCTGTTAAGCATTTTCTATCTGGAATGACTGCAAGGACCTAGAAGTCATCCTGAGCTCTATGGTGCTTGTATGTTTTACTTCCTTCCAATTCTCTTAAACATGGATCATAGATGATGTTTCCCACTAAACTCACATAAAAGAGAGACTCGGCACCCATGCGTGCCTCGGTGAGCACCCAAACCCATTGGGTGATAGGCGATGCGCATGGGGTTCCTTTCTTTTGTGATACAAACAATTTTGCACACCAAACATAGGGGCAAGGCCCGCATATGAAAAGCAAGCAATAACAGAGACAATGTAACAAACAAGTATGGAAGAAAATATCTTTGCATAAAAATGTTGTACATGAAGCACATGTTAGCATGTTAGAAAAGATAACATACAAAATGAAACAATAGCATCGAAAGGGACGAATGTCAATGCCCACAACAAACGTTGTAGGAGAGGTAAAAGTGATCATCCATGTTGCATGTAAGAGACTTGTATCTATGATCACAACTAAGCAAAGGTGTGAACATGCATGTGTGTATGGTATAGATAAATGACATTCAAGAGATCTAACTAGCATGTGTAATAAGTGACCATATACAAACAATAGTAAGAAAGAATAAAAGCGACCAAGATATGCAATATGTTGTGGATGGATGAAATGGAATGGAAGATGGAATGATAGGAGCCACATGCCCCCGAGTGAATGGAGTGTATGCAATGAGGTTCATTTAGTTTTCCCCCTCAACAGTCAAGAATGAACTATAAATGAGAGTGCGTCATTGGGAAATGGTCGAAGTGTGTGTTGTGTCTAATGCACTATGATGAGTGTGTATGTGTGTTGATGATATGCGACCTAGAAATGAAGTATGTGTGTGACCCTTATAGCAAAGTGTATATCATGACAAGATGATTGAAAGAGTGATGATGTAGCCTAAAGCGTATATCACTACAAGATGAATAAAGGGAGTGGTGATGTAGCCTAAAGCGTATACCACTACAAGATGAAGGAATATGTGACCATTTAGCCTATAGCATATGTCACTAACCTAGGAATGTCGTATGAAGAAAGGTCGAATGATGAATGTGTGATGAAGATAAGGTCCATTTGATTTGTAAACCCTCGGCAGTCGAGTATGGACCGAGGAACTAAAGTGCATCATAGGGTAGTGAGTGCAATGCGTAGAAGACAATGTAGTATGTGTGATGATTAGATGACCATATGATGTGCAAGATGTGATATGCGATGTATAGGATGCAATGCAAAATTGTATAGATAGACTAATAGTGTGAAATGCGTGTTATGTAGTATGTAGGAAGTAATGTTAGACTCGTAGACAATAAGAGTGTGACACACATATGATGAATGCTAGTATGATGCATATGATGTAAGATGTAAGACATATGACATGAAATATATGAAGAGTCACAATGTGTAATGTCTAGTGTGCAAAGTGTGTAGGGTTCATTTGTAGTATGCTCTCATCGGTCAAGTGTGAACCGAAGCACAAGAGTGTGTCATCAAGTAATGACGATGCTAAAATGTGTGATGAGTATGCCTATGCTAGGAGATTGGTATATGAGAATGCAAAGATGATACATGCACGAATATGAATATGAGAGGGGGAGTATGTGTAAATGTTATTCCCCCAAGAGTGTAAAATGAAGTGAGAAATTATGTGATGTCTTCTAGAAGATCATCGCTCTCAGGATCATAGTCGAATGGATAAGCATTGGTGACTTGATAAGAAACGAATTATGCGGCCTTGATCATGTAATGAGCCATTAAGGCGTAAGTTGTACATACCCACAACACATTTCTCATCGGTAAATGGAGGAAGTGGACAACCATGCACATACCAACAAGTGAGATTATGTGTATAGCCAAGAAAGGAACTATTTCAAATGAATATGTGACTAAAGGGCATAGGAAATGAGATATCAATATGATCAGGATCCAATGTGCCCCCTATATAAGTGAGCCAAGCCTCCTTAATGTGAGTGGAGAAGAGCGAGGAGTATGCGATAGATAAACCGTAAGATTAAGGCACATAAACCATAAGCAGCGGTAATAGTGATGAAGCCATAATATAGATGAGGATCATGAGTAGGAGGATAAATATCCTCGAAAGAGAAACCAAGTCGAGCTAGACCATCATGTGAACATATAGTGACATCGCAAGTAGGATTGGATGGAATATGTTCCCAATATGAATCATTCATAGAGAGCATGAAAGTGAATGGTGGGCGCGCTAATGTAAGTGGTACACGTGAAGGTGTAGGTGATAGAGCGACGTCCATAGATTGGACAAGCCCCTAATAAGGAATCATAGCAGCAGTAGTAGTAGGTGGCGGAGAAGAAATTGTCTCTATCACGCAAATAACACCCTCAAGTGGTGCCAAGTGAGGTGTTTTGTCCATAGGTTGGTGATCGTTTGTAGTATCAGTGTGTGGAATAGGAAGACTAGTGTTAGAAAATGTGTGGACACACTGTAGATGTTTATATTTGAGGTCCAAACTCGTGGGAATTCAGCCAACGTTTTGACATGGTGGACCGTTACAATCAAAAAGGGATCCTTATTTTTGCATTGAGTTCCAGTTATATAGAGAAAGGAAGAGGAGAGAGGAGAGAAAATGATCTAACACTAAAAGGGCCAACTACCAAGGATAAGTTCAAAATAGCACGGGTTCTATTTTGGACAACACACATTAGTTACAGGGTAAGTGGTAGTATTTAATCTCTCGGCCTCAACATCACATCAATTTACAAATTAAATTGGTCAACAAAGTAATGAAAAACACCCCCAAAAATGGTAAACATTCCATTAGTTAATTGACAGCTAATAAATTTTCTTTGGAGTAAAATTATAAAAGCCTTCAAATTGAGAGGTAATACAACCTTCCTTGTAAGACGTTTCCTCATTAGATTCTTCTATAGATACCTTGAATGCTTAATGATTTAGGCTTGAATTATTTTGTTTTACTTAAAGATGTGACAAGCTCATAATATCCACATCACCAATTAATATTTTCTACTTGAATTATTTATTTTAATCGAATATATTACTTTATGCAGGATCTCAATTGTCTTACCAATAAGTCCAATTGTGGCCGGAATATTCCATCGCCATCTTCATTATTTAAGAATGTCCTCCCTGTGATGCTAGGCCATAAACTCTCCTGTGTATTTCTTTTATTTCTGACTGTCATAACATACACCATAACAGCCCCAGGAAGCAGTGCAGATCCAGTTGATATCCCTGTGATTGATCTGTCACAATTTCCAAATGAGTTTGATGGGGAAGAAGTAACCCAGCTTCAAAATCATGAACTTTTGGCCACTGTGGAAAAAGCTTGCAAGGAATGGGGATGTTTTCGAGTTGTGAACCATGGAATTCCAGTGGATCATCTCAGAGATGTGGAGTCTCTGATCCGCCAAGCTTTCGCCATGCCTGCAGAGGTTAAAGAAAGGGCCATCATCGTTAATCCAGAAGCTCGCTCATCTTACAATGAGACCTTCGATTTTGAGAACCTGCCAAAATCAGATTCAGTTCAGCAAATGTATGACAAGATATGGCCCCAAGATGGAAACCCAGAGTTCCGGTATGTAAACCATTTGTTAATTACATTTTATCTCATAGAGAGTTCGTCTCGAGTTAGAGCTCTGTAATTTCGGATTACTAGATAAATCTCAATTTCCAATGAATTATATATATGATTTAGGATATTAGATCCATTTTAATTTCCTTCGAATTATATATATGATTGAGGATATTGGATCCATTTTAATTTCCTTTGAATTATATATATGATTCAAATTATATATATGATTGAGGATATTAGTTCTGTTTCAATTTAGGGACTTCGTTTTGAGTTAGAGCTCTGTGATTTGAGATTGTTAGATAAACTTCAATTTCCTTTTATATATATATATATATGATTGAGGATTTTAGAGCCGTTGGAGGATTGAGAAGAATATTCTACTAGATTTGTTTGTTAAGAGTTCATTCTTTATTTTAGAGATGAAGTAATTTTTTATTTTAATACTTTATAATTATTAAATAATATTTTATATAAATTTAAATATTAACAAGTTGAATTGTTAACCAACTAATGAAAAATAACATCTCATATAATATAATAGATAGAAACTTCTTACAAAGTTTTATAATTTTTAAACTTTTTAAATAATTTTAATTAACTTATTTTAAATTAGTATCTTTTAATCTCTTTTCATAAGGTTAAGTTTTAATATAGTGTCTCCAACATTTTCAAATTCAAAAAAAAATCCCTAAATTTTAGGAATGTACACGAGAAGCGTTGTCCTTTTTAGATTATTAAAATCCTCATTTATCCATACTATCCTTAAAATATGAGGTAACATTCGAGTTTTCAAAAATATAGATCATTGAATACTTCCTAACTCCATACCCATTTTAGGATGATAGCTCTCAATCATATAAATTTCAAAATATGTCTTATTAATATGTGATTTTCATATTGCATTGTAGAGAGACGATTCAAGGTTTTACATTAAACCTAGCGAAGCGTTGCAAGCAAAGATTAGTAAAATCTTTATCGCAAGTCCTCGGTTTAGACATCAAGTCAATCTACCATTCCGATTTCGAAAAGTGCGAGCTTTCATGAGCATAAACCACTATACACCAAATGGTGAAATATTGGAGGAGGATGCAGAGATAATGCATCCCCATACGAGATATTGGTTGTTTTACAATCCTTTACAATGACGATGAAGGGGACTTCGAGTTCGATCAAAAAAGGGAAGTGGGTGGACATCGATCCTGTACCTAATTCATTTGTTATCATGGTATCGATTGTGTTAAGGTATTGTACCTTTTTGCATTTTTGTGACGTAAATTGAAATTGGGTATAGGTTGTTGGTGTGTTCTAGTTGATTTTCCATGGCTAAACACTCAATCACACATAAAAGTGTTAAAATCACCCAATAAACATTGACCGTGGATTAGAATACACTCGTTGGATAAGTTATTCCATAAATTTTATACTTCCTATTAAATTTGTTGACATAAATACATATAGAGTAAGAATAATTTATCTACATTGAAATGTATGGTATCTTTTCTTTTGGGAAACAGGCATGGAGCAATGGTAGGTACCATAGTGTGGAGCATCGAGTTGTTTATAAAGGATGGAAGGATCGCATATCGGTGGCCTATGTTGTGCTCTTTGCAGATGATCTCAAAATTTGGGCAGCACGAAACTTATTGACAACGATAACCCACGGCGTTTGAAGCCTTTTAATTACCAACCATTCAAGGATGCTTATTTTCTTAACTACCACATTACCAAAGAAAAGCCGAAACATTCATTGATATTTACGCAGTATATGATATAAATAAGTTGGTAATTAGTTTACTTAGGTGAATTTCAACTAAGCATGGGATTTGTAGCTCTTCTAGAATGTTATAAATAAGTTGATGGGATTGTCTTAGAATTATTGGTGAGGATGATGGTGTAAAAAGTGTTGTCTAACGATTCACCAAGGTACATATCCTATGTGAATTTGGTGGAATGGATCTCCTCAATCTTTACCACTAAGAAAAAAATTCTACACCTAAATTGTTCAAAGCTAATAGTTTCAATCAAAAATAATATTGCAATAAACTTATATTTTGCTTACAGCAATTTTTATACTTTATATATTATTTAAAAGCTTAAGAAAATATGGTACTTTCACCAATGTAAGTAAACGCATTTCGTTGGATTTGGTTGGAGTTGTTGGGCTCAATCATGCCAAATAAACCATTAAAAATAAATAAAAATCACATTGTTTCAATCTAAAATATAGATAATGGAGATAATATTTTTGATTGAATAGAAAATGGAAGAGAAAATTAATTTTAAATGCATTTCAATATCGATATTTGATTTTACTACATGATTAGTTAATTTCTATGGTGCTAGTATATTTATGTGTTTCATTAAACATTTGTCTAAACGAAGTTGTTTTGGTGCATTTTTAAATTATAATTTTTGATTTTCAACTCTTGTGTTTGTGTTTGTGATACCTTTGACCTCAAAACTCCCTTATCAACTTTGTATTCTCCTCCATGTGATCTTTCAATTTCCTTTTCTTTCTTGTTTCCTTTTATTTTCGCATATTTTTTATTTTGATTTGCGTTAACATTTCTAGAAATTTTAGGTGTTCCAAATGGTTAACCAGATTATTGTGGTCATCACTATGTTTTTGGTAATTTTCTCTTATGGGTCCTTATGAATCTAATTTTTGATATCTTGGAGCTTTCAATTTTCTTTACCAACTTTATTGTATGATGGGAGTCATTCTCCATGCTAATAAAGTCTTAATTTGAATTCAACAATTCTATAAAGACAAAATTACATTATTGTATTAGGGAGGCAAGGAACACATAAAATTATATAGAGAATGCTCATATTGAATTTGTAAGAAAATAACTTGCCTATTTTTGAAGCATGCCTATACCAAAACCTATATTTTAAACATATATAAGTATATAGAATATACTATTTTCCATGCATCAAAAAGATAAGGGTTGGAAGCATTGCACTACACATGATTACTTGTTGGATGCATTCTACATGTTGTTTTCTTCCCAATTCCTTTGAATATGTAAAGAGATAATTTCACACAATAGTTGTGTTGAACTATAAAACTATCCAAACATAGAAAAGGGACTCGTTAGAGTAAGGGGCACATTATCGAAAACTAATATTGTCCTATTATCAAGGACCGCCAATTATTTCCTTCTACCACAATTGATGAAGATTCTCAAAATGTGAATATATGAGTCTATGAAGGTGTAATGGACATCTTAGGAAATTTGGAAATGATTTTAAAACTATCTAAGGGTAATAGGTGGTGATGAAAATGGTGTGGGACCAATTGAAAGGGGGAAATTGTGGCAAAATGAACTTAATGCGCACTAGTGGGCTAAACATCATAAATGATGTCGAAAAATTGATCGCGCATGCCTTTTACTAGAATTAGATGTCTACAGTCATAATGGTAAACCTAAAGTTTTGAGTTCTAAATACTAAAAACATTTCTGTAGAGTCATAATTTAGTGTGGCTAATACACCTTTTAGTGTGGCCAATACACCTAAATCAACTTAGAGGAATGGGGTAAAGAAGGGTTTAGATAAACCATAAAATTATGAATTTTGTTCCACTCAAGCCATACTTGTATCCATTTGATAAATCATAAATTGTGTTTTAATTTAACTTCAACTAAGTAGATGACCTCTTCATACGCGTGTCTTCATACACCACACACATTATCCAAATATTAAACAATACATATTGTATTACTTAGATTTTTTTGCATTTTACTAAGATTTGTGTTTTTGAAGGTGAGTAGGTATATTGATGAATTGATATATTATATCACATGTCCATGTGTTGTACTCAAAATTGGAATTTTTGAAACTTTTTGAAATTTTCTAATTTCTACATTAAAGCGCCAACCGCGCTCCATAGACAATTTTCACTATAAACACTATACCCTTGAGCCGTATCATTTTCCCACATCTTGTCCTATTGAAATCTAGTTATACGATAGTATGCATCTCTAGTGTTTGGGGTAGCTTATATGATGTATTTATATTATCTACATCTACGACATGCTTAAAGAAGTCTTGAAGCCATTAGGAATTCAAGTTGAGTGAACTTGATAGGATTGAGCCGAGAATAAGATGAGATGCCTAAGCTAGGCAAATTTACCGCATTTCCATGGATATTTCTTAATTAAAATGAATTTTTTGTTATTTTTGCATGATTATATGTGGTGACCGATAATGAGGTATCAAATTTCTTTATTGAAAAGTAGTTTTATTAATAAAGAAAATATAGTACATTTATAATCATACAAAAATATGTGTTTAATGTCAACACACCCCAAAATCCAAATCAAGAATCAACTCAAGAATAAAAATCCATGCATGTGGGCTATCCCATTAACACTTACATCAATTTAATAGAGATTGTTCAATCAAAAGAGGAACAATAAAAATAAAACACAAAAGACAATACATTAAGAAGCAATGGTAAACATGAAGGATGATAGAGGATACAAGGGGGATTTCTATTTGACTACCCCACCTGCTAACACTAGATAAATCTTGATATGGGACTCTTTCATAGCCATATTTATTTTCATCTTTTTCATCCTATCGGTAGAAATAACCAGAGCAAGGTGAGAGATTTTTTTGGGGAAGCATCCCAAGTACCACCACCAAAATCACTAGTGTTTCCACCATCACTGCCCGAAGAGAGGATCATCCCAACCACTGCCACAAGTATACTAGAATCACCATTTCTAGCACTTCCACCTCTAAAGTGATCGAAATTCCTCCTTCCACCACCCCTAAAAAAGGGAGATGATGGTTCAGAGTGAGGATTAAATCTTTTTTTTTGGCTCTATGAGTGGTGATGAGGAAGACTACGATCATGGCCCCAAAGGGAAGAGAATTTTTGTGAGAATTATGATGGTTCTTGACTGACTACGCAAGGCGTGTTTCCCTAATAGCCATGAGTGTTTGTATATTTTCCATATTTAAGAAAACTTATTCTTCCTTGATGTCGATCTAGAGTAGCACATTTGTAATGACAACAAATTTATAAGAAATAGAAAAAATTATGACCAGTTTTACATGACTAAATAGAGCATAATTTATATCTTTCCAAATTTGAAAAAGAGTGTCAACTCGAACAATTACCATATATGGTTGTATTTTTCTGTAGAATAGTTGACACTCCAAGCAAAACCATTTTCCAAGTAAATAAATTCTCAAAGCAAGGGTTGAAATAGAGAGTGTATCCAATTCCAATCCAATCAAATAAAGGGGAAAAGCATAAAGAATTTCTTGATGGACAAGATTCCAGCTTGGGGTTTAAAGAATCAATAGGTATTTCATGGGCCACAAGGAAATGGAAACCAATTTTGAGTTTATACCAGCAAAAAAAGGGGTGGAAACTAGCCAATTTTGTCTCTCCACCAAGAGGCATGCGAAGAGGCTCTATTTTTAGAAATTCTCATGAAAGAAGTGTTATGAATATCATTAATTAGGAAGTCATCTTCATTTCTTAACAAGAAATTTGTCTTAACATCTTCGTAAGGAAGCCAATTTCTAGTTTCTTTATAGAAAATTTCATTAAAAGTGTAAATACCCTTTTTAAATAGGTAAATACCTTTAAGTATGAGGATCATGTCATGGGATTATTGTATAATTGTAATATGGGTTGAATGGGAATTAATGGAGAGATCATTTTTGAATTCATAGCCAACCCAAATAAGGTGAGGTTTGAGAATCTCCCAGATCTCCATATGCTTTTGGAAATAAAATTTCATCCAATTTTGTGACATTAAAGTGAGAAGGAGAGTGTATACAATAAAAATTTGCACTCACCTATCTTCATTTAATTATCCCATTTGCAATAGATTAATTATATCATCACATTACATTAATCATGATTAAATAAAATATTTCCTCATATACACTAATATTATATCCCATGATATTTTAATTCACCTAAGTAAGCTCTCTAAATATTATTTAAAATTTCCCCTAATTCCTTATCCCGACACTCTATCATGGGTATTTTTATAAATCCCCCATTATCTTATCAAAATCTTATATTATCACAAAGAATCATATATTTGTACGTTTGATATATCTTAATCAAACAACCTAATACATATCCTAAACAAACCTAGGCTAAATTAGAACATATCTAACTAATAAAATCCTTTCCCTAACACCTCATTAGACAACACGACACTTTCAAAACCGACCAAAAACCCATCCTTCAAAATTTTGAACAAAAGGCTCAAATTAGGAATTTGTTCCCAAACAAACTCAAGAATCCCAAAATTATCGGCGATTTGTTAAATTGCCAACGATTATTTAAGCCCAAATTGCAGCCTCCTTACGGGATCATCTTCTCATAGTCTTGAACCTCAATCTTCTATCAGGGCATGTTATTGACATATTACATCAACGATGACACAATATCATCCAGTACCAACATTCACACTCACCAAGCAAGCCTGAGAAACATTTTGGAGTTTACTCGACAACCAACATTTCACCAATTCGACTTCAAGCCATGTCCTTCACACTTGTTTAAGGTTAGGTTTCATCCTGCAATCCCATTTTCTCATTTCAAATGCTTTATTTGATTTATTATCCCTTTGAAATTTTGTATCTTCGAACCATATTGATCAAAAATTACAATTTTATTAAGTTGTTAATATCTTCCTTGACTGCTCACGATTCCTACACATTTTGCTTACCTATAACATTTATCCAATTTTATCTATATTTTCTATTATATTCTTGTTCTTTGCTAACACCTTTTTCAAGCATGGATTGTTTAGATGGATTTAGGTGGACAAGGACATGAGATAACTAGCATTCATTCACTACTTGTTATCCATCATCCCCTACACTAGGAACAATACGATGTTCTCCACAACTTGGAATTGTGTGTGATTCACTCAACCCCTTTAGACCAGCTATAAAACATCTTCAAATCCACTCAGAGGATTTGTGAGGCCATGAACGAGTTTTGGGAGGCCTATTTCAAAGTTTTACACATTCGAGCCGACTTGGCATGGTTCAAATACCAATATGAAGCCCAACTAGAAGAATTAAGCTCTAAAGCCGAATCCAAAGATCAAACCAATTCAAAACAATTTGATTTTGAACCCGATTCTATACGAGAAGAAGAAGATTCGAGTACGTATCTGAATTCTTTATAGAAGACCTCAGTGACCACAAGAATTCAGACTATCCTAAAGACTTTGATTTTATTGAAGAGGAAGATTCACCTTCATCTAAAAATTCGACATCGATTTAGACCGAATTTTGAGCCATAGTCTATATATCTCATATTTCATCATCTATTATATATATTTGTAATAAAATCTGAATTTTTCAAAACATTTACCATCCATTATATCATGTTTCATTTTCAAAACCACTTGATTGTGTAAACAACAAGTTGACATCCTTGCAAGGAAGTCATGTGGCTTCTAGGAACTAGGCCTTTGTCAGGAAACCTGCTTACTATTTTTACTAATAAATATTTTGTGTAGTGTTTGTGATTGCAGTGTCATTTTCAGGACCGTAGTTAATTCATTTGATAAATGGAGTGCAACAGTCAAGGATCAACCATCAACATCCGCAGTACCTCTAAACCCCACCATTTTGAGGTTTTGTAAGTTTTATTATCTTGCTTATTAGGTTAAGTTGAAGAGGTAAAATTTACTCTAAATAGAGAGTTTGAAGGTATATTCCTCTTTGAGAATTTTCCCAAGGTGGTTTCCCTAAATAATGCAATTTCTTAACAAAATTTTTCAAGCACTTGAGCCTTTCAAGCCTCTAATAATCCATTTAGCACTAAGGTCTTGTCCTTGGAGCTTGATGTCAATAAACTTGATTCTTGTGACTTCTTTAGGTCAACAAAAATATCCCTAACCACTTTGTCAACTCCTTTGTTTCCTTCTAAGCTATCCTAAATAAAATCCCACCAAAGTTCTCAAGTTTTCATCGAATATTTGGAGGGTGCCCAACAAGAGGAGGAATACACATGGGTAGAAACAAACACCTTATAATAAATCTAAAATTTTCTTGCCTAAAAGAGAGGTTTGGTGATCCAAAATGAAACCTTCTTCTCCACTCTCTAAACTAAGTAATACCATAACTTAATAGGGGTAGCTTGAAAGGAAAAGGGGATGCCAAGGAACTTGAATCGCATACTAATTTGAATCCATTGTCATTGATATTTCTCAATCTAGTATGGATTAGGGAGCATGGATTTTCTTTAGCACTATATTTTTCACTTATATGAAAGAGTCAAAGGGCTAATATAAAATGTGCAAGCATTCCATATCATTGAATTGTTTTATTTTCTTCAAGTAGAGTTAGAGAAGCATTGTTAGCAAAGTGACCATTAGTAAGTTGTTGGTCAATATGAGAGAGATATACCTTTGACCAAGCTCATGGAAGAGTACTTGGAAAGAAGGTAGATAAAACATTCAACAACATGCACATATAGAGATGGAGCTAATGGGAAACCTTGTTTAATTGATCTAAAAAGACCAAATATGTGGGATTGAGCTCCATTTATGGTGATGCGGACTATAGCATGGCAAAATAACATATTGATAGGGTGCACAAATATGGGGCCAAATTCTGGGATTGCAGAACATATATATGATGAAAGGTTATTCAATCCTATAATAAGAATTCTCAAAATCAATTTTAATTAAGAGAGATTTTTATTAGAAACTCTAACTTATTCCATACCTTACCGGACTAGAAATAATGTTATTACTTGAATATATTTGTGTTGAATGAAACCGGTCTATTCACACCTAACAATGAGAGGAAGAACGTTCCTTAGTCTAAAAGGAAGATATTTGGCAATGATCTTATAAGATACATTTATCGTAAGGTAATTAATCTCTATTTATTGATCTATCTTGGATCTCCCGTCTTAGGAATGAATTTGATATTTCCTTGATTGAGGTGTTTATTTGTAAGGCTTCTAAGTAGGCTTTTTTGAAGGTTAGGTATAACCATTTCTTATAGGGTTTAATAAAATTTACATGGGAATACATTAATGTCATGAGCTTTTTAGTGGCCATTTTCATATTAGCTGATGATGCCAAAATATGTCTCATTATATCACCAAATAGCACTCTTATTCTCTCTCTTTAAATCAAGCTTTCAAGTGAATTTAGATGTAGTTTAAATAATGGATAGCATATTTAAGATAAAATATAGGATTTATCTTATCATATCTTTAGAAATCTATTTGCAATCTAATTGTTGTTATTTCTTGATATTTCTTCTAAAGTTGGAATGCAATAGTGTGTAGAAAACATGTCATAAGCAACTCTACTCCAAGTTCATAGATTGAAGCTACCGAAAGTCTTCACACAACTACGGAAATCCCAGTTGTTCATAGATTGTTGTTATATTTCTGCTACAGAAAACTTACACATAGCTATGGAAATTCCTAGCTAGTGAAAGTCTTTTGATTTGTTCCAAAATAATGTAAAGGAGCACCGAACTATTCAACCCACTCTTTCCTTCCACGTCATCAACCAAGAATACAGATCCAAACATGTGGCAATCCAAAGTCATGCATGCATGTGGCATTCCAAGAAGAATTCAAATTCATGGACTTAGCACTCCTCCATTTTCTCTCCATGTTTCAAGGATGAGAAAATAGTGGAATAGTATTAGGAATGTTGAATAAGTACTCTCCCACTTTGTGTTCCTAGATTAAAGGGATGAGTTGTAGAAATATTCTCCATGATAAGTGGATGGTTGTAGTCAAGTTTGTTTAGGATTTATTACTTTGAATAAATCCACCCAAGAATAGGTAGTTTTTCTTGGTGTGTGGACTAAGGAGTTGGTTGGATGCATGAACTATAAATGTAACCTTCCACACTCTTATATGTAATCTTTTACCAAGCAATGAAAAATTTATTCTTTTCTCTCCAATATTCTGAAGTTTTGAATTAAGATCTTGGAAGCATGATTTAAATCCTCTTCCAAGGAATGAGCTGGCCACTCATTCCAAGGAAGATGGATATGTGTATTTGTGTTTTTGTCTTGTAATAATTTATGTTTATGTTTATTCCTTTTTCTGTGATTATCATTTTGTTGTATTGTTTTTCTCCTTGTATTGTAATATTCATTTTCATTCTATGTTGTGAACCTGCAGGTGTTTTATTTGATTTATTTCCAATTCAGAAATTTCCTTTATGCAAGCATGCTTTCATTTCTACAAGTGTGATTTTGATTTCTGCAAGTGTGCTTTTCCATTTCCGTAAGTGTGATTTTTAATTTATGTAAGTTTGGATTGTGTTTGAAGGATTTGTTTTCCAAATATCTCTTTCTCCTTTTGCATACAACCATCGAGACCAGCCCTGGATTGATTGCAAGTGTGCTTTTTAATTTATGCAAGTTTGGATTGTGTTTGAAGGATTTATTTTCCAAATATCTCTTTCTCCTTTTGCATATAACCATCAGACACCAACCTTGGATTGACATTATTAATGAAGAGGATTGACGACCCTCATCATTAGCTTCCTTTAGATCATTCACAATAAGGAGTCTATTGGGGGCCACTCTCGTAGCTTATGAAAGTTTGTAAGGGAAAACTTAAATGAATTGAGAAATAGTGTTATCCCTAGGAAGGGAAGATGTTTGAGTAGAAAAAACACCAATGTAATTATGGAAAAACTCCCCCAATTTTTAGATAGTTTAGTAACTTTATAAGTAGAATCCTTAATCACCTTAAGTCTATTAGTAGGTTGTCTAGATTAGAGGAGAGAAAAAAATTTGGTGACTATATCCCCTACTTTTAACCATTTCAAACAAGCCCGCAGATGAGCACCATGAGCTTTGTGTACGTCCTCCACCTTAAGCTAATGTCTCCATAAGGCACCTTGAGTTTGAAGCTAGAGTTTGAATGGTGAATGATCCAAATCCCGATACACTCTTTAGAATTCATTATAAGACATGTCATGAGCACATTTCCTATAAATTTTTTCCTATTTTCCATATATAATGGGAAATGTGGTGGTGTGGGTAAAGAAATTCATCCTTGATTCAATCTAGCTTAAGTTGTGATGAGGGTGGAGGACTACATTCCAAACCCTTACAATATGCCCTACAATATTCTCGTGTTTGAGATGAGTTATATTGAGATAAATTTGGGCTTTATGGTTCTTGGGATAAGTGGTGGTACATTCAATATATAATCAAATAAGGGAGTGATTTGATAGAGTAACCTTGTCTATGACAGTAAATAGGAGGACATTATCACAAGAGAAGGAAAAAATATCTTATTTAACCAATAATACACAATCCAATATCTTAGCTAACCTTTCTAGACCCTTTATGAAACTGGACCAAGTGAATCAATAAGAGGAAGAAGAGTAACCTCGATAGTGGTTACGATAAAAAAGCCTAGGTTTTTAGGCATGTAAAACAAGCTTCCATTTCCTCACTTCACCAAAACATTAGGAGACAAAATACTTTGTCTTCATATGATTCCACCATATTAAATCCCCATAGATAATCCAATGAGCATCAAGGAGAAATTTTTCCATCCACCTAAACAATTGGGCTCATTCTCGTAGCATCATTGGAAGCATAAATGTTGAAGAGCCCAAGAATATGGTCGTCAAAATCAAAGAGGGTCCATAAGACCCTATGGGTAGGGTTGGATCCCCAATAAATAATGTTTTAATAAATATTTGGTGAAATCAATGTGATAACACCTCTTCTTCAAGGGTCATGATTGGACGTTTAACAAATGACACACACCATATAGTGCATGATGTGAGCTAGAGGAGAAAACGCATGATTTTAACTTCTTATAAGAAAAGAATTTGCATGTTTCTAAAATATTAACAATTGGCCTTGGCCATATATTTGCGGGTCATTTTAGTAAGACCTCAAACATTATAAGAATTTCCAATCATTGATACTTTGTTAAGGTGCATATTACATCCCTCGTCTAGGTCTTATAGGGTTGTAAACTTATTAGTAAAGACATTATTTCACTCCATGAAGTTAATAAGTTGCACAAGGTGTGTCATTTTCTGGAACATATTCATATTCTCTAGAAGGAGAGGGGTTGTGAGATAATCAAATAATGATTTTGTGATCAAATTTGACACATCATAACTTCTATTTTTACAAAATGGTTGTAAACCTAAAATACCCATTCATACAAGAAACACACAAAACTTTAGTGTATAAAGATAATATTAATAATTTCCAAAATAGATAAAAAAATTAAATGGCCCACATACTTACCATGAAATTTTAAAACAAAAAAACTACTAGGCACATGTAAATCATAACTTTTTCATGAAAAAATCCTAAAAAAAAAAGTTTGCAAAGTAGTCTCTCAAACTCAATTTTTACATGTGATCAAAAACCAAAAAAATGATGAGCATATCAAATTGATAAACTTGGTGAAGATCCCCCACACCAAATAAGGATATATAATTCAAATTAAAGTTGGAAGGATTTGAGTGTGATTCAATATAAGACCCGAGATAAGATAATTATCTCGATTGGTTCTCCCATTCTTCCTATGGCTTCCATGTCTAGGAGACTATAACTAGCAATTGCACATTAGTTTCAAATTATGTCGAAAGGGATTTTAAATGTAAAGTTTATTTTTAAATTCATTTCCTTGTGATAGTTGAAAGCTCTTCAAATAAATGATTTGAACTTGGAAAACAAATAATATTTAATCATAAATGAGACAAAACACACAAGCATAAATAACTTTGTATATGTAACGTTGAAAGTGTAATTCAATCTCAATTTATAGACATAATGTTAGTATAAATAATACAATTACTATAGACAAATGACCATACAAAATTACAAAGGTTTGTGCATAGAACCGGTGCCATTTCCTTTTTCCTTCTCTCCACCTTCCCCAACTTATCATCCCAAACACGCACAAGTTTCTTGAAATAGTTCAATGTCATGAAAAATCCACAATCTTATAAAATAGGGCTTGGATAAACACTTCGTCAATATATAAAAGCAGCGATGGAATTTTCAAACCATATATATGAATTTATAAAATCTATGGCATGGACTAGATCTCAAAATGTTGGGTTTTTTAAGAAACTATAAATAAAACTTGGTTCCTTATTAATCACAATTCTAACACGGTGAACCTTATTATAGTTGCATGTTGTTGTCATGCAAAATGTCCGGCATGAAATTTTGAAATAACATCATTTTTTTGTCATGTTGTTGTTGCGAAGAGAGAGAAAGAAAAGTAACATCATTTACAATAGCATTTTGTTCATCGGTAGATATAATATCATTTGGAGGAGGAAGGGAAGGAACATGTGTATCATTTGTAACAAAAAATTTCACACAAATATTTGAAAGACTCTTTGGAGAGGAAGAAGGGATATCCTAATCAAAAGGATGTGCATCAAGGAGATATTGTATAATGACCCAATTGTAAATATGAGTAGATACTTGATGAGAAATTTGTATACCAAAGCAGTGTTAAGGCTAGGTGTGCAACATGTAACCAAGGTCGACCTAGAAGAATATTATAATTGAGATTATTAGGCATGGATACATAATGGAGGAGAATTATTCATGATAAATAATAATAAAGAACCATTAGAAACCATAGGGCTTTGAGATGTAACAAAATAACTCGAGAAAGTAGAAGAAGATAGATTCAATGCACAATATACAATACGCAGGTTAGCCAAATGATTTAACCTAAATTGGTTAGTATCTTATAGGGGTAGTAATTGATGGTATATTATCATAGTCAATTAGTTTTCAAAATTAATTATAAAAATATAAAAAATAACCCTTAAGTAATGATAAACAATGATAAGCAACACTAGATAAAATACGTGTAATGTGAGAGCAAAGACAACTTAGATGATATCATGCTTTGTGTGATTATTTGGGTTGGTCTGATGACTAAAATAGTCTAGAAATGACCTAATAGAGCCTCGTTGTTGAAACTGTGTCTTGTACTATTGCACGCACCAAAGTGGATGGTGATGGGTTGTTGTATTCTCCAATCATTTAACTAACAGATTCAATTGTCAGTGTCATTATAAAACTAGGGTTGTGTGTCCTAGGTTATATGTAATGAAGTCTTATGCAACTCAGTTGTTTTGGTGGTTCCTTTTGGGGGGTTTTGGTTGGTGTGATTCCCCTTATTTCCCTCTAATCTACGGAAATGCAATGCTAAACTATTGAAACAACGTTGTTGTAATAAAATGTGTTCCAAGGAAATACTTTAACTAAATTTAAAATGTGCACACACAATTGAAATAGCATAATTGAAATAAAACACACTGAATTGAAATAATGAAATTGAAATAGCATAATTGAAATAACACACACTGAATTGAAATAGTAGAAGGAAATATACTAAGTAAGGAAATAAGTGATTGCATTCAAATAAGCATTCAAATCAAAGTATTGAAACTTGAACTTATCAGAAATAATGAGCATGCATGAAACATAAATCCTCCAATCACCTTGGTTGAGTGGGCCCTTGCTCTTCCTTGGGATTGAGGTACTCTTAACACCAAAAAATACTCAAAATGACATCGACTATATTGATTCAAAAGAGTTCCAAAACATATTCAATATGAGACTGAAAGTAGACACTAACTGATATAAAATTGTACTGTAAACTACTATCATCAACTAACTACTAAATTGTCTTCAAGAAGGTGTCTTTATAGAAACAGTTAGTTACAAAATGTGCCATGATTATAGGCACCGAATTCAACCAATAACAACCTCATTAAAGCTCATTGAAATCCTATGATATAGCTAAAAACAAGATTTGTGTTTATAGGCTTGTTATGGAAAAATCCTCCATGATGGCATGATGGCTAAAGACTCGGCCTCCTTGATTGCAACTTCCCGAATTGGTAGTAAATGCTCATTATTATCCTGCACATGTCACCACATTACTCATAGAAACAGTTAGTAGGAATTCTTTGGTCAAGAGTTCACATGAAACAAAAACAAGGGAAATGCATCAACCTTACTTAGGATATAACTATATAGAACACCCCCATGCACTAATTAACATTTTTAGGAATAAATCAATAGCCATATAGATGATATAATAGGTCAATTAATGCACTCATCATCTCCCCGCACTTTACCTTTTGCATGTCCTCATGCAAACTCATCTTTACCCTACTCTCTATTCCAACTATTGTGTCATATCATATTCTTCGAACTGGTCTGTATATTGTTTCTTTGTGCCCTTTACACCCCTGAGTGTTCAAGATAACCTCTTCCCATGTTGTAAAGCTATCATGTGATTGGGCAGCATTATTTTGTCGTAGTCATGGGACTCAAGATAAGGGGTGGCCTCACCTACGTTCTAATCCACTCATCATTGTACTCTTTCTCACCTTTCTCTAACAATTGTCGATGATTTCAACAAGTGCATCCCCCTCCTCATGCTCCAACTGAGGTTTTGGGGAGAGATCACTTCCCTTCTTTTCAATGGTAGGCTCAATGTATCCCACCATTTATCACAAGATTGTAGTGCTTCACCAAAATGTTGTCGACTATAGACCTCAAAATCCTGAACACATTTTTCTAAAACCTTTGAAGTATTCTTTCCTATACTAGCTTTGGTAGTAAAGAGACCTGAAATATTTCTTCATAGACACATCATTGTGATGGGTAGGCCGATGTAGAAACCTATAGTTCGGGTTGTCTGATTGAACAATTTTGTTTTCTCATTCCATACAATTTGGTTTCTAAGCAATGATTGAAAAGCCTTTAACTAAAATTCCCCACAAATAAATTATTGAAAAAATCAGAACATTATTATAACCAACATATTATGAAGGTAAAATTCACACATCAGATTCTGAATCTCAGGAGTACACTTTTGATAGATTTCTAAGAAATTTTTTCCATCTGGGGCCTCATAGGGTTCTCTACTACACATCCTCATCAATTGTCAAGCATAAAATTGTTCTTGAATAAACATACTATAAATAGAGGAGGGTTTCCTATAAGCTAGAAGTTTGCAGGCCATAGGACAAACATAGTCCAAAATAGATTCTAATTTCTTTTTATCACTTGTAATGGCCTCAATCTCTTCCTTAAGTTTTTATTTTCCTTTGCTAATTCCTTATTACAAAGAGATAATTTGTTAAAATGGTTAGATAAATCATTCCATGTTGTGAGACTAATATTCCTTTGTATTTTGAGACTACCAACTTCTACCTTTAAAGTAGTAATTTCCTTAACCTTGTCTACAGTTATTTGTACAAATTCATCTTGTAAAGAAAATTAGTTTCTTCCATACCTTTCAACTGCTCTTTTAAAGAGGCAATTTCATCCTGGTAATGCCTCAGCACCTCATCTTCATGCGGTTCCTGACCACCAATCTCCATTGCAATAGTTTTCTAGAGCCCTGGTCTATATTTCTAGCGCTACAAGAATTTCTAGAGCGTCAAACTCAATTTTGAATCTACAGAACATCCGGCATATCATCATGTGTAGCTTCAGAACATCTGGAACATCATCATGTGGGCTCTTTTCCTCCGAAATTATTGTTGTAAACTCATCAACATTTGATTGATTTTCCAAATTAGAAGGAATATCAGTTTCAACAATCTCTTCTATAATTGGGGCAAAATCCATAGGGGATGGTGCAGACTGAGGAACTGCAGGTTTCTTAGAAGCACAAGACCTTCTTGGTCTGGATGAAGTAGCAACAAATGTAGGTGGGGTAACCTTTTTCTTAGAAATTTGAGGGTCAGAAGATGGGCCAACTTTGTCTTGTAGATTCTTCCAATACCTCATTCAAAGGCTTAGAGTGACTCCAATTTAGGTTGGGCACTTGGAGGTGGTGCTAAAGAGACTGGGGCAAGAGCCTTTTTAATTCTCTTTTGTTGCAAACTTTCCCCTACACTCATTTTTTCTATCTTCCTCTTAGGCTTGTAAAACACCTGATGTGCACATATCAAATGGATGAGTCCTGGGTGTTTGAGGGCGGCCTTACCAGCTCCATTCTTGTATTTTTGACCCACTTTTATAACAACCACAATAAGATATTCTGGTATATTAACCCTAAGTTCAAGGTTTGTGTGACCCTTCTTTAAATGAGTCAAGATTTTTAATGTATCACCTCCAGTACTGATGGTTTCTGTCACAAATAAAATATCTATTAACCCATTTAGCTACTTCTTTCCAGTGACCTGGTAAACTCTCCTGCTTAATCCCTTTTTGAATACCCTAGGGAGTGAGTATTATCTCTGGCATAACTTCCCCTTGATCATGAAATAAGGGTATCAAATCTTTCAATGGGGCATTTGTAACAATTTTTAGTCCAAAATTTAGGAGTCCGGATATGGCAACAACAATATGATTGTTTATCTCAACTCTTTTACCCCCTATTTTTGAACATGTTGCTTCAAAATTTAACAAGAATTCATCAACCAGGTCTTCATCAAAACCTTCAAACTTTCTAATGAATTCTAACCAACCTGAGTCATGGAACACTTGTGAGATGGCAACATTGGGCGAGGAAGCTCCGCAGATTCGTGTTCGACTTTTCTTCTGCCCCATGGCGTAGACAAATCTGGATGGCATTACAACAAAAGTGAGGACATTGTGTGTGAAGTAATACACAACAATGGCATGAAATATCGGTAATAGCAGTTTGAAATATACTTCAAGCTCTTAATTGTTAAAGTGAGTCGGTGCAAGTTTGGTGGCGAAAAATTGATAGGAATTAGTTCATATGGAAAGGTTTAATTCATCGCACAACCCACGTCCTATCATCATGAATGATAGTGTCACTTGTCCTTTTCACAAAACCACTTTTCCTTTCCACAAAAATGTGACACATGTGGTTTATTTTCTCATTATTATTCATTACACCCCACTCCTTGGCATGAGATTTTGATTTATGCCCACAATAAATGCATCAGAGAGTTGTGTTTTGATTTAATCATTTAAACAAATGCAATGGGGAGTTCCAAAATCTAATATCCATAACAAGGAAGAATGCACTTACCCTTGCCAACTCAGCTCCCGATAACCGTAGAATTCCATGTCTTGCAATCACGGAATAAATGTGATTAATGTACAGTTTAATAATTAACATCCCTAACCTTTTTAAAATCATGAAAAAAATAACTACAATCTAAGGGGAAGAGGATCAAAGCATGATCATCTCCCTTTATTTGAATTCAAAAACAACTATTCTTGGTGGGAAGAGCCAAACTCTTCCACTGAATCCATTCCTTCACATAACAACATATCTTTGGTGAAAGTCTCCTTATTCAAGGGATGTTGATACATCCTTAATCGATGTCCATTCACTAGAAGAGTTCACTGTATCCATCGATCAACAAGTAGTCTCACAGAGCCGTTATCAAAAACCTTTTTGATCTAGGTAGGGTCCCAACCATCTTGTTCTCAACTTGCCTTTGAACTACTTTGGTACTTTGAGTCAAAAAGTAAGACCCAATCTCCTTCATTAAAATTTTTGTGCTTGATACGAGCATCATGCCAGATTTTCTTTGGTGTTGAATAATTTCAGTTTGTTGTGCCTCCATCCTCATTTCATCCAGTTTGTTCAGTTGCATTACTCTCTCACATTGCGCTTCATCTAGCTCAATTCCAACTTTCATTGTTGTCCTCCAAGTCTACAATTCAAACTCAACTGGTAACAATGGCTTCTTCCCATACACTAGTTCATATGGGGAGAAACCAGTAGTGGTCTTCCAGTTGTATTATAGGCCCAAACTACTTTTGGTAGTTTTGGTACCCAATTCTTCATGTCTAGCATTGAAAAACTTAGTTAAAATGTTCTCCAGCTCTTTGTTTGTGACTTCCACCTACCCATTAGATTGGGGGTGGTATGGTGATGATTTTTGATGCTTGATTTGGTAGATCTCTAGGAAGGCTTCAATCATGTTAGACATGAATTGAGGTCCCTAATCAGATACAATGGCTCTAGGGGTGCCAAATCTTAACATAATCTTTGTTGTACAAAAATTTAGCTACAACATCCTCATTGGCAGATGCCAATGCTTGAACCTTAGCCCATTTCATGACATAATTAGTGCACACCAATATGTACTCTTTTTTGTGGGATGGGGGATCAAATGGTCCAACAAAATCAATTCCCCACTTCTCAAATGGTCCTAAGACCAGTTGAGGATTGAGGGGCATTTCAATGGACAACGTAGGCTTCCCCATTCTCTAACATGCATCACACTACCACATGTACTTCTTGACATATTTGTGAAGAGAGGGCCAATAGTACCCAGCTCCAAGGACCTTGTGAATTTTCCTCTTGACTGAGTAATTTCCTCCTCCAGGCTCATCATGATAGGCTCGCAGTATGTCATACTTCGTCTTATCGAACACACCTACGAAGAACCATATTAGGAAAACATTTAAATAGAATCCCATTACACCATTTGTATGTAGCACTATTTTTAACTAATCTTCTTCATTCTTTATTAGTAAAGTAAGCTGGAAACTTCCCTATAGTTAGGTAGTTAGCAAGATCAGAAAACCATGGAGGTTGTGTTGATACTGCAAACAAGTGCTCATCCGGAAAGTGATCTTGGACTACCTCCTCTTCTCCTAAAACATTCAATCTAGATAGGAAGTTAGCAACAACATTGGCCTTTCTAGGCTTATCAATAATAGTCAAGTTAAATTCTACAACATAAGTAACCATAATAATTCTACCCCTACTACTAGTTTATTCATCAAATATCTTATAGCTAAATGATCAGTATACACAAAGATTTTATATCCAGTAATATAATGTCTAAATTTATTCAGAGAGTAAACAACAACTAAAAACTCCTTTTCGTAGTGGTGTAATTCCTCTCTGTGGGGGTCAGATTTTTGCTGATGAAATAGATGGCATACATCTAGTCTTCCTCATCCTTTTGTCCAAGAACAGATCCCATTGTTGTGTTAGAAGCATCAGTGTGAATATGGAAAGGTTTTCCCCAATTAGGTCCTCTCAAAACTGGAGCAGTGGTTAATTTCTCCTTGATAACTTCAAAATTCTGTTAACATTGAGAAGACCATTCAAAGACAATATTTTGCCAACAAAGAAAACATGGGTGCAACAATTTTACTAAAATCTTTTATGAACCGCCTATAGTACCTTGCATGTCCAAGGAAAATCTTGATATCAGTCTGATTTGTTGGTGTAGGTAATTTAGTAATTACTTCTATTTTTTAGGATCAACTTGTATACCTTTGGCAAAAATATGATGACCCAAGACAATTCCTTGATCAACCATTATCAAACATTTTTCATGACTCAAGGAAAGTTGGTGTTGCTCACATCTAGTTAACACTTTTTCAAGATTATTCAAAGATTCATCAAAAGTTGACCCATGGACAGTAAAATCATCCATATAAACTTTGACACAATCATTTGTAAGGTCTGTAAAAATAGCCAAAACTACTCTTTAAAAGGTAGCAGGTGTGTTACAAAGTCCAAATGGTAGAACTCTATATGAAAATGTACCCAAGGACAAGTGAAGGTGGTCTTATCTTGGTCAACAGGTGTTATATTGATTTGGTTATACCCACTAAACCCATCCAAGAAGGAGAAATATTTCTTACCTGCCAAATTGTCCAAAACCTGATCAATAAAGGGTAGGGGAAAGTAATCTTTCTTGGTGGCTTTATTAAGCTCCCTATAGTCTATACAGATTCTCCACTTACCATTTTTCTTAGGAACTATAACTAGTGGTGATACCCACTGACTATCAAATATAGGATAAATGAATCCTACCTTCAATAGTTTCTCTATCTCTTTCTTGACAATGTCTCTAAGTGCTAGATTAATTTTTTGTTGTGGCTACCTAACAGTTTAACATCCTCAGTTTAAATGTGATGTGTGAAATTTTTGGATGAATCCCTTTCATGTTAATATAGTCCCAAGAAAAGGCTTTTGAATGATTCCTCAAGATATCTACAACCCTAGTCTCTTGACTAGCTTCTAAATTGTTACCAATGGTCAGCTCTTTTCCTATTTCAATAGTCACCTGTTTAGTATCTTTCAGAATGGAAACCTCTGCATTAGTAATCAAAGAATTCAAGGGAAAAACATGGGGTTCCAACATGTGCAAAATAGTCATGTTTTCAAGGGATATAATGTTAGCCAAAGGACAATAAAAATTAGTGGTTGTATGTTCTTCATGATAATCATAGATTTCTTTGCAATTTCCAATATAAATGTCATTTACCAAGGTGATATTATCCGTTGAGTGTTAAGACAAATGTTTCGTAGCCTCGCTTTGAGTTTCCATAGCCACAGCTTAGATTTCAATAGTTGCGGTATCCTCTTTATCAGACATTGTGTATGGCTCAACAATTTCTTCCATATGATTTTTTACTACAATGGTGGCTAGATAAGAAGAACTCATATTGTTAGTATCTAAAGAATCTACCCATATACATGTTATCACAAAATTACAAAGAGTTATCCCCCCGAATGGCTTGCATTTGGATGGGGCATTCGGTGTAATTTGTGTAACATTGGGTTACCTCTCAAGTTGTGGGACTTGTGGGCTTGAGATAACCCTCCGAGAAAGTTGGTTTTTGCTCCTAAACTACCTGCCACAAGATACTCCTAATGCATGCAAGAAAACTACCTAATCCTATTCTAACTTTCCAAGGGACCAGGGAGAGAGAATGCATGAAAAGTAAACCTACATTAAAAATAGTGATACACCATAAAAAGGAGGTTGTTAGCCAAGAATCCAACTACTTGAAATGGAGAGAGGTGAGCAATGGAGAGGGTGGACAAGATGCACCATAGACCAGATATTAGATTCACACAAAACACCACTTCATACCCATTAAACACAGCTCTCAAAAAGCTACATAGACATCAAAAATATGCACATGCTTGATACCCTACAATGAAGAGAGGCAAGTAAAGACAACAAGATATGCAAAGGATGGACAGAAGCATCACAAAACACAATTTATTGCTCTAATAAGTTTACACAATACAACATTAGTGGTAAAGAGGCAAGAAATTTTCATTACAGAGCTTAGAAAAGAGGCTTAAAATCCACATTCAACCCATGAGAGAAGGAGAGAGGGGGAAGGAGAAAAAAAGATAATTAACTCTGTTGAACGTTCAAAATGAGCCCACATTACAATTTCTATATTGAGAAGAGAGAGAGAGAGAGAGAAGAAATCCTGAAATCTACTTTCCAATCACTTGCAAACTACTATAAACAAGGTGAAATGATGGTATTTGATTTACAAAATCTCCTTCATGATGTCCCATAACTGCGCATTGAAGAAAAGGATGACCATGCCCATTAATTCTACTCCCAACCACTTTGAAGTCAATGTTCAATTGGGTTGGTTTTCTGTGAAATCCATCATCAAATCTTCACCAATTCTTGAATTTCTTGATTACTATGCAAACGTCTAATATTGAGAAACGCTCAAGATATGGTCATCTAAGCATAGGTAACAATTTTTGGTTTTCACAAGCTTGCTTATATTCCACGAGACTGTGTATTTATATTTGGCTAGAAAATACTCATTTTAAATATTTCCTCTCTTTTTCCTATGTTTTGCAAATCTTTTTAATGAATTTTCAAAATAGTGTGGGGACCACCATTGATTATCCCTTTGTTTACATTGGGGGATGTGCTTTTAGTGTTTTCAGACTCTTGAAATTTCGAGCTAGCTCTCCTTTCTCTATTTCCTTACGTGGTAAGCCCCCTATCATGTTGGCATCGGGCCAATGTCTTCGTGTGTGCCAATGTGTTCATTATCACATTGGACTCCTTTCTCTTAACCACCTCGGCCAAGTTATCAAGGTTTGTGTTGGACTCCTATTCATCATGGCAAACTTTTCTAGCCATGGGTTCTGCCCAACACTTCACATACTCACCGAGTTGTTTCACAACGTTTCTAATCTCCTTACATTAGGGTGACTCACCCTTTTCACACCTTATGTTTCTAAATGTCAACTCGATCATTGGATTCCAAATCGTGTGTGTTGCGAGGCTCGTTGCGTTCATATGTCCCAAGTTACAAAGGACATTAAGGTCGCTTATCCTTGCATCACTCACAATGAGGGCTTTACATACCTTATTGAGCCCGAGCCCGAGTTGTCATCTCTTGTTGACCCCGCAACTCGGGTTGCTTGTGTCGCTCGTTGACCCACGAATCATCCACATGCATTGGAGTTGGGTTTTGGGCCTCCATGTCCCAACCGTCCCGTGGGCAACCCGAGCCATTTCATCCACACATCTCCACATCAAGTTCACTTTGTGGATGAATTTGACTTTTGGTGCACTCGTGTCCTGGGATCATGCGCAGACATCCGGGTTGTGTTCATCCAATTTTACCACAAATTCTTCCCTCTTTCTAATTGTGGGCTCGCGAGCTTTAAGGTAGAACCCACCCTCCATTTGCCAAGTCCTCTACTCATTTTGCATGTTCTTACAAATCTCAATAGCTTAGTGGACTAACTCGGTCCTCTTGAAGTTCGTGAGTCACTTTTTAAGCTTGGCACAGGGCATGACCTTCATGAATTCTCTCGCAAGAGCTCAATGTCAATATGGCTCACCTTTAGTGCGACTTGATATGATAACTCGGCCCATGAAATTAGGCCACACAAACCATGATACATGTGGATCCTTCATGATAGAGTTTGGCTTCTTCATTCCAAAAAGCAAATACTCTGCAAAATGACTCACATTTTGCAATGTGGCGAATGAGCATCCCTACAACTTGTTAAAATATGCCTTCGGCTTGATTTCCATATCATGAATTGGCTCGGTGTGATCTGGTGTGTAACTTGGTCATGAGCTCGATGAGTTCCTCATTGTAATAACCTATCCTTAGGAAGAATGGCTTGGCCACACATGACTCGACCCTCTATGTAATGCAAGATGACTTTGATGAGGCATATCTTGGTATAACATCCTTCATTAAACTTGATTGTATTGGCATAGCTCCAAAATGAGCTCGATAGCATCTACATCACCTGTTCATTAAGCAACACTCTCGGTCAGTTTGTTAGAGTAGGTTACCCTTTATTTTAACGTTCTCCGGGAACTTGGGTCAATGTTACAATTCACGGATGCAAAATAGAGCTTAGCATGATGAATAGCTCGATCTTTCATAAAGAATCGCTCTTAGGCTTACCATAAGGCTTAGGCAACTTGTTTTGCTTAAAGAAATAGCTCGATGCACCATCTAAACAACTTGATGAGGAATTCAAAGGACTCGGTCCTCTTTTGCATGAGCTAGGTCTACTATAGGCACCTCGAGCTCCAGTTTGCTTCATGAGATCGGTTATTTCTCAATACATAGTGTGGGTGCTTGTTAATCAGCTCGGTGGTGGTACGTAGAGAGCTTGATGAAACAGACTTGACCTAGAGCTCACCTTCCCGAGTAGTATTAAGATCATATTGTAAGTTAATGCACATTCCCACCAACTCCTTATGTATTTACTAGAGTTGTGGAATGGTCCCATGGAGTGCCCTTAGGCAAATTAACAAATCTTGTCATTTGTTTTTCACAAGTGGGCCCCATTGTCTGCTCCTCCAAACCGAGTTAAACTTTGAAGTCGAACAAGACAAAGAAGAGGAAAAATTCCTCTTATGAATCTTCCTAAAGACCCGGATGTTGTCCTTAATACTGAAATTTACATGTAGGCTTCATGGATCAATACAAGGTTCCTCAATGTAAACCTACTCTATTTTCCAATTTCACCCGTTAGTTGAAATTGGATAACAACACGTTCACAAGCATCCACATATGGTTGATCGGAGGATACAATGAAATATTCTTTTATTTTTTCCCATTCAAAATAGTCATTTTTCCTAACCTACAATCAATGTATGCAACAATAGTAGCTAACCAGGGCCTCCTAGAATGATTGGGTATCCTAACTTCCGAGATTTAGGCTGTAAGACCATAAAATCTACAAGATACTCCCAAGATTCAATCGTGACCATAACATCCTCAATCACTCCATATGGTACAACAATAGATTGATCTACCAATTGAAGAATGGTATTGGTTGGATGCAATCATGTTAAAGACAGTAGATTGAACATATATGTTGTTATAAAATTGATGACAACACCAAGATCTAGCAAAATGTTTGAGATTGATTGACCATGTACAAAAATAGTAATGATTGGACTCCCAGATCCCCATATTTTGGTGAAAGAAGCTTTCCAGATACGAGATCAGCGAGGTTTCCTTCTACTTTGACTAGTTTTGGGTACTTTCTCTTCCTTCCTGGTGTTTTTATGCAATGGCTTCTAATGGTCTGGTTTAACTCAAGAATGTCCCTTATTGCTCTTAGAAGTGGGACCTCAATGTTCATCTTTTTCAGCTCCTGAACTAGTGTTGTTTCTTCCTCAACTTGTCTTTCTCTCAACCGCTTCGAGAAAGGATTTGCATGCATATTTTTATCGTTTCTTTGGTTGTTCCTAGTGGATCATGTTTGTGGAACATGTTCAGTTTCCTTATTTTCCTCAAGTATATCCTCACTTTCCTTTGTATCTACTCATTTTCCTCAGGTATTTCTGTGATAACAATAGGAGGATCATTTATTGTCCTTCCAAACCTCAAAGAATACATTATTAATGGAATTCATCTACATCATCTCACCTTTATTGTTTCATTAATTGAAGTTGTTTGTTGATTTTTGGGGTTTGAGATAGGCTGGGATGGAAGTTGATTTTGTTCTACTTGCCCTTACTGATAATTTTTTTGTGGTGGGGGCATCAAAGCTTGTTGTTGTTGTGTAAACCTCCTTGGTTGATTAGTATTCTACTGAGGTGCTCATTTTTTATTTTTCCATGGTGGTATATTAGTTGGTGGTGCCCAACCTTGTTGATTATATGGAGGCACCCATGGTGGTGGTTATGGGTAAGTCACCCAGTTTGGTGGTGTCTAGTTAGGTTTCCCCATGTTGGTGGAGGAGCTCGAGTAGGCATGGCATTACCTAGGGGTTCCAGCAGTCTAAGGGCATAAGACGAACTCGGTTATTTGATCGTTGCATGAAGTTTACCTCTGTATTAGATTGAGTTATATCATTTAATCTTTCTTTTAGCTAAGGTAGGAGATTATAATGATTGGTATCATGGTCAGAGACATCACAAATCAAGCACATGTATGTGACATCCAAAGGGCATTCTCTCAAAGGATGTCTCTTCCTACATTTAGGACAATATATATCTAAAGGTTCCTTTGCAACATTGTTCTTGGATTTCAACCCATCTATGGTTGATGTCAACTATGACAGGATGTTTGTTTTCATGTTAGCCATTTCCTCGAGAAGTTCTGAGGTACCTAGGGCATTCTTTGATGTTTTCCTTTGCCTTATACCTCCTCTTGTTCTAGAGTAACTCCTACATAACTCAATAATTTGTGCCATGGTGAGTTTGTGTACATCACCTCCTCCCATGAGATGGAGGGAGTCTTTGGTTTCCTCATCAAGTCCTTTAAGGAAAATTGTCTTAGTGATTTTTGCATTTAACTCATAACCACTCCTTCTATGGAGAAAGAGAAATCTGTCCAGATAATCTTCCAAATTTTCATCTTCTTTTTGCTTTATCTGGAAGAAATATTCTCTCCTATATCTTCCCCTACATTAGTCTTAGTATTTTCTAAATGGATGTCTCCATGTCCTCCCATGAATGAATGGAGTTAGAGGGCAATCCCATGAACCACCTCATGGCATATTCTTTGAGGGTGGAAGGAAAAAGATTGAGTTTTTGGTTGTCTATTTTGTATATGTCCTGGAAAAGAACTTTGAATTCAAATAAGAACTGGTTTGGGTATTCTATGGACATTCCTTGAAAGATAGGGATAATGGAGGGAGATATGTTTTTCATGGGTGCATCCTCATCCTCATTTAGGAAAATGGGATAAGTAAAGGTTCTACCCAAAGGTCGGTCCTCATCATTCCCATTGTCTCCCATTTCGAAAGTTGTTCTGGTTCTAAATAAGATGATGTAGATTGTTCAGAATTACTCCTAGGCATTGTATTAGATTCAGTGTCACTTTCAGTGTTCCCTACTTGTGCTTTGTTTGGAGATATTCTTTGAATATTATGAGGTATAAATCTCCCTTGAGCGTCCCATGGCATGTGCATCAATGTTGGTCATGTAAACAAGGCCTAAGACTTCTACTGGTTACATAGATTAACTTCACTAACACCCATAACATGTAAGGTGAATAGAATGGCGTGTTGTGCTTATGGTGTCCTAAAAATGGTGCCAAAAATGATGGGTCGTTGTATTCTCCAATCATTTAACCAACAAATTCAACTATCGGTGTCATTATAAAACTAGGGTTGTGTGTCCTAGGTTGTATGCAATGAAGTCTTATGCAACTCAGTTGTTTTGGTGGTTCCTTTTGGGGGTTTGGTTGGTGTGGTTCCCCTTGTTTCCCTCTAATCTATAGAAATGCAATGCTAAACTACTAAAACAACATTGATGTAATAAAATGCATTCAAAGGAAATACTTTAACTAAATTTAAAATGCACACACTGAATTGAAATAACACACATTGAATTGAAATATCAGAAGGAAATATACTAAGAAAGGAAATAAGTAACTAGCATCCAGATAAGCATTAAAATCAAAGTATTGAAACTTGAACTTATCAGAAATAATGAGCATGCATGAAACATAAATCCTCCAATCACCTTGGTTGAGTGGCCCTTGCTCTTCCTTGAGATTGAGGTACTCTTAACACCACAAAATACTCAAAATGACATCGACTATATTGATTCAAAAGAGTTCCAAAACATATTCAAGATGTAATGATCACTTGAAAGTATACACTAACCGATATAAAATTGTCAGTAAACTACTATCATCAACTAACTACTAAATTATCTTCAAGGAGGTGTCTTTATAGAAACAGTTAGTTACAAAACGTGCCATGATTATAGGTATCAAATTCAACAAATAACAACCTCATTAAAGCTCATTGAAATCATATGATATAACTAAAACAAGATTCATGTTTGTAGGCTTGCTATGGAAAAATTCTCCATGATGGTGTGATGGATAAATACTCGACCTCCTTGATTACAACTTCCTAGAATTGGTAGTAAATGCTCATTATTATCCTGCACATGTCACCACATTACTCATAGAAATAGGTTAGTAGGAATTATTTGGTCAAGAGTTCACATGAAACAAAAACAAGGGAAATGCATCAAACACATCCCCCATGCACTAATCAAAATTTTTAAGATTAAATCAATATACATATAGATGATATCATAGGTCAATTAATGATTTGTGGATTTATGTTTTTCTCTTGTAATAATTTATGTTTATGTTAATTCCTTTTTCTGTGATTATCATTTATGTTTATGTTTATTCCTTTTTCTGTGATTATCATTTTGTTGTATTATTTTTCTCCTTGTATTGTAATATTCATTTTCATTCAATTTGTTGTGAACTTGTAGGTGTTTTATTTGATTATCTTTATTTCCAATTCAGCATTTTTTTATGCAAGTGTGATTTTGATTTCTATAAGTGTGTTTTTCCATTTCCGCAAGTGTGATTTCAATTTATGCAAGTTTGGATTGTGTTTGGAGTTATTTTCCAAATATCTCTTTCTCCTATTACATCTCCATCAGACACCAGACCCTGGATTGACATTATTAATGAAGAGGATTGACGACACTCATCATTTTGGCGTCATTTCCGGGATCATGGTGTTATTAGGAGACTCAAATTTTTCTAAAAGAATATTCTAGTGACAGTAGAATACCTCTTAGAAAATTCTGTGACATGAAGTATTTGGTGGCAATTTCTTTAAAATTTTATTTTCTAAAATAGATTAATATTTCTTTTCTGCAAATAGATTAAATTTTATTTCTGCAATTAGATTTAGAAACCTGCTAGAGATTTCCAAAAGAAATTCCCCCTCAATAAAATGGAAACATCATTTCATGTTTATTATTTTCATGCAATGAGGGTTTCCTATTCTAAAATATATCTTGTTTACATGTATTGTTACTTCTGTAAAGATTAAATAACAGTTCATGCATGCAAGAAATACAAAAAAAAACTTAATGCAAGTTAGCAGAGACAAATATTTATGTGGAATATTTGTGCAAACAGATTGGGAGTTGAAGGAAAAGTTGAGTTGTTTCTGTCATCGAAGGAAAAGATACATGTAGGATGTCTTCATGCATGCATCCATTCATATGAAACTCTTTCCCTATAGGCTAAAACCCTTAGCATATATTTTGGAAAATTATTTTGCATGCAGCCATCTCTACAACTCAAATTCCTTAACCTGCAATAAAAAATGAATCTACAACAATAATGAAAGTTATTAGAACATGGTAGACAAATGCAAAAAGGTATGCATTATTCTCTCATATAACAACTCGTTTGGTTGAAAAGTTCAAGCATGCAACAAGAGAATTCTATTTTTAACTCTTACATTTAATGAAGTGAGACATTCCTTTTTGCATGCAATGACTCATGTAGTTGTTAGAAAAATTCAAATAACATGCATTCCTATTTTATCTCTTTTATTTAATGAATTAGTCAAAAAAAATTAAGTTTTTCCTTGCATGTCGACTTAATTGATTTAGAAATAAATTTTGCATACAAAGAGGAAATAAATTTGCATGCAATGAATGCTATAGGTTGCATATCTTTTAATCAATTAAGTCTCATGCAAAGAATGCTCCTAAATTGACTCTATTTATTTAATGAGAGAGACTTGTTCTAAATTGTTTTCAATAATTATTGGAGATTCAAATTTGAAGGAGCTAATTATATGTTGCAAGCATCTATTTTTTAGATGACATAATTACTGTAGGAAAGTGCAAAATCAACAGAAACAGAGCATTGCAGAGGAGGTCAAAAAAAAGATTCAACTGATAAGGAGTTCTCGTATGAAAAATAACGGCATTTTCTGATGCAAACTGCTCACATCTCACAAAGAAATAGCTCAAACACTTTCTAGGTTTTTTTCTACACGCTTTGAGATTTCTAGATCATTTTAGATTGCTGATTTTCATTTAGAAATGACCAAGATATCGCAATTTGAATGCACGCTACTAAAAAAGCATGTTAAAGATTGTTTTTCTTTTGTTTAAAAATAATAATCTTATGATGCATGCAAGTATTCTTCTAATACTCCTCATTTTTAGTACCTAATTCATTCCATGTTACCCTCTCTGTCTCAATTTTTGTTGAGTTTTTGCTAAAAATCATTTTCCCAACTACTAGAACCACTAAAAATTCCTCTGATATTATATAGTCAATGTTAATTCTTCTCATGACTGTAGGAAAATATTGGCTCAACCAGTATATGCTAATTGAAATGCCAACATACCATTTGTATTCAAGGATCATACCCATAACCTCTCATAATAAACCATCCATTCCCAATAAATGAAGAAGTCCTGAACCATCCCATTTCCCATAATTTACCATTGTTTCTCAACTTCTTATTTGTCATGTACACCTGAATCTTCAAAGAAACAATCATAGCCAAAGTTTTTTCAAATGGTTGTATATTGTTCTCAGATCACAAAGGTTACATTTTGAAGGAAAATTTGAAGACTGTAATCAGCTTTCTAAGCTAGTTGGATGTTGCAGAAACTCTGGAAGATTGCTTCATGATTTTCCATCATGTTGACATTTCTCAAAAGGATAATGATTGGTTAGAAAACCAATTTACTGGCTGGCTAATTACTAAAAATAAAGTTAAAAAAAAAAAAAAAAAAATTCACTTCAAAGTCTTTCTTGGATACATATGATTGTTTCTCTTATGCCAACTTGGTTGATGAAATTATTTTCTACTGAAAATTTCTATGTTGCAGAGGCCTTGACTTCATATCTATTTGTTTTGTTCAATTGCAGATGGAAATCAAGGTTATACAACATGATGAAAGCAAGGATAACTCCTGAGTATGGTATGGTAACTTATATTTTTCTATTCTCAAATATTTTTATTTGTTGTTTTAATTACAAATATATTCACTTCTAGAAAGCTTTAAAAGAGAAAGAGAGACATTTGTCAAGATCTACATGTGCAGATGAAGTCTTTCCAGTTTGTAGCAATTGGATCTATAAGCTGCTAAAAATAGTTTACATGAGGGCATGCATAGAGCTAAGTGTGGGGGAGACTCACTCTCTTCCAAATCATTTGAAGAATGCATGAGAAAACAAAGAGCTAAGTATGGGGAAAAAATCTCTCTACATTATCAAAGAAAAACCTCATGAGAGCATGAATAAGAAGGAAGTAAAAATTTTACTTCTAGAAATCTCAATTTACTTTTATCATGAAAAGAGGAGAAGACAATTTGAAAGATGCAGAAGTATTGAAAAAATCAAATTCTACAGGAAGATCAGTAGCTTGCATGAGGGCATGCAAGAAGTTAAGTGTGGGGGAAATGATGAGACCAAAATATGTCTCATTATATCACCAAATAACACTCTTATTCTCTCTCTTAAAATAAAGCTTTCAAGTGAATTTAGATGTAGTTTTAATAACGGATAGCATATTTAAGGTAGAATATAGGATTTATCTTATCATCTCTTTAGAAATCTATTTGCAATCTAATTGTTGTTATTTCTGATATTTCTTCTAAAGTTGGAATGCAATAGTGTGTAGAAAACAAGTCATAAGCAAATCTACTCCAAGTTCATAAATTGCAACTATCGAAAGTCTTCATGCAAACTCTTGAAATGCCCATCTACCGAAAGTCTTCATGCATGCTTTGAAACACCCAGAGATCTTTGAAATTATTCATGCAACTACTAAAAGGCCCAATTAGTGAAATTCTTTTGGTTTGTTTCAAATTAATGTTAAGGAGTACCAAACTATTCAACCCAATCTTTTCTTCCATGTCATCAACAAAGAATAAAAATCCAAACATGTGGCAATCCAAAGTCATGCATGGATGTGGCATTCCAAGAAGAATTCAAAGTCGTGGACTTAGCACTCCTCCATTTTATCTCCATGTTCCAAGGATGAGAAAATAGTGGAATAGTATTAGGAATGTTGAATAAGTACTCTCCCACTTTGTGTTTCTAGATTAAAGGGATGAGTTGTAGAAATATTCTCCATGATAAGTGGACTGTTGTAGTCAAGTTTGTTTAGGATTTATTGCTTTGAATAAATCCGCCCAAGAATAGGTAGTTAGTTCTTGGTGAGTGGACTAAGGAGTTGGTTGGATGCATGAACTATAAATGCAACCTTCCACACTCTTGTATGTAATATTTTACCAAGCAATGAAAAATATGTTCTTTTCTCTCCAATATTCTGAAGTTTTGAATTAAGATCTTGGAAGCATGATTTAAATCCTCTTCCAAGGAATGAGCTAGCCACTCATTCCAAGGAAGATGGATCTGTGTATTTATGTTTTTGTTTCATGTGAACTCTTGACCAAATAATTTCTACTAACTATTTCTATGAGTAATGTGGTGATATGTGCAAGATAATAATGAAGCATTTACATCCATTCTGGACCAAAGTTGATGGCATGAGCCAAAGCATACCCCGATATGGCTCTTTATGTATGTTCATGTCCCTTCGATCCTCTACTCCGATACTTTATGGGTCAATGTATTAACTTCTAATATGTTTGTGTCTAGAATCTGACTTCAAAACCATGTAATGTTTATTGTGTAACCGATTACTCCTTTAAAACCATGGATATCCAATAAGTCCTGTAAAATAAACATTAGGTGGGTTGTGGGCACCCTTGTGTACCACTGAAATCATCACTACTCCAACAAGGGATCAAACATCATGTTGTTCTCACCTAACATGTGATCTCTAGAAAGTATACAACCACATAAATGACCATAATATTGTAACAACACGATTGTACTTGCATCTTTGTCCTAGCTTGACTTAGAGTGATGATATGTTCCTTGTATTTGTAGATCTGAGTGGATGACTGCCCTAAAAAAAGTATGAAAAATATATGGATCTCAAGGGAGTATTGGAATGGATTTGCTTGTGATTTCTCTTAGTGTATGCTCATTAGGATATTTGGGTGTTAAGTGTGCATGATATCCTTTTTGATAATAAATGAATAACTAGATTATATATACATTCTAGATCTGGAAAACTTGGATAAGGCCAACTAGAAGTGTCCCAAAGGAATTTGAATTAAGAAAAGTGTTGTTGGAGGGAAAGGGACCAAAGCGGATGGGAAGGGCCATAGCGTACAGATGTTATGGCTCTTTTTAGTACTTTAGTCCAAAATGCATGTGCAAATGCTTTGAAAACTAGGATTGTATTGTGTGAGGGTTTAGCCTGATCTTATATACTAATATGACCATTGTGTAAATAAATAATTGTCATGCAAACAAGAATGAATGGGATATAACTAAGGGTAATATATTTGACCATGTTAGACAAGTGTGGGATAGTGAAAAATCTTGTACAATTTGTGTTGTTGCAAGACATGAATTAATAAAATAAGTGTCTACAAGATGAAGAATGTGCTTCATCTAATCATCTTCTAGCTTGGCCATTTTAGCATAATCTCTTATCCCTTTGGTTTTATAGTATGTAGGTGTTCATTTTAGCTTTGTTTTAGATGTTTGGAGAAGGAATGACTATAATAAATTCAAGGATATCATAATAAAGATCTAGGAGAGTAGCCATGTTTGTTTTATTGAGTCATGAATAAGATAGTGGATTATAAAGGAAGTTATCATTTGAGGTAGAAGTCTATTCACTCAAATTGTTAGAGTATCCATTTAGTAATTAGGTACAGAGGTCTGATGTGTAGTCACCAAATCATTTGGTTGTAAAATCCTTGTGGAATTTGGATTTATTTGCACTCAATAAACTTATCTAATGCTATATTTCAAATTTTGAGTTATAACGGTTTGATGATTTGTTAGATCTCAGTGTATATGGTTTAATGAGTGTCGTAATTACATGTAGTTATAGTAATTGTGTAAATTGATGCAACTCTTGTGTTATCTCTAACTCCTTCATCTCATCTTTGTAGATTTAGCCCTATGGACAAGGCACGTATGGATTTGGAATGATCAACCTCGTTCTTAATTAAATCTTATTATCTTCGCCTCCTTAATACCTTTATTTATCCTACATATTCTTAGATTTATCTTTGATATAACTTTGGATTTGTGTTTATATTTATTATAAGGATATGTAAGTTTGTAACCTTTTCCCAGTCTCAAGTAGCTTTATGGTTCTCCAATGAGTGACAACCAATTGGGTTAGAAATTATAATGGTTAAGTTTCTTGGGTGGGTATGATGTGACTTATTTTCATTATCCATGCCATTTGACATCACTTGGGGTACAATAGGGTTTCTCCCTTGGGTTTTACTGAGCCTAAATAGTTGGAATTTATCAACCTTCCTATTTGTTTCTTTAATTTGCCCCTGGCTTGAGAAGAACACGCTTAATAATGACATAGATCCCTCTCTTCATTAATTTAACAAGCGGTACATAATTTGGGAGCCAACATAGTAGAGGAGATAAGAGAGAGAAAAGAAGGAAAAATATAACTTTGGAAGCCCAAAATCTTGCTCAAATGTTGTTATAGACAATAAAAACCCAATTTTGATTCCCAACCGTAAAATCCTTTACAGTAGAATGTTAGACCTCAAATCTCCTAAAATGGGCAAAGATGGAAAATAGATCTCGCAAGCTCAAACAAAATGGTGGGCTCATAAAATGAACTCCATTGAGATCTAAATCCATATTTGATATGCATTAATATGAAAAAAACCTACGGGATATTTGAATACAATATACTCAAAAACATTGAGGTTTTGGGCCTAAGATGTTTCCCATTTAATATCATTCCTTGAGATATATCCCACAAATCAACTCTTCCTTGATTTTATGGCCGTAATCAAAGATACGGCAAAAATGTAGATATTTTCATTTGTTGGTGCTATTAAAACTTGAACACAAAAATGATTTTAAAAGTATAGTCTTGTCTCCATTTTTCTCATTAAGCAACATGACAATATTTGATTGGTTATAGGTGGCCAAATTTCAATGGTTATGGTCTAGGCACTTAACTTTTTGGTGCCAGGTGGTCACTCCTCATTAGCTATAATATCTAAAGAACTTCCGATCTCTTGACTCACTTCTCAACCTCCTCGATGGAAGACCTCTTATTTGTGTCACATGGCACCACTCATGGGTCATCATGTTTCAAGTTATTCCTTCTCCTTGCACTATTTCTCCATTTATTCCTTACCCGAAGCTTCTAGTTTCATGCCACATGTGAATATGTGACTAGCTATGGGCTCCTCTTTACATTAGCTGAATTTTCTATTTATTTTCACTCAACCTCCCAGGGACCCAAGTACTACATGGGATCATGCCATGTGGTGTATTCTAGACTTTCCTACCTTTGATCTCTTTTCAAGCCTTAGTCATTTTGAGCTTGGCTAAAAGCTAACTAAGAAGATCCTTTTCTCCACTTAATCATAAAAGTGTTTACCTATAAAAAGACCATCTCAACCCATGACTTGGTACATGTTGGATCCATCCCCAACATGTCGCTACCATTATTAGAGCTCTAATGAGATTGTGATCTAACCAGTGGAAATAAATGTCTTTCTACTACTTATACCCAACTGTGAGGGAATGCAAATGCTAGAAAATGTCAAGGTCTAACTATGAACATCATGCAAACCTTATACTCATCACCAAAACCAACTATAACACAACCGAGAGTTTAAATCCATCCAAGCCGATTGTACATGTTGTTTTTACCTATTGAAATCTGCCAACGTGCCCAAAAAGGGATTGCAAAGAAAAGAAAATCCACCTTCCACCCTTCTAAAAGGTATTTAAAACACCCCAAATTAGACTGTGTAAGCCGTGTAAGATGAAAAATGGGGGGAAATACCAATTCGTGAAATTGGATGAAGAGGAGGGTGTTCTCATGATTCCAGGGCGTTTTAAAATTTTTGCATATACTTGCAAAAGCTCCTGCAACCTAAAACGTTTCTAGAGAAAATATGAAAGCATTTAAAGATGAAAGAGATTAGAGGAAGTGTAATTTAGTTTCTCAAAATGAAGCGGGGGCTCATTTTGGAAACACCATGTAAGTGTTAACTACCACATTATTAGTTATATGTTGTTCAACTTGACATGTCTTCTCCAATTTGGTCATGTCGGATTGTGTACCTCAAATTTTTCTCAACTCATTATTGTTTTGCTCGTATGAGGACATTAGGTTCACTCATACTCACTCCCCTTATCATATTCACATTAATTTTAGGGTACGTTCAAATTGTCTCAACCGTCATGACATGAGTTTTTACTACAACCCATCTCCCACATAATTGGAAGTTCAAGAATTGTTCATACCTTATCATGAGCATTATCACCATTTCACTTATGTTTATGTGGGGTGGAAAGAGTTTTATTCCATTTGGAAATGTCCACAAGCACATTAAATATCATTAAAATGAATCATTTGAAGTCAATGGGGTCTTGGCTGATTGGTAAAGTTGGGCATTTACTAAGAGGAGGTCCAAGGTTCAACCCCCATTGGCATGCCCACTCGCAAGAGGATTATTCGATCGATGTATCTAAGTGCATGACAGGTTGTACAACGGTCCTGTTGGAGTAGTCCGACCAACGTCCTTAAGTGTGCGCTAGTTGTATGAAGGCGGTATGAAGTGTGCACCAGTTGTATGGAGGTGGTATGAAACTTGAGCATGTAATGGACCCTTCCTCATGCCAAGTTAAAGTTTACCAAGGCTAGTAGAGACTATGCTAAAATTGTAATATGTAATGATTCCTCTAATGAACAAAAAAATGAATCATTTGAAGTAAGTTTCAAAATATCAATTTTTAAGTTCAACAATTGGCTCTAATTGAGAACATGGAGTGAGGACATATATCCAATCCTAAAATATAATGGGTTTTGAGAAATTTATTATCAATTGGGTAGAGGACAAGAGAACAATATGTTATTATTGTAAACACACACAACATGAAATAGGGAAAATAAAACAATTCAAAAAGAAAGGGAAACAAAACTATGTCCATTTGACAATGGAAGATAAGAAAGGGTTATGCAAACCCATTGTGCTCAAAGAATTAGGCAAGTTTGTGATATAGCAGATTATGTCCATGGATGTGGCGGGTATTAAAAAGATTTAATAACCGAAAGGTGACACAATAGTTCTGAATTGCTTAAGTACATGAACATGATCTTGAGATATCAAGATCAAAATTTCATTCAAAACCAAAAATGGACAATAAAATCCTACAAATAAAATTGTTTTCTCGTGCCTTGTTTAAAAAAATCAGCCTTTTTGGTATTTGTTTTAGAACAAGTTCTTCACCTTTCAGATTGTGTACATTCATGCACCACCTTATGTGAAGATCCATCAATAGTGTATTAATGCTCATACCTACTATGTTTTTGGTAAGTTCTTCAGAATGTCTTTGATTTCTTCAAGATTATCTTCTTCAATATATAGTTCATGAAACTTGTGAACCCCTTCATGTTCTTAACACAAATTTGAAACAAAGTATGCAATGTTATCCTCCTCTTGAGAAGAAAAATTTAAATTTTCTTATTCTTTGGTTTGATTTCTTCTGGATTGTCTTTGAGTGAGCATATTCGACATTTGCTCCTTGATTAACACATTCCATAATAAAAATATTATTATTTTCATCTAAAGAGTTACGTTAAACATGAACTCATAAAATTATTTTTCTTATAATTCTTAAAAATTTAATCATCTCCAAGAGTAGTTGTAGGGGAAAATAATCTAATTGTTCATGAGAGAAAAATTTAGCAAAATTTTATGAAAACTAGCTTAGAACAAAACTGTCATGGTATGCAAAATATCTAAAAAAAAACTTCTTCCAACAAATTGGGATTAACTTTTGTGTTTCTTAGTTCTTCAAGCTCTTCATACTTCTCTTGCGTAGATTTTCAAGCTATCAAAATTCTCAATTAAGATTTGAGTTTGATTTTACATCAAATATCATTCATATATTTAGTAGATATCCTATTTTTAATTCCACCATTTCTTTGTCTCCATTGATCATGAATATTTCTATAGGAAAACAATGGAATGACAAAGATTAGAGCTTTATATTGAGTTAACGATCATTTGTAAGCTCTCCTTATTCAAAACCTTTTGATAATTCTAAACATCTCACATTTTGGTTGTATACATGTCAGCACTTTTCATTCATCTGTATACCTTCATCCACCCAAGCGTACATTTTAGAATCCAAAATTATTTTCTAACTTATTTTGTAGTAGAATGTGTTTTTCATCAAACTTTGTGGTGAGAACATCCATTTTTTTGAGTGACAGCAAGAAATTAAACGCCACTTCTAGAGATTCGATTTCAAAATTTCCTTAAAAAACACTACATATATGGGAAAGAGAGGGATATTGGCGATATTTCAGATTTTTCTTCTTCTTCAAGAGAAATGTTTTTCTAAAAATTCTTCGCTCAATGCATGTGAAGAAGTAGGTTCCATCATCAAATATTCAATGCCACTGTTGTTCTACATAAATTTAGAAAAGTGTGATACTCTTCATGTATAAGAATATATTTTGTTCATCGTCGTTATCTTCAAAATGTAAGTGGTACATTTAAAAGACTCATTTTAATTGGGTTGAATCAATGGTATTTTGCGTGAATATTGTTCACTCAATATTGTAAGAATCAAATAGTTGAGGGAGGTTGTATCTTATTTAGTTCTTCATTTGTAGAAATATGTTGTGCATGTTTGGGAATTCTTTCTTGAACCTTCACCCATGGGGGATGAAGAATTTTGTATAGTGATTGTTTGTTTGTTTATGACATGTCCCATCCCACATATATCATTTTAAGTGTTTGAGATAGGTTTCACAATTTTTTTCGTCTACATTCCAAAAAGAATAAAATCATCTTCAATTTCAACAACTTATTTTTATACATTTTTAAATTTAGAAAAAAATTCTTTTCGAGATGAAATAAAATTATAGATATATAGAGTGGAAATAAAGAAACAAAGTTGGTTACCATGTGAGGAATAAATCTTAGTAGCTTGTTGAAACACACTACAAAGTCTCTTATCTTCTCCTCTTCTTCTAAGCTTAGAAAAACTTTAACAATGGTGTATGTAAATCCACAACAATCATGAATCTTTCCACAAACGTGATCTTTACAAAGATCCCAATATGTGATACCATCCTTCAAATACTATTTGGATCCATTACTAAACATCATCTAGTTAAACTATCATTTGGTGTGACAACCAAAGTGTCATCCATATTTTTAAGAACCTCATGGACCATCTATACACTAAGCACATTGATATCCACATGCACTACATTTGGCACTAATTCATGAGCACATCATTTATCTTCATTTCGTTGTTGTCGCCCTCAAAATTCCCCTCTTTTGAAGTCAAGTTTCAAAAAATTTGAGTCGGTACCTTGGAGTATTGGATCGTGTCGAGCCTAGCATTATTTGCAGTTTTCCCATTCATGGAGAACAATTTGAAAATCAGACGTAACAATGGAGTCTTTCCCCTTCTTTTTATTTTCTTCCCACAGTTGGGTATGACGGGTGTATCTTCCCCGTTAATTTTTGCCTCGGCATCCACGGGTAGTACGTGGGCATCTCTGATTGGATGTGGTATGGCCAAGTTTTAAGCAACAACGAAGCCTCCACGCATCCAAACAACGCAACTCCAAGGGTAGGGCCCAAGGGACAGTCTTCAAATAAGTGTAGGTTTTCCACGTGTCCTAGGTCCAAAATGGAGAGAACAAGCCCAAATTGGCTAAGTATGGAAGGTTCAACGGACGGCGCCACGTGCCTCATCAGCACAACTTCTAAAGTCAAAGCCGGGGCGTTCCCAAACTTGCGCTTATCCTCCACGTGTCCCATGTCCAAAAGGGACAGAGCCGGTTATTTAAAATTGACTAAGTATGAGTGGGTCGGCGGAAGCCTCCACGTGCCTCAACGACACGATTTCAGAAGTGAAACCAAAGGGCAAAACTCAAATGAGCACCAACTCGCCACGTGGTTAGAGTCATGAAGAGACAAAGTTGGCCGTTGAAAATTCCAAGATCGATGGAAGGAGACACGCGTCAGCTTGGCATAATTTCAGGAGGCGTTTCTAAAGCGGAAACTCAAATGAGCACCAACTCTCCACGTTTCTAGGGGTCAACATAAGTCAAGCAGGAAATAGACCCGAATCGGCTAAGTATAAAGGAATCGGCGAGCTCTCCACGTGTCATCCTAGCGCAGCTTCAAAGGCAAGAAATGAAAAAGGCGTCCACATGCCCGCTCCAATTAATTTCTTCCACATGGGCAGCCCAAATTTAAAGTTGTAAAAGCAAATCGAATGGCCCATATTTTAACTAGCAAAATAATGTAACGACCGTATATTTGAAAACCTGGTCTTTCCGCCATTAACATTTCTTTACGAATCAAGAATTCGAAAGGGCACGAATGGTTGGAATGGGTTGTAACTATTTCTTGCTTGCTCGAGGAAGTTATAACCATTTCTTGCTTGCTCGAGGAGGTTGTAACCATCTCTTGCGAGCTATTTCATAGGATTTTTGAGCCATTGTAGGGGTGGGAATTCTGATATCCTGGGACTGTAATTTTGAGTCTGAAGAAATCAATTCAAGGGTTATCCCCTTTTTCCTCTGTTTTCTCTTCCTTCTTGCTCTTATCTGTGAATCATTTAATCCTTGGATGCTTAGAAACTTTATGTTCTATTTTATACAATCTCAAGAACTTTGAGTCTGCATGGATTGTGCCCATTATAAACATGGATGGTTCTACTCTATATTTCATTTGATCAATACATATAAGGGTTTTCCCCGCCATCTCTTTTCCCCTAAAGTATTGTCTTCTTCTACCTCCCTCCTCTCTTCAAGTCTTCTATCCTTATGTATTGATAATTTTCTAGGCATAAAGCACATTTCAAGATATTGGGAGACCACCATTGAATGAAAGATTATGTATTTGTACATAGGTTTTGCCCCTGCTTTCAATAAGGGAAACTCTCCCATTAAAGAGGAGGGACTTGCTTGTCCCATGACTTTGGTTTCATTCTAAGTGCAAATCGAAAACCCAACAGCTTTTTAGCAACTCCACTGGGGATTTGTTCAACAAATTTCCTTTCTTAAAAGAACAACTAATTTGATCATTTCTTTGATCTGGCGACTATAAGATACACTCATGGTAGAAGAGATCTTGGAATTGAAGATCCCCAATTTCAAGTCCTGGATCAATAAGGTTTTCAACTTCCTCAACAAGAAGAAATAGAAGATCTCGCTCCACGAGCACACCTCCCACAAAGACAAAGCTTCGGTAGTACATTTCTCAAGCACAAGTTAGCCCTAATTTCTGTGCCCTAATTCTTGCTAGTGTCTCAATTCCACTTCAAGCAATCTTTCCAAGGATGGCAGCACCTCGGCCTTGGGGACAAAGAGTTGGGCCTCTAGCTCTTCCTCAACCATTACATGAGTTACCTAGGGGTAACAGGAAGAATTTTCCCAAATTTAGAGGTGATGGCAAAGTGCACCCTGATGAACACATTGCAGCCTTCATTGTTGCATGTGGGGTCCTTGTAGTTGAACATGAGAATGTCTCTGTTAGGCTATTTGTGAAGACCTTGCAAGACAATACTGCAGATTGGTTTTACCATCTTCTTGTTAGGACCATCACCGATTGGACTACTATGAGGATTGAATTTGAGCAGCGTTTCAAACCTACTAAAGATGTGCATGCTTTGCTAGCTCAAATTTCTCAAATCAAGAAGGAGCCACATGAGCCTATGAGAGAATTTTTGGCCAAGTTCAACAAGTTGGTTAACAAGATTCCACTAGATACTAGACCTGTTGATCAGATTCAGAAGTGTTTCTTCTTGAATGCTCAATTGCCGGAAGTAAGCTATGCCCTAAGGAGAGAAAATCTTGCAACTTTGGATGTTGATCAGAGATTGGTTGTCAGTGTGGAAGATGACTTGATCATGTCTGGCAAGCTGAAAAGGGAGTTTTTCAAATCCAAAGCATCTTCTTCTTCCCCTTCTCCTGGAGGTAATGTAGATCAGTTGGTGCAAAAGTTGGCTAATGACCTCATTGCCATTAAGAAACAATTGGCTCAACATGCTCCATATCAAGATGTTCCAAGGAAGAACTTTCAACCTAGGAACCGCTTACCCTCTTCTCAAACCAAGTTGGCCATTGAAGGTCCACCTCAAGGTGCCTGTCAATGCTACTTGTGAGGTTCTTGAGCCTGATGATGAGGAAGAAAATGGGCTCTATGATGAACAAGAAGAGGAAGTGATGAAGAACTGGGGAGCCTAGTGGTTCTTGAGTTCATTTCCTCACCACTGAAGGTGTGAATGATGTAGATGATTATGATGATATAGTGGGTGAGATGAACAATGAGTCATACATTGTTATGACCCAAGAGTAGGCCAACAAAAGGAAAAAGTGGTGTAACCTGTAAAAATATCCAAGGAGTACCCCATCACCATCCCGGTGATTGCAAGAAGAGGATCTCCTATTCCTACTAATTCCACCCAAAAGGTAAGCTCATAGTCCTTCTCCCTCTACTTCTGCTTCCGAGAATTCTTGTCCAACAAATGATAAGGTGATAGATCAAAATCTCCTCCTACTCCTATTAGTGATTCCCCATCCACATCTCGGATCTTTTGACATTATAAACCATCTTAAAAAGACCAAGATTTAATTTATGAGGCGTAGTTCTATCAAACCCATCCTAAAGCCTTTGCCAAAATGGTTAACTTTGTAAATTCTAAATCTAAAACCCCAGCCCATTCTTCTAAAGGCCTTTTTCCCACTCCCTCTTCCTCACCTCAATCAAGCCTTGTGGCCGCAGTCACTTCCCCTAATGAGAAAATTGAACCCTTTTATGTGACTCTCCTCATAGCTGGCCACAAGCTTAGCAATTGTGTCATTGATTCTGGAGCATCAGATAACGTAATGCCTGCAAAGGTAGCCCATGCTTTGGGTTTGACCCTAACATGTACCTTTGGTTCTGTTATTCCATGGAGAGTAAGAAAGTACCTTTGGTTGGTAGAATTAAAGATGCACAAGTAGCTTTTGCTACTTTCCCAAAGAAAAGGGTCTTAGCCACCATTTTGGTAGCTGATATTCCTCCTTCATATGGGATGTTACTTGAGTAGAAATTTATATAAGGAGGTAGGAGGGGAAATCCAAATGGATTGGTCACATGCCTTGATCCCTGTCAATGGGAAGATGAAGAAGCTGCTACCTGAGAAACAAGTAGAGTATATTGTGTAAAAGACAGATGATCCTAAAGCACAAATATTATATGCAGATATTGGGCATGGGAACTACATGATCATGTCACAAGAGGAGACAAGTCTGCCAAAGGGAGTGTTGTTTGACCCTAATGATGTGTGGACTTTGGAGTTTGATGGAAGTTGCTCTTCAACTAGTTCTTAAGCTGGTGTAGTGCTCATTTCTCCTGAGGGTAAGGTTCATCCTTTATCCTTTAAGTTTCAGTTTAAAAATACCAACAATACTTGCTGAGTATGAAGCCCTCATTCTTGGGTTAAGCATGGGGAAAGAAATGGGAGTGAAGAACCTTCTTGGTTGTGGAGATGCAGAGCTAATTGTGAAACAAGTTAGAGACCTTTATCAAGTAAAGAACAGAAGGTTGAAGCACTCTATGAATCTAGTTTGGGATTCCATTTAATTCCTTGATGCTTTTTCCATTGAAGTTGTGCCAATGGAAAGGAACACTAGGGCTGACTCTCTAGCTGTTTCGGGGTCCTTGTTGATTCCTCGTCTTGATTTCCCTCAAGAGAAATTCACCATTGAGATGATCCATAGACCCAATGTGCCTGATAATGCATATAATTGTCAAGTTTTCAATGATGACCAACATTTGCTTTCTTTCTTGGAGCTCAGAGACAACTTTGATCAGCTGTACTTTGAAGGAAGTGACAATATGCCTAGAGAGTGTGTGTCATCAAATGAAGAGTCTCACAAGAAGAGATGGATCAAGATGGATGTATCAAACTCGAATGCAACAAAATCCCTAAAGGGCTAGTGAGTTTTGAGGATCTTTTTGATAAACATGACAAGTTTATGAATTCTAAATTTTCTCAAGGAGCTCGTAATCTGCTGAGACTAAGAAAGTGAATATTGGGAGTCTTGATGATCCCAAAATGGTCAACATTGGAAAATGTTGCACTCAGGAAGAGAAAAAGAAGGTGGTGAATCTATTGAAGAGGTATGTTGATGTTCTGGCTTACTCTTGTGATGATCTTAAGACTTTTTAGCCTAAAGAAATGTAACATTTCATTCCTCTTAAGCCCGAGATCAAACCCTTCAAACATAAGAAAAGGTAATATAATGCAAAGATAGCTGATACAATTTTCCAAGAAATACAAAAGCTTTTGAAGGCTAAGATTATCTTCCCCATCCACCATTCAACGTGGATTGCTAATATAGTGCATGTCAGGAAGAAGAATGGTGAGATCGGGATCTGTGTGGACTTTAGAAATCCAAATCAGGGTTCTTTAAAGGACAAGTGCCCTCTCCCCATGATGGACCAAGTATTGTAAGTTGTCACGAGGCTTGGAGATGTTATCTATGTTAGATGGATTCTCGAGGTATAATCAAGTAGAGTTGAATACCGCAGATCAACATAAGACTCGCCTTTACTACTCCTTCGGAACCTTTGCATATAAGAGGATTCCATTTGGTCTCATCAATGTTGGTGCTACTTTCCAGAGGGTTGTGGACTTGGCTTTTGGTAGTTTGAAAGGGAAATGCATTGTTGTGTATTTGGATGACTTGATAGTGTTTTCTAAGGCAAGAACAGATCACTTCCAACACCTTGAAACAATATTGCAGAAGTGTAGAGAGCATGGAATTTCTTTAAACCCTAAGAAGTCTATGTTTTGTGTTATAGAAGGAAAGTTTTTGGGAGACATTGTTTCAAAGGAAGGGATCAAGATTGATCCGAAGAGAGTTCAGGCCATCCAGCAAACTCCTCTTCCATCAAGTAAGAAGGGTGTCCATTATTTATTTGGTAAGATCAATTTCCTAAGGAGATTCATCCCTGATTTTGCAGAACTTACTATGAGCATTACTCACATGATGCGCAAGGAAGCAAACTTTTGGTTAGGTCCTCTAAGGGAAGAAATCATTTGAGGACATTAAACATGCTATTGCAAAGACTCCAATCTTGGCGTGCCCTAACTTTAGCAAAGATTTCATTATCTATTGTTATGCCACTGAAAATACCTTAGCTATTGTGTTAGCCTGAGAGAACAACTTGAAGATCATGAGCTCCCAATTGCATTCATGAGTTATGTCTTGAAAACACATGAGCTAAAGTACACCATGATGGAGAAATATGCTTTTGTAGTTGTTAAAGTTGTCAAGCAGTTTAGGTTTTACATCCTTAATTCTCATTCCGTAGTGTTAATGCTCGATACAACAATCAAATCCATTCTAACTCAGCAAGAATTTGGAACCAAGAGAGGTAATTGGGTAGTAAAGAAGTAAGAGTATGATCTTGACATCAGGCCAACAAAATTGGTTCAGGGTAAGGGCCTGTGTGAACTCATTGTTGATGGAGCTGCTAAGGAGTTGTCCAAAGTTGGATTTGATGTCCTTGTTGTTATGTTCCTTAGCTCGACAGATGTATGGTATGCTGACATTGCTCACTTTCTGACCTATGGAGAGTGTCCATCTCACTTGAGTGCCAAAGAGAAGAGAGCCATCAAACTGAGGTCTGCACAATATGTGTTATGGGAGAATGTTTTGTTCAAATGAGGCATAGATGGAAGGTTTTTGAAGTGTGTAGAAAAGGAGAAACAAAAGAAGTTGTTCTCTGCTTTTCATGACCAGGCTTGTGGAGGTAATTTCTCCTCTATTGTAACAGCTCATAAAATACTTCATGTTGGTTATTATTGGCCCACTCTGTTCAGATATGCATCAAAATGGGTTGGTAAATGTGAAGCATGCCAAATGTTTGTTGGAAGACCTAAGTTGGCTGCTTTGCCTCTCAAGCCTGTAGTGATTAAAGATCCATTTCAACAATGGGGTTTAGACTTCATTGGAGCACTCAATCCATCTTCCAGTGTTGGGCATACCCATGTGTTGATTTCCATAGATTACTTCACCAAGTGGGTGGAAGCCATCCCAGTCAAGAGCACTACTTCTAAGGTAGTTTGCAACTTCATTAAGGAGAACATATTGATCAGGTTTGGGATCCCAAACAAAATTGTGATTGATAATGCTTCCAAATTTTCTTCTACTAAGATGATGGACTTCTACTATGGGTATGGGATCTCCCTTGCTCATTCTTCAGATTACTACCCCTAAGGGAATGGACAAGCAGAATCAACAAACAAGAACTTGGTGAGCATAGTTAGAAAGCTTGTAAATGATTCTCAAAGGAATTGGCATAAGAAGCTATATGATGCACTTTGGGCTGATAGAATTACACCCAAGAGAGCAATTGGAATGTCTCCTTTCCAAGTGGTGTATGGTGTGGAAGCTCAACTACCAGTCATGGTGGAATTTCCAGCCTTGCATCTGATGAAAACCATTGAAGATTCAAGTTTCAGTAGCTCTTTGGACAAGAGAATTTTGTACCTTCAGAAGCTTGATGAAGACATATTGCAAGTGGTTGATAGATAGCAACTCATTAGTTGAAAGTGAATTCTTTGTTTGACAATAAATCCAAACCTAGAGTTTTTCAAGTGGGAGACATTGTGGTGCTTTGGGATAGAATACATGAGCCACGAGGAAGCCATGGTAAGTTTGATTCTCTTTGGCTTGGTCCTTTTAGAATCAAACATTTTTCTAGAGAGAACTCTTTTTATCTAGATTACATGGATGGATTCCTCTTCCACTTCCTTATAGTGGGCAATACCTAAAGTTGTTCAAGTCCTAGGTGGCTAGAAGTCCTTTTGTACATTGTGTACAAAGTGTGTTTGCTCTTGATCATTCTTTTGTGTTTTGTTTTGGGTCTTTCCAGGTTTCCTCTTATTTCCTTTCTTGTTCCTTGCTGTGTGTGTTGCCTTGTATTGGTTTTTCTTTTGACTCTATTGCCCAATGGATAAGGCACTGGTCCTCTTTCCCAGAGTTATCTACAATTCTTGATCTTTCCTTGTGTCTTTGTTCCAAGCCAAGTCATCCCCAGAAAGAGCCAGTTGTTGTCGCCCTCAAAATTCCCCTCTTTTAAAGTCAAGTTTCAAAATTTTTGAGTCTGTACCTTGGAGTATTGGATCACGTCAAGCTTGACATTGTTTCCAATTTTCCCATTCATGGAGACAAATATGAAAATCAGACGTAATAGTGGAGTCTTTCCCCTTCTTTTTATTTTCTTCCCATTGGGAATGACGGGCGTATCTTCCCCGTTAATTTTTGCCTCGCCATCCATGGGTAGTACATGGGAATCTCTTATTAGATGTGGTATGGCCAAGTTTCAAGCAACAATGGAAGCCTCCATGCATCTAAATGGTGTAACTCCAAGGGTAGGGCCTAAGGGACAGTCTTCAAATCTACGCAGTTTTCCACGTGTCCCATGTCCAAAATGGAGACAAAACAAGCCCAAATTGGCTAAGTATGGAAGGTTCAATGATTTGGTACCATGTGCCTCATAAAGCGAACTTTGAGAGTCAAAGCCGGGGGTAGTTCCCAAACTTGTGCTAGTCCTCCATGTGTCTTAGCTCTAAAAGGAACAGAGCTCGGTTATTTAAAATCGACTAAGTATGAGAGGGTCAACGGAAGCCTCCACGTGCCTCAATGATGCTATTTCGAAGTTAAACCAAAAGGCTAAAATCAAATGAGCACCAACTCGCCACCATGTGGTCGAGTCAATGGAGAGATAAAATTGGTCGTTGAAAATTCCAAAACCAATGAAAGGAGACATGCGTCGTCACTCGGCATAATTTTCAGGAGGCGTTTCCAAAGTAGAAACTCAAATGAGTGCTAAATCTCCACGTGTCTCGAGGTCCACATAAGTCAAGTAGGAAATAGACCCAAATTGGCTAAGCATAAAGGAACCAAATGAGCTCTCTATGTGTCTAGCTTCAGCTGAGATTCAAAGGCAAGAAATGTAAAAGGCATCCGCAGGCCCACTCCAATCAATTTCTTCCAACATGGGTAGCCCAAATTTAAAGTTGTAAAAGCAAATTGAATGTCCCATGTTTTAATTAGCAAAATAATGTAACAGTCGTATATTTGAAAACCTGGTCTTTCCGCCATTAATGTTTCTTTACAAATCAAGAATTTGAAAGGGCATGAATGGTTAGAATGGGTTGCAACTATTTCTTGCTTGCTCGAGGAAGTTATAACCGTTTCTTGCTTGCTCGAGGAGGTTGTAACCGTCTCTTGCGAGCTATTTCATAGGATTTTTGAGCCATTGTAGGGGTGGGAGTTCTACTATCCCGAGACTGTAATTTCAGTCTAAAGAAATCAATACAAGGGTTTTCCTCTTTTTCCTCTATTTTCTCTTTCCTTCTTGCTCTGATTTGTGAATCATTTAATCCTTGCATGCTTAGAAACTTTGTGTTCTAGTTTATACAATCTCAAGAACTTTGAGTCTGCATGGATTGTGCCCGTTATAAACGTGAATGGTTCTACTCTATATTTCATTTGCTCAATACATATAAGGGTTTTCTCTACCATCTCTTTTCCCTAAAAGTATTGTCTTCTTCTACCTCCCTCCTCTCTTCAAGTATTTTATCCTCATGTATTGATAACATTCCAGGCATAAAGCACATTTCAAGATATCATTAAACCACCATTGAATGAAAGATTGTGTATTTGTACATAGGTTTTGCCCCAACTTTTAATAAGGAACCTCTCTCATTAAAGAGGAGGGACTTGCTTGTCCCTTGACTGTGGTTTCATTCCAAGTGTAAATATGAAACCCAACAACCATCAATAGAGTTACAAGTGATATACATCTTTTCTAAACCCCTCACCGAGTTTAAGTATGTTCTTCTACAAACACTATTAGGGGTGAATGAATTTATTCCTTTGTGTGAAGGAAGATGCAGATTTATGAGCTAGGTTTCATTGTTTGATGTAAAATTGTTAGAGTAAACACTTAAGTCAAGGATATCCAAAATCATTCAAACACAAGAAGGTAGGAATAGGAAGAAGAAAGGAAAATTAATAATTGTTAGATGGAGGAATAGAGGGCCCTTGTCTATTGGTGATGATGTTAGGATTTCAATAAGCCCACCAGGGATCAAGTATTCTTTAATGCAAGGCCTAGAGATATCCGACACAAAATTCAAAATGATTGAGGCGGGATCGTGCCCTAAGTGACTTTGTGCTACGCCCTTAACCTATTGCTTGTATTAGGATATGAGTCGCTGACTTGTGGCTTACCATATCATCATTTATACTTTCTTATTCTTAGTAGTTTGGCCTTGGTGATGGCCATAACATATGAATAATATATATAGGGGATTATAGGTAGTAGTTCATGATTGGAGCATTTGAGTCTATTTTATGGTTTGGAGGTTGCCCCCTTGAAGTGGCGAAGCTATTCTAATTGCATATTAAGATCATTATTCTAAAATATTGTGTTATTTGGTGTTATATTTCTGCTCATAATCTGAATTATACAAGTAATTTCATTACGCTTTGACAACGTGGATGCCCCTTACTCGTAGTGTTTTAAGCTGGAGGTGATCACTAGTTTAGTTGTACGCTTACTCGTAATTGTAAATACACTATATGCTTCCTTCAAATATGAGCGGAGATTTCAAAAATCTATGTAAGCTAGTGTCAAAATGAGTGCACTACTCATAAAAAAACTTTTGACTTCAATGGCATTTCTAAAGTGTTGCAAGTTTTAAAATTGTATTACATTGACATTCTTAATATGAAGAAGAAATGGTAAAAAAATCATTTTCCTAGCGACGTGTTTCTAGTCGACTTCTTTCTTGCCACCATTTTCTAGCCAAACATTTTTTTGGTGTGATTTTATTAGTGGTCTTTTCCGTAGTCGCGTGTTTAGCACAAGTAATGGAAAGCTATTTTTTTAGAACATATTTATGCACCCATTGTGTAATCACCATATGTATGGCGGGTGAAAATGTGTCTAGACAACATGCACTCTCATCATCCATTCAACTAGGGTATCGAGGCGTGAAGTAAGAACACCGCAAGATTGGAACACAATAGATAGAATTCAAAGGGGGTGTAAGAAACACTAAGATCACATACCCAAAGTAACCCTTACACTAGGAAAACCTAAGGTTTCCAAGGCCCTAGGTCGAAGAAGAGGAAGGAACCCTATTGAAGTATGGAACTATGGGAGGGAATGATAATGAACAAAATAAACATACAAATTCTATGCTAACTAAAGTAAAGCATGTAACATGAAATAAGGAACTAAAATACAATATGCTAACCTAACATGTCCATAAAATACTAAGCTAACATAAAGTAATGAACAAATATGTAGGATACTACTCTATACAAAATGACAATTCAGGTTAGAGCACTTACTTGTTGGGGGGCGATCGTTGATGCATCTATCTCCCAAAGGACCATACACCAAGAGAGAATAGATTTTGGGTGGAGAAGGGGAAAAAATCCAATCCTAGCTCATTATAGGTGACCCAAAAGTGCAAGCGAACCAATCCAATCAAGAATAATCTCCAAGCCAAGAGTTAAGATGCAAGAAATACAAGAGCTGAGCGAGAAGATGCAAGTTGGTGCAAAAGAGTAGAGATAATGGTGAGTTCATTTATGAATTTTTGATGATGTCTTATGTGTGGAAAATGTCTTTTAGGTATTTATACCGACGCAATCACCCGTGGGCAAAGGCATCGGCCAAGGATTTGAAATAGTGTCGACGCAATCACCCGTGGGTGATGACATCATCTAAGGAGGGAAATGCAAAGAGGTGTGTGTAATATGTCATGATAACTAAAGATAATGCAAGAAAAAAAAGAAATGTGGCCATGAGAAAGTGAGGTATCGGAAGAATGCAGATGAAAATAAGAAGGTAAGAGAAAAAAAGAACATGAATAGGACCAAAAGTTATTCTCTTTCCATGTGTCGTCCCTAACCTAATGGTTATGTTAATAACCATACCCCTATCCCGAAACAAGCCCTTAAGGAACCCATTCCCAAAAATAGATGCATTAGCGATCTCTAACCCAAAAAGATAATTTTTAGTAACATGTATGAAAATATAAGAAAATACATGGTGTAGTCATGGAAAGAACGATACGTAACAATAAAATATAAAGTAAATGTTGAAAGTAAATAAAGGACTAGCTTTAAAATGAAATATACCCACTAATGTGTACCTGATAGTATCGGTCATCCTGCCACGTATGGGCTCAATCCATGCTTCTTTGAACCTCAAGAATCAAAACTGAAAGGAAAAACTAGAGGATCATTAGTAAAATAAGACATAAATCACCTACCCATGGGATGGATGTCATGTCATAGGATCATAGAGGTAAGGTGTCATAGTGTCAAAATCCAAATGGCGGGTAAAGAATGCTTGAAAAGTGCAAAAAAACCATATGGTAGAAGCTACAAAGAGGTATTATCTTAAAACTCGAAGGTGCACATAAATAGATCATGGATGATTAACCTAAAGGACTGATAACAAGTGCTGAAAAGTGCAAAAAAACAATGAGGTAGATGTTATAAGAATAAGAGAGGTAAATAAATCCAAACAAGACTATGAGCCTAAGTGAGGATGCACAAGACCACGATGATTCCATAGGAAAGGCTAGGGAAAAGAGTTGATAATATTATTAGATATGGTTGATGAAGTAGTGAATTTGAAAAGGAAAAGATGAGAGATGGTAGTTGAGTACCAAAACTCCCAAGTTCCGTCATGCATGAAACTTTTTTAGAAATTGGGCATTTGTTGGTTCCTTGAAGATGTGGTATTCATTGGTTTGAAGGCGATATGTGTTAATTCCGATGATATATTTGATGAGGTAGGGACCCCACCATTTTTAGAGTATTTTCCTTCTTTTTCATGAGTATAGTAGAGCTCGAGGACAAGGTCAACCACATCAAAAGTACGTGGATGAACAAGCCTATTATATTGCTTGGCTAAGCATTGTTTTTGCTTCTAATTATGAGTATATGCATGATCACATCATTCTTCTAGGATGTCAAGTTCATGAAGACGTGCCTCATGGATTTCCTCATTTGGAATGATTTCACGAAGGGATCTACAAATTGAAGGGAGTTCCACCTCGAGTGGAAGGACAACCTTGGCTCAGTAAGGGAGAAAGGCATTGCCCTAGTGTTCATGTAGAAACTAGTCCGATATGCCCATAGTGTAGGATATAGCTTTGTATGTTAGTTCATGTAGTGACTCACAAACCATCTTTTAGAGGATATTATTGATGCTTTGTTTGTATATTTGGCTTATCTATTGCATTATTGGGGATGATAAGGTGTTGAGAATCGATTCTTGATCTTGAACTTAGCACAAAGTTGCCTCATTTCTTTGCATTTGAAACTCCCTCCATTGTCAGATATGATGGTGTGGGGAATTCCAAAGCAACAAATGATTTGATTGAGGACAAAATTTTGGAGGTGGTAATGCAGGATATGTTGGTGGTACTCCACTTAGTGGTATTCATGGTTGTGATGATGAAGACATGACCATCATGATATCGAGGAGATTTATAATGTAATTCAATCCCCATATACTGAAGGGTTAGGGAGTGAAAATGGACTGTATCTCATTCGAGGGGAATGAATCAAGTCATCATGGTATTGGCAAGTCTTGAAATTTTTAGTGAAGGAATGAGCGTCAAATTCTAGAGTAGTAGCCGATAGTAGCCCATACATAGGCATTTACGGGAAGTAGTGTGACTAGTACAATGGCCACCGTAAGTGCCCTCATGTGCTTCTTCTAAGATAAGGTGAACCTCATCTTTGTTAATGCATCGAAGTAGGGTACCTTTGAAGTTTCAATAATATAACACATCATGATCTTTGAGTACATATTTGAGCCTTTTTACGTATCCGCAAACATGTTGGTGATTTTTACCATCTGGATAAGTTTGATGTTGGATAAACTGGCAAATGTCTGCATACTAAGGATCAAGTGCAAGGATGTTTAGTTCGATGTGACAGACATCCTAAACACATTGGTGATGTGAAGTAGTGGGTGTTTGAATAATTTGTCCGAGGGGCTAGTCTCATGCGAATCAACATGTGGTTGAAACTATGTGGCAGTCGTGACCAAAGAATCAACTAATGTATTTTGTTCTGGTGGGATTGATTCGATAGTAAATGAGTTGAAGCATGATTTTAGTTCTTGAACTAGGTCATAATAGGCTTTAATATTTTCGCTACAACATTGATATGCACCACTAACCTATCGACACACCAATTGAGAGTCCCCCATGGCATGGAGATAAGTAATATTCTTATCGAGGGCAGCTTGCATGCCCAAGATAAGATCCTCATATTCGGCCATGTTATTGGTGACCTCAAATTCTAGTCAATAGGAAAGGGGAAAAGTTTGGTTAGAAGGATCAGAGAGCACACAACTTGCCCCAACTCCTTGAAGGAATTTTTCCCCATCAAAGTGTAACAACCATGTATCCTCGTGTAAATCAATGGTAATTTATTCTTCAATGATCTTGGGGTTTGGTTTGGCTTTAGGTGAGGGAAGCACTTCATTATTGGCATCAGAGGACTGTGCCTCAAGACCGGTTGTGAAGCTAAAGAAATAGTCTTTAATGGAAATAAAATTTTCGATACCCTCGATGAGGAGGATATCCTCATCAGGTAGTGCATCGTGAAGAGGTTAAGGAATAGGGATGGGAGTGGCAACCAATTGATCTACAATAACTTGGTAAATTATCACTTGTTGCGTGATAATACAAAGGTCAAATTTCATAAGAAGAGTCATACACTTCCAAATCCGATCATTGGAAGAACAACATTTGAGCGAAGTATCACAAAGGATCCATGTGAACGATGACATAAATGGTTTTGTAAAGAATATAATTTCATAATTTCGTAGCCATGTAGTATATGGCTAGGCAAGCCCATTCGATGGAAGTGTATTACATCTCATAATCTAAGAGGGCCCGAATAACATAGTAGACGACATGCTCCTTTCCCTTTTCATCCTCTCGTGCTATAATTTCCCAAAAAAACACTTTGAAGTGGAAGAGGTATATAATAATAAGGGTCGATCGGAGAAGGAGATTGTAATGTTGGTAGTGAAGTGAGAGATTGTTTCGTGTTATCAAACACTTGATGAAAATCCTTAGTCCACTCAAGTTTGGTATACTTTTGAAGCATGATGTTTATGGTATGTACACGATAGGTGAATCTAGGGACAAATCATTGGATTTCCCCAAGCTTATCAAGAAAAGTTTGAATGTTAGCTATAAAAGATGGTCACGACATGTCAAGGATGGCCTTAATCTTTGTTGGATCCACATCGATACCACATTTTGACACTAAGAAGCCCAAAAAGTTTTCCTTGAGTCACCGTGAATATGCATTTACTTGAGATAGATGAACTTTATATTTATGAATATTCCCTAGGGTGATGTCTAGGTCATGAGCATGATCTTTGTGCGTCAAGATTTGACAAGTAGATCATCCACATAAAATTCAATTATTTTGTGTATTAGGTCGTGAAAGATGTGAGTCATGGCGCATTGATATGTTATGCCAACATTTTGACATAATAGCGAGTACATCATTTTGTCACAAAGGTGGTCTTATGTTGATCTTCAGGAGTGATTTGGATTTGGTTATATCCCGAGAACCCATCCATAAGAGATAACATTTCATACCTTGTTGTGGAATTGATGATGGTGTCGATGGAGGGTAAAGGAAATTTATCCTTGGGAAAAGTAAGGTCTATATTTCTTAAATTGATGAAGATACAGATGACAAGAGTATCCTTCTTCCTAACTGGGACAATATTGGAGACCCATTTAGAATAGTCCACGAGTGCGGATGAATTTGGCATCTAAAATCTTGATGATTTCTTTATGACAAAGATCATTTATTTTAGGAGGGAATTATTCGTATCTTATCACACACGGGTATAGTGTTATGATAGGTGATGATGTTATGAGATATAATCTCAGGATCAATGCCTGACATGTCGGCATATCCCCATGTAAATACTTCATTATGCTTTCTTAAGACTTTAATGTGACGCTTATGTAGATGGGGAAGCAATTCCCAAACATGACTACATGTAAGGTGTCGTCATTAAACTATATACATATGGTTGATTCATCTAGCATAACATTGTTGTCCTTGAAATGGTATGGAGCTTCATGAAATTTAGCTACCTCATCTTGGAAAGGATTTATAGTAGTGGTATAATCATCAAAGTGCATGGGTGTTTTGGAGAAATTCCCAAATTTATGATGACTTCAAGGAATTTTATCTTCCCATGTGTATAAGATCTATAAAATATCCTCATCATTATCCAGACTGTGGGAGAGGGCCATGATATTCAACATCAATTTCTAGTCTCGCATATCATTTTTTGTCTTGGTGTTGTCTAAACTAGTTTTCGTACATCCAACACTTTAGAATCCAAGGTAACTTCTTTGGGTGCACGATCCATAATGGCCATACTAGGAGAACAAGGATCATCATTAACTATAAAGGCTAGCTCAAAAGTTGATGTGGGTGGTGGAGAAATTTTAAGAACTGAAGTTTCTTTAGAAGGACAACATATGAATAATCGCAAAGTTGTTCCAATATCCAATGAGTGTTCAAAAGTGGAGGATTAGTGAGAGACATACAAGGAAGTATTTCCTCTTCGTCCTTACTTTCACTAGTGTCATAAAAAAAAGAGGTTCATAAGATGCATCAATGGTACTAGATTGGACTCGTAAGGATTGCATTTGGGCCAAGGCACATTGGTAGTGTAATACTTCCAAATGTCTAGATTCATTTGTGAAATGATGTAGTCTTTGATTAAACTAAAATGGAATTATGAGGGCCTAATAAATAGTTCAATCTAAGCTGCTATGCAATGTAAAAATTATAGTTAAATAAATAAAGCAAATGACCCAAGAAATTAAGTAGATAAAATATAAAACCCTAATGTGTGAAGAAGGGTTAGAAAGAGCTTAATTTATTCGACGATGTCTCGGGACTATGTTGCAAAAATAGACCAGATGAACATAATGTATGAACAACCACACGAGGGATCAAGAAATGTAAATAAATGGTGGATGGAATAAAATAAACTTCCCTCCTATGTAGTGTGATGCAGATGAACCAACCTTGTCCCTTGTGATGGAGTTAGATGGATGCAAATGGAGCTCTAGATGCCTTAGATGGAATGCAACCTTAGGTGATGATAGTAGTGCCTAGTGCTTGGTCCCTCATTATGGTCTCATAACTTTATATTTATATGGTTATCTTGTTCTAATTTTGTAATTAACCCCAAAAAAATGCCAACCACTAAAAATATGGAAAAGCTCAAATGGCTAGAAAGTGCCCAAAAGATGGAGGTAATTGGGAAAAGGATTAGGGTGCCCCGAATGGGACCAGGTGCACTGGGGCACCCCAAGATCTTGAGTTGGGTGCCATAGTTAGGGATAATATGTTGTTTAAATGACAAAAAAGACTGATGGGCGAGTACATGCGGGAGGTCGGAAGTGATGACAGAAAGCAAAGTAAAATGGCCAAAGGACATGGGTTAATTAGTACTTTCTTCACTCAAAAACCATATGAATAGTAGTATGAGACCAGGACTAAATAATACCCAAAGTGCATGATTTTGTCTACATTTTCCCCACTTTATGTTGGTGAGAGAAATGCTCGATAACATAAAGTAGATAGAGATGCATACCTAATGTCCATGTAGAGTGATGTAGAAAGTGTGTCCAAAGGACTAGACAAAGCGTGGAGTGAAAAAATATGGAGCATGGAAACTAAAGATGTAAAAGAGTAAAAAGTGATGAGAGTGAACCTAGGGTGAAACACGTGTGTAGTTTTGTGATGTGTGTGATGTACCTGTATGTTAGTATGAGGTGTGTGTTGTCATAAAATGTTATTGTTGTTTACGTCGTTGTTGTTGTTATTGTTGACATCTTGTTGTTGTTTTGTTGATTTTTCTTCTCATATGGATGGACTGCAAGGAGAAGATGATCAAGTAGTCAAATACGCATGTATATATGTGTAAAAATGTATGTATGTATAAATGAAAAGACTGAAATGGAAATATGAAAAATGTAAAAGGAACATGTACACTTGATCCATGTGATGAGAGAAAGGGTGTGAGAAGGATATCTTGTAACTTGTGAGTTTTTTTGGGGTGATCTCACGCCACCACGCCAAGAAGTGTAGGAGAAAGTTGCATTATTCTCCAACCTGTAACTACTTCCCTGATAATGTATGAAGAGATCTTTGTACTGCCTAGTTTTTGGGTGATCCGACGCCACTGGCTGAAGTAGTGTAGAGAGGAAATCTATTGTATCCTCTAACCTATAACTACTCCCCATAATGTTAAGGACAACATGTCCTAAAATCTTCCACTATGTACGGGTTTCGTAGACTAGTTTGAACCCACTCGTTGTATAACCCACAATGTCAAGGATGAAAAATTAAACTAAACTATACCGGTAGAAAGTGTTGTGTAGTATGTAAAACCCCAAATGATGCCCCCTCTTTGGGGGCATGCGACATCACGGATAGGAGGATGCGGCCCCAAAAGGACCAACACATAAATTTTTCCCTACAGGGGGAGGGAATGCACTTGGTAGAAACCAAGGCACACACAAACAAGTGGCTAGAAAATAAGTGTTAGTACAAACAAACATGCATGTAGAAAGACAAGTGTAAGCTACCAAACAATGTAGAAGCTAAAATAAGTAAACACAAGAAAGCAATCATAGACCACCAAAAAGTGGGTTGAAAACAAACATGGGACATCACTCATGATGTCACAAGACACTCAAGGCCATAATGGGACATCAAAAAACAAGTGTGCACACCAAACAAAAGGGCCACATAATGGCACATACATACAAGCAAAAAAAGTGTAGACAAACACAAAAGAAGCATGGAAAATAATCCATGTAAAAAAATGTTGCACATGAAAGCACCCATTAGCATGTTAGAAAGATAACTAGTATGTCAAAAGTGTGTATAAGAAAGTAATGTAAAAGTAATGTAAGTACAAAATGAAACAATAACACCTGTAGTAGAGATGAATTTGGATGCCCCCAGTAACCATTGTAGGAGTGGTAGAGGTGAGCATCCATGTTGCATGTAAGAGACCTATATATGCGATCACAACTAGAAAAGGGCATGAACACGCACATGTGTGTATGGTAAAGATAATGACATACAAGAGATCTATCTAACATGTGTAATAAAGTGAACATATAGAAAAATGCAAGCAAGAGTAAAAGCAACCAAGATATGCAACATGTTGTGGATGGATGGAATGGAATGCAAGATGGATGATAGGAGCCATGTGCCCCCCGAGTGAATGGAGTTTATATGTAATGAGGTTCATTTATTTTTCCCCTCAGTAATCAAGAATGAACCATAAACAAGAGTGCATCATCGGGAAATGGTCAAAGTGTGTGTTGTGTCTAATGCATTGTGATGAGTGTGTATGTGTGTGATGATGATATGTGACCTAGAGATGATGTGTGTGTGTGACCCTATAGCCAAAGCGTATATCATGAAAGATGATAAGGAGTGATGATGTATCCTAAAGCATATATCACTACAAAATGAATAGAGGGAGTGGTGATGTAGCCTAAAGTGTATACCACTACAAGATGAAGGAATAGGTGACCATTTAGCCTATAAACATATGTCACTAACCTAGGAATGTCACATGATAAAAGGGAATGATGAACGTGTGAGTATGATAAGGTCCATTTGATTTGTAAACCCTCGCATAGTCGAGTATGGACCGAGGAACTAAAGTGCGTCATAGGGTAGTGAGTGCAAGCAGTGTAGAAGATGATGTAGTATGTGTGATGATGATAATAGATGACCATGTGATGTGTAAAATGTGTAAATGTGATGTATAATATGTGTAATGCAAGATGTGTAGATAGACTAATAGTGTGTAAGAATGTGTGCATGTATGTATATATGTATGTATGATGAGTAGTATGTAATGTTAGACTCATATACAATAGGAGTGTGATACATGTATGATGAAACTATAATATGATGTATGATGTGTAGATGTGTAAATGTCAAAAATGATGTATAGACTAAATGTAGAATGTATGATGTAAGATGTAAGACATATGATGCTGAAGATGTGTGAAGATTTGTAATGTGTAGTATCTATTGTGTAGTGTGTGGGGTTCATGTGTAGTATGCCCTCAATATTCAAGTGTGAACCGAAGCACAAGAGTGTGTCATCGGGTAATGATGATGCTAAAGTGTGTGATGAGTATGCATATGTTATGAGATGGATGTATGATAATGTGCAAGAAGTATGAGAGATGTGTTGATGCTAATATGAGAGGGGGGATGTGTGAATGTTATGCCCCCAAGTGTGTGTGAATGAATGAACTATCCAATGAAAATGAAGGATGAAGGTCCTCCATCCAATACATGTGGTGATGAAAAATCATATGACCATGCTCTAATAGTGGTGGTATAGTAGATAAACATTGTGTAGGTGAATGAAGTCTATGTGCATGCGATGGATGAATATATGATGAATTCATGGTGTAAAAAAATGTGTTGGTGATGGAGATCTATGTGATGCTAAGTGTGAAGGTGATGGAACACCCCATGGAATAAATTGAGGTGGTGACCTATGTCGAGATGCAATAATTATCCTAGAATGGGCCTATACCTATGTGTAGGACTAGCGGAGTGGTGAGGTCATGTAGATAATGTGTGAGTAGGTGAACTAGGAGTAGATTGTGCTTTTAGTAACATAGAGTGTGATGTGATAGATGATGTAGGATGATGTAAATAACGATACTTGAGAGATGACCCATGGAGTAGATGGGAGGTACACCATCAATAGATAGAGATAACTTGATTGTTATGAATAAATTTGAGTCCACAAATGATTCATAGAGATGATAGATTGAGACCTATGAATCCAATTGAGACTTAGTAACATGTCACAACCATCAACTATGTTTCCCAATGAGAAAGAAATCAAAAAAGTAAGAGGACCAACCGTAATGTAGTAGTTTGATGACACCATATGGTTTGTTCATAGGGTATTCAATTTGTGATAAGGGGTACCTAATAGTAAGAAGTGGAATAGAACATGCACTAATGGGCCATGATGGGTCAACTTAGTATTATTGATGGAAACCAAACCAATAGATGCATTGATGTGTAAGTGGTTAGATGTGAAATTTGCATGATAATCATGGTCGGAAAAGTAGATGACCGGTGAGAAGCATCAATATGTGCAACTAAAAATTCAAGAGCCCCGATGCAGGAGGAGGCACTACATGATATGCATGATTAGCGAAAGATTTAGATGCTTTTTCTTGTCATGTTTTTGGGGCTTGGTTATTAAAGAGTTTGAGTTTACCCTTGTCATTGTTTGGTGCAGAGTCTATGGGCTCTGGAAAAACTCAAGTTTGTTATTATCAATAAGATCTTGGATGATTGTGTGAAGTTTGAAACATCATTTGTAGAATGTCCCACACATCTATGATAGTCACATCAAAATTTCTCATTGTAATTCCTACCTTTTGGTCATGATGGGTCTAATTCAAGTGGTGGAGGAAGCATGATAATATTTCTCTCAAGAAGTTGTTATAATATGAGATGTGGGGCCATAGGAAAGTTAGTAAATGCACACCTAGGTGGTGGTGATTGAACCTCTTTAGTAGTAGTGACTACATTGACAATAATTTTGGTGTCGGTTGGTTTAGTTGTAGATGGTTTGAATGGTGTCTTGTTTTGAAAATGAGTGGAAGACAAGGTTTTCTCTCTGATATTTAAGCTTTCCTATGGATAAAAGTTTGGTTTCACAAAGCTTAAGAGTATGAAAAAGTTGGTTGAATGAAGGAGAGGTCTCAAAGAGAACACTCTCTTGAAGTGGTGGTAAAAGACTCTAATGAAAAATCCTAAAGCTCAAAGTCCATGAGCACATTTGACATCTTAGCTAGATTATTTTTGTATCTCAAAATAATTGGCTAAGTGTTCATTAGATCCTGTTTAAGTTGTGCTAGTTGAGCATAAGAGATCTTGGAGCCGATATTGATAGAAAAATGAGTAAGAAAAGGCATCATGACTAGATGTGTGAATGAAGTTACCAAATGAACAGGTAGGTCATAAAACCAATGCATCGCATAATCATGGAGACTACGAGGAAATATTTTAGCCAAAATAATATGATCATCAAAAAAATCAAGACAAGCTACATGAAATGCTCTAAGATGTTCTATGGTCACCATGCCCATTGAAAATGGGAAGCTTAGGGTGAAAAAAACTAGGAGGAAGGATAAGTAGAGATGGCGGGTGTGAAATGGAGTATGTAATAACAAGGTGGAATCTAAAGATGGAGATGCACATGAGAAGTAGCCTATTGCAACTTACGAATTTGTGCTTGAAGGTCTGATAAAGAGAAGTTAAGTCTTGCGTACCAACGGATGAAACCTACCATGTATGAGAGACTAAAGGTGGTGTGAAGTGATTGGTAGGAGTATTGAATAAAAAAGAATGATAGAAATAGGTGGGAGAGTAGAAGTGAGTGATTGAGTGGCAACAAAAGTTGGTATGGCCATGGAAGTGGTGAGCTCCACCAGATTAGTAGCTTCCTCATGAGAAACATGTAAAAGTAAGTCTAGATCTTGGGGATGTTCAAATGTGATCATTAATGGCCTTAAGATGTGCTTCAGTAAAATCATCATGAGATTGAGCCATGGTGAGAGAATAATAAACCCTAGACAAAAAGGTGGATTCGAAGGACGGGTTCACCAAAATGATTAAACTAAAATGGAATTATAGGGGCCTAATTTAGTTTAATCTAAATGTTATGCAAAAATAAATAACAACTAAATAAATAAAGAAAATGACCCAAGCAAAATAAGTAAATAAAATGTATAAAACCTAATGTGCAAGAAGAGAGGTTAGAAGAGCTTAGTTGATTCGATGATGTCTGGACCATGTCACAGAATAGACTAGATGAAAAAATAGGAGAACATGATGCACAAAGCTCGAAAAGTGCATATCTAAGTTATCTAAGTGACTAGGGGTGCACTAGGGAAGGATGAGGGCATGGGGACATCTGTTTGGATTTAGGCCCATGGTCTCATGTAAAGGTCTAGAAACCAACCTTTGCGGGTCGTTAATGATTTGAAGGCCTTCATTTGCTTATCGTGTGTATTTCGTTGTAATGTGTCTGGTGTCATTGGTAATCATGATGAAGAAGAGACCTACAAAACCCCAAACCAAGCATCAAAACCCTAAAAAAATAAAGATGCATATGAAGGGGTTGGACTTTCCTCAGTGGCCATAATGGTGGACTTACTAACTGAAGCACTGCACTACATTTTAGACCCAAATGTAGTTCTATATGTGTGTGTGTGTGTGAATTGTGCCCTAGGTGCTCTTGTGCTAGTCACACTTTGTGAAGTAAGAAATAACTAGATGTATAAATGTAAATAAATGGTGGATGGAATAAAATAAACTTCCCTCCTATGTAGTGTGATGCAGATGAACCAGCCTTGTCCCTTGTGATGGAGCTAGATGGATGCAAATGGAGCTCTAGATGCCTTAGATGGAATGCAACCTTAGGTGATGATAGTAGTGCCTAGTGCTTGGTCCCTCATTATGGTCTCATAAATTTATATTTATATGGTTCTCTTGTTCTAATTTCATAATTAACCCCAAAAAGTGACCACCTAAAAATATGGAAAGCTCAAATGGCTAGAAAGTGCCCAAAAGATGGAGGTAAAGTGGGAAAAGGATCAAGGTGCCCCAAATGGGACCGGGCACTCCAGGCCACATTTTCTTGACCAATACTCCTTAGGTGCCCCAGGTTAGGAATAAGATGATGCAAAAAACAAAAATGGAAAGGAAAGTACATGCGGGAACACATAGTGATGACAAAAAAAAAAGTAAAATGGCCAAAGGACATGGGTTAATTAGTACTTTATTCACTCAAAAACCATATGAATAGTAGTATGAGATCAAGACTAAATAATACCCATTAGTGGGCCTTGATTTAAATAGGAATGATAACAATCTAAGAACACAGATCTAATCCAACACCACGATCTATAAGATGAAAGCAATTCGCCATAATAACTTTACATAAAAACTTTGGAAATAAATGAGTCATATCAAAGATATTATTATGTCAATGCAATACATTGAGAATGGGCCTTAAATAGGAGGAATAACAATCTAACATCAAGGATAGATCAAGCCATAAATCAAGGAAATAACTAGTCATAAAAGAACTAGTCAAGACCATAGATTTAGGAGAGAACTAGACATCAAGGATCTAGTCAATACCATAGATCACCATAGATCAAGGAAAGAACTATACCTAACAACTAGATAATATCTCCTAATATCTAAATAAGATAAAATAAATATCCACACACATAAGTGGGTGAGGATAAATACAATAAAGGTAAATAAAGTACCTAGGTGAACATGAGCTAAGGTAAATACCTACTCTAACACCCCCCCTCAAGTGAAGCTAGGGGCCAAAATAGAAGTGGCATGTCCACAGTATGAGTCCGGCAACTAGGCCTGATGAGGTACTCATGTACAATAACTGGAAAAAGGGACACCGCAAGGTACCCAAAACCAATAACAACAAAGTAAAGAGAGTAAAGACCCACTCCAAGGCATCCCAAGAAGCTTGGCTCAAAAAAACTCATACAATGCTGAAGAAGTTTGGTGTGCACTATGGTCTAAATCCACTGCTCGATCACAAAACTCAAAAACAACTGACACTGGGCTCCACCAGAATAGCTCCATACAAGGAGACTATCAACGGAGTGATGTCGAAAGTGCAAAAAAACACCAAACATAATTCGATCAAGTGCTGCAAATAGGTGTGCCACGATCCAAGAATAATAACCAAAGCAATAAGCAAGCACACAAACTCAGAGTGTCACAATCCAAGAAAATCAAGGTAACAAGGCAAGGACACGAAACCCGAAGAAGCGGGATCAATATCACACCCTCCCATACTCTTGAATGGGTGGAGTGATGCTTCTGAAAATCTGTATGAGTTGTCAAAACAACTACTCGAACAACGACAAACTAACATTGGAATGCACCATAATAGATCCCCCAAGAGAATCTTGTCAACATGCCAAAAGTGTTGAAAATACGAGATATAAAATCTCTCAACAAACAAGAGAGATACACTACACTGCTAAAAAAAATACTCAAAACAAGAAGCATCACAATGCGGAAGGTATAGAAAGTGGAGCAAGAGGCCGAATGGTGGAGGAGCCACGCCTATAGAGTCCTCTCAACGAATGCCTATGTCGCCTCCACGAGTGATCAGATATACACCCCAAATTAACACGGATGGATGAAGAAGATGCCTGCATATGACTTGGTGCAAAATGCACAATGGGTGCATGCGAAAAGAACATCGAACGTGTGTCGGGTTGATCATGTCGATACTAAAATCTCGGTTTCTCAATCTTGAGTGAAGGTGCGAAACTCATGTGTTGCTCATGATCCTCGAAAGAGTCGAGCGAACAAAAAAGGAGCTCTGTCAATGTGTGATCCCAATGAAGTATCTGCTCAAAAACCAATGTCATGACGAGAATTCCACTTAACATGTGGAATAGAGGAAACAATACCCTATGAATGTTTGCCAATGACTCCGCTAGTGAGACCCATAGAATGGAGCATGCAAGAACTAAATGCAGTGGTATGCTTCTTAAAAAATCCATGCAACTGAGCAGAAGTAGGATACACAACATGTGGTACTGTAATAGGCACAGATGTGGAAGAGCATGCAATATAAGCCTCATAGGTTTAGAAGCATCAAAAGCAGGTTCAGGCTCAAAGACTGGTAGATCAATGTCAGTGGGTACAAGAGCAACAACTGCAAGTGGACTAGGAGCATGGATATGGTTGTCCACAATATGATGGTGATGCTGTAGGCTAGCAAGTTTGTTTTGCAGGGAGTGTATTATTGTATCCTTATCGTGAATGAGTGATTGTAGAAGAGAATTTCACTTCTTGAGTGATCTATTTTCTTCCAAAATTTTACAATATCCTCTTGAAGTCCACATACTTCAAAGAAAAGCATATCATTCTCAGAATCCATAATAGGTACAAACTGTAACTCCCAAAAAATTTAGGACATCGGCTCAAATGAAATTGCATCCACAATTGATTACAACACTCCTCCATATTTGGCACTTCATAATTATAGTGCAAATCAAAAAATAAATAACTCCAATGGAAAGAGCACGAAAAACAATCACTTTTGCAAAAAAACACTCAAAACCGAGTTACCGATCAAAAGTTACAAGCTTTTTAATATTTTGCTCTGTTATTTATTTTAGTGTCACTAAAACAAAGTAAAATGTTGTTGCCTTCACCACACAAATAAAATTAAAGGGGCTGAAGTTAAGCACCTACTAGTAGGAATCACAAGTTTTAAGCCCTCATATGACCAAGGGCTAAGGATTTTAATACAGATCTCAAAAAATCCAATAGATCCAAACAAAATCCCGCGATTTCTTTTATGATGGGCGAATCCCGAGGTGATCTCTGTGCTAAAAACCACAAAAAAATCAAGCACGCGCCAGAACACCTTCGGATCCAATAAGCCTCTGTTTCAAAAAATCCGCAAAGAAAAAATACGACCATAATCCCAAATAATGAATTATTTATTTGCAAAATAAAACTTACAGAGACGGATGCTAACAAAGAATCTCCCGCTCTGATACCATAAAGGCGATAACCGATCGTACCAAGCCAAGAACATAGATGCTAATCCAACACCACGATCTATAAGATGAAAGCAATTAGCGAATAACTTTACATAAAACCTTTGCAAACAAATGAGCAAAGAATATCATATATTATTATGGAACTCAATGTAATACATTGAAATGGGCTTTGCTTAAATAGGCGAGGAATAACAATCTAAGAACCAATCAAGGTCATAAATCAAGCCATAAATCAAGGAAATAACTAGTCATCAAAGGACTAGTCAAGACCATAGATTTAGGAGAGAACTAGACATCAAGGATCTAGTCGATACCATAGATCTATGAAAGAACTATTCAATACCATAGATCAAGGAAAGAACTATACCTAACAACTAGATAATATCTCTAATATCTAAATAAGATAAAATAAATATCCACACACATAAGTGGGTGAGGATAAATACAATAAAGGTAAATAAAATACCTAGGTGAACATGAGCTAAGGTAAATACCTACTCTAACATGATTTAGTGTCTACATTCTTCATCATCAAGGGGAAAAGGTAATCTCTTCCTCTTTAGGCACTTCCTCTTTAGCCATGACAACGATCTTACTAAAATATCGGGGCGAGAGGGGAGGATGATCAAAAATAGTTTGCACAATTCCTAATTCATTATATTTTAAGTGATTAGAAGTTGAGATGTGATAATCGGGTTCTTCTCGGTTTTGGTTGTGGTGGATACCAGTCCTATGGTAAAAGGACTGGCGGTAATCATTGCACAATGTTGTTAGGTAATCTATTCTTATTGATTTTGTTTTGGAGTTCGTTAGGTTCATCATCATCCTAGTACACCAATGTAACTGAAATTTTAGACTTAAGATAAAAGAATTTCAAATATGGAATTCCAAGGATCTCGGGAGTAGTGGGCATTAGAAAGGGCTCATTAGGAAATGGTACTAGAACATCCCAAGGATTGGGATCAACATCATGCCTAAAGCGTTGGTTGTTATGAATGAATTTGATATATTGGTACCCAGGGACGATGCATTGCGCATGCATGCGATGTGTCCAAGGTGACCCAAAGAAGACATTATACAAGAGAGATGATCTATAACCATAAGCTTTGTGTGAACCATTTTAGGTTTGACTGTGATGGGTAACTAGATACATCCTATGGTTTTTTTGGTTTTGTTGAAGCCACGACAAGTTAAGTGAGTAGGTTTAAGGTTCTTGATTAGAGAATAAGAAACTAAGTTAATTCCCGAACCTTTGTCAACAAGGACTCTATGCACTTGAGCATTGTGGATAACAACGTTAATGAGTAGGGGTGGGTCATCTGCTCAAAATAAGACTTCATCGATAATCATGTCATCCTCCACAAATTCCAAGGCTAAGGAATCCCAACATGAAGTTTGTGGAGGTCACCCCATAGTCTCTATGTGATGAATTTACGGGTTGTAGATGTGGAGGGAGAATTTGGGAGCTACATAAGAAGGGTCCTCAAAGTTTTTGAACAATTGGATGAGGAACCTTTAATGTGAAGTGATGTACGCAAGCTCCATAAAATGAATCTTGCATGTAAGAGAATTTGGCTCATCTAAGAAGTTCTATTGTGGCTTAGGGTAGTTCCCATAACGATATCGTGGTAGAGGCATAATAGAAGATGTACCCAAGCTTGATGGAGGTTTTATGTCTGATAGAGCTATCTTGTCGGAAGAAGGTGGGAAGGGATCCTTGCTTGGTGACATTGTTTATCTTTGCAGGTGAAGGCTCAACTATGAGAGTGGGCTCCACCGTAAACGGATCTTGGGAAGTCTAAAGTAAAGATGGATTATCAGCGGTTTCTTAGGTTTAATAACATGATCTTTATGTTCGGGATTACGCCTATAGTTAGTCTTGGTGGCATTGACATATTGGGAATCTAAGAAGTTTTGATCATATGAGTATTTTATGGTACCCACAAAATTTTTCATATGTTTTTATGGTGCTGATTTTGACGATTGGAGTGAGATTTCTCTAAAGACTGATATTTTCATAACACTTTTGTATGATGGCAGAGTAATTGAAAGAAGAACCAAGGAAGAATTTGAGAACTGCCTTCTTAAGGTCCTTAATCACTATGTGAGTGTCATATGATTGCATGCCACCAACAAAATAAATCACCCCTAAAGTTAGGAAAGGCTTTCTTAGAAGGGGGACTATCCATGGAGTGGGAAACATTTGGAGAAGTTTGATGTGAGATAGGGGCATGGGAAAGAGAGTGAGAAGGTTCTCAATTTTCTTCTATTCTACTTTCTCCTAGGAACTTTGAAGAGCTAATTACATGTGTTGTGTTTTTAAGCTTGGGATGAGTTGGAGGTGCATCTAAACTCGTGCATAAGGTAATCTTGTATTTTAGCTTGTTTGAGGGCTTCCTCTAACATGTTAGGAGAGAAAGACCTAACCTTGTATTGGAGGGTTGGCGTGAGGGCCTTAAGAAAGATTTGAGATAAAATTTTACTATCAAGGTTATGGTTAGCTTGTATAGATAAAGATTTCCATTTTTAATGAAGTCGTGAGCTAATTCATTTATTCCTTGTTTAAGATTTATGAATTTTTGCAAGGTATTTTCGGGTAGATCTTGTTGTTGGAATTCAGAAATTAGAGCCTTGACTAAGCCTTCTAGGTCAACTATTGAATTAGGAGGAAGTTTATTATACCATTTTAGGGCCTCACCTACTAAGGTTTTTTTAGAAGCTTAGTTGTTACATAGGTATTTGTTTGAATCCATTCTTTGTAAATATTGCCAAAATTTTGAGGAAGAGGGATGGATCCCCAGAACCATCATAAGAGATGGTAGGGATAGTCTCTCCTAAATCCATGACTGCGATATATGGAGCTAAGGGTTCATTTTGGATAGTTTGCAACATCTTGTTCGGATTGGCGGAGGAGGAATATGATTCCCATGTGCATCCACCAATGGAGGAGGTGTAAAGGAAGGTAAATTAGGTGCCACATTTTGAGATGCTATTTTTAACATTTTATTTTTTATTTGAATCATACTAGTTGTGGTAATAGCTTGGGACAAGGTCATCCATCTAGGAGCTTATCTATCAATATGTTTGGATCCATAGAAGAAGATTGGCCTTTGTCTATAGGTACTTCTTGGTGTTCATCATGTTCATTGATAGGGGTTTTAGGGGACTCGTCTTGATCATCTGTAGGGAGGAGTTTGACTATGACGAATCCCTTTGTAATTAACATGAGGCATGGTCATCTCCATGGATATCTTTCGAAGACTTCCATCCGATCGGGTGTAATATATTCATTATCATTGAGATTTTTGATGATGTATATAAGATCTATATGTTCATTCTCAACCATATTACACTCAGTGATAAATCATGTTTTGGGTGATCGGAAGGACAAGGTGAAGGCATCGAAGCGTTATGGATAAGATTAGGACAATCACGAAGGTTATCACTTATGGAAGTGAAATATAACACTTTGGAGTGTGAAGAGGGAATACAAGAATAAATGAGTAGCGCACATGAGAGAAATTCAAGGGATCTAATCGCCAAAAAGATCTTGAGAAGAGACATTGGTGTAGTATAGAAGTTGAAAGAAAAGCTCGGGAAATTGTAATTGAGACGTAATTGGTCGTGCACATATTTTGAATAGGGGTTGATGGTGTTAGGAAAGAAAAATGGACTACAATGATGCAGACACAATCGGCCTACAAAAAATTGACATAGGGATCAAGGGTGTTTGGAAAAAGTTTAGAAAGAAGACAAGATCGACCTATCTGAAATTGGCACAGGGTCAAAGGCATCTGGAAGAATTGTTTTTAGGTTTTTTTGAATTTTAAGGACTGAAACAAGACAAAAATGAGAAATGGGCTCTTTTAACGAGTTATGCTCAATTAGAAGGTACAAAATAAGTTTCACGTTGGGTTCACCAAGGATGTATGGTGGGCAAAAATGTGTCTAGATAACATGCACTCTCATCATTCATTCAATTAGGGTATCGAGGCAACGGGTAAGAGACACGCTATGACCGACACACAACAAATATAATTCAAAGGGGGCGTACAGGGACCACTAAGATCACATACCCAAAGGGAAATAACCCTTACACTAGGACAACCTAAGGTTTCCAAGGCCCTAGGTCGAAGAAGAGGAAGGAACCCTATTGAGGTATCGACACTATGGGGTGATAATGAACAAAATAAGCATGCAAAGTCTATGCTAACTAAAGTAAAGCATGTAATATGAAATAAGGAACTGAAATACAATATGCTAACCTAGCATGTGCATAAAATAATAAGCTAATAAAGTAATGAACAAAGATGTAGGAGACTACTCTATAAAAAATGATAAGTCGGGTTAGAGAACTTACCTGTTGGGGCGGTCATTGATGCTTCCATCTCCCAAAGGACCATACACTAAGAGAGAATAGATTTTGGGTAGAGAAGGGGAAACAATCCAGTCGTAGCTCACTATAGGTGACCCAAAAGTGCAAGCAAACAAATCCAATCAAGAAGAATCTCCAAGCCAAGAGTTAAGATGCAAGAAATCCAAGAGTTAACCGAGCAGATGCAAGTTGGTGCAAAAGAGTAAAACTAATGACGGTTCCTTTATGAATTTGTGGTGATGTATTATGTGTCAAAAATGTCTTTTAGGTATTTATATCGATGCCATCGCCCGCGAGCGAAGGTGTTAGCTAGGGATTTGAAATAGCGTCCACGACGCAATCACCAGTGGGCGATGTCGTCTGCTAGGAGGGAAATGCAAATACATGTGTACAACGTGTCATGGGAAACAAAGATAATGAAAGACAAAAGAAATGTGGCCATGAGCAAGTGAGGTGTCGAAAGAATGTGCAGGAAAATAAGAAGGTAAGAGAAAAAGAAGAACACAAATAGGACCAAAAGCTATTCTCTCTCCATGTGTCATCCTTGACCCAATGGTTACATGAATAACCATACCCCTATCCCGGAACAATCCCCTTAAGGCACCCGTTCTCGAGAAATAGATGCATTAACGACCTCTAACCTGAAAAGAGAATTTATTAGTAATAGGTATGAAAATAGAAGGCGTAAAAATTAGGTGTATACACCATATTCCAACTCATGCAGTTGTAGTGATTGTAGGATATACACAACATGAGGAGGCAAATGCATCGCCTAAGTATAAATTCATATCGCAACCCATGCCTAGAATTTCAAAATTACTATGATGTCCTAGTTCTTTCCAAAGTCAGAAATTCCAATTTTCTATACTTATTTTTATGGTTTCCTCGCATAAATACAATTAAGTTGTGTATTTTACATATTTTACATATATTTATAGAGGACTATTTTAAAAATTATACGATTTTCTAGATTTTCAACCCGTCATTGTTAATGGCTACCTATTTTTTTGGTAAAGTACTATTAAAATCACGTAAAAATGGCCCACAACTTGTTAATTTCGAGGCATGCTCCAACCTTTTCCAATATCCTCCCAACCTCCGATGAAATTACAGATTTAAAACAAGTCACAAACATCCATCGACTTTTCCAACCCAAAAATCTTTCCAATGTTGACGAAGGTGTTAACACCGACAAGTTGGGGCTATGTGTTTAGTTGTTCCACCAACAATTTCTATGTTGCATTTTCTCGCACCAACTTACATAAGACATGAGTATCCCCATGAAGAATTATTGTTAATTTACCAAATACAATGAATAGTTATCTAACTTTGACCAATTCACCTTTGAAAGAGGGATTTTGTTGATGGCTTATACAATGTGACATGGCTACCAAGTAGAGGATGTTAGCGGCGGTTGAGGTTCACAGTGCTGAACAACCTATCAAAGCTATGAAAGGTGGTTTCCTCACACCTTTCACATTGCATGGGTTGTCTTTCAACATTTAAGCAATAAATGACTTCCACTGAGCTACAATCTATGCCTTTCAATCTTTAGAAATAATCGCCTCCCTACTATCCACTTGTTTAACAAACAAATATTCAACCCGATCACCTCATCTTTGCCAACATATTTATGGCCCATGGAAAAATAAGAGCTTTGTAGGTGCCCTATTTGATATGTATGTAAGATATGGAAGCATACACAAGGCATGTGAAGCTGTTTCACAAAATGTCGTAGAAAGATAACATCTCATGGAAAGCAAGTGACATGAGGGCATTCGAAAGAAACGAGGTTGTTGTAAAGGCCTTGGAAACTTTTAAATACCAAAATGGGAGCTTTAGTATATGGACGTCAAGTGTTTGACCAAATGACAAAATGTTATATCTTTTCATGGAATATCATAATTGCAGACTTACAAAAGACATGGTCATCCTCAAGAGTCATTAAGATTGTTTAACCAAATACAACAAATAGATATTCAACCCCATCAGATCCCCTTGCAAACACAATTATAAGGTATAAAGCCATGTTTGTTTGCCAACCGTATTCACCAACGTCCCAACCTATGCCAAACTCGGAGCTTTGGAAAAGGTTATGAAGATCCTTCACAATGTAATTTCAAGTGTATTTTGTCACATGTTGCAAATATTGTACAATAAATATGTATACAAAATATGTAGCATAGAGAAGGCTCACAATTTGTTGACAAAGAGAGTAATGCATAATTGGTCTCATTGACAACAATACTTACAAGTTATGAAATCCATGGCTATGATACACATGCCAAATTGAAGAAATTGTCTTAGGAGGAGTGATAATATTTAATTATAAACCTCTAAAGTGAAAAATATGGAATGGGAGGTGGAAGAATGAGAAATACTACTCATTTCACAATAAAATTAGATAAGTACCCCAATTTTATTTCCAAACAAAATTAATAACTAAACATTAACATATTTCCATTACAAGATACTTAAACATGAGAATAATTGAAATTGATATTAAAAACATATTTGGAATAGCAATATTTTTATGAAGAGCATTCCATTTGTATTCCGTTCTCCATAAATATCCGACACTCAACCGATAGAGATAATGACGACTAACCAAATAGGGAGAGGACCCTATAACCGAGAGTACATCTCTTTTCACCATAGGTTATTGACAAAAGCACCAATAGTTGTTCACTTTTTGGTTAATTACACTTTTTAAGAGTTAATGAGAATGTGACACATAGGGTGCTCGGTCATTGGTCCCTCTTTCAAATGCTTTATATTGATTTTCTTCATATTAAATCAATTCAAAAACTACTTTTCCCTCCAAATTAACACGCGAAACGAAAAATGTCAATATGGCACGATCATACGCTACATGATGATATAATTTTTTTACGCTACCGACATACCTACATATATTTACGTGCCCCTAAAGTTAGGTGCACGGTTATAGGGTCCTCTCCCTAGAGTTAGTTGGGGTTGTGTTTTGATTGAAAAACTAACACAAACACGGCAATAAATGAACAAAAGTTACAAAACTACTTAAAACTGCTATATCCAACAACCTCAAGTAATGGCAGTTGTACAATTGTTTGATGTGGTTTGAAATAATGTTGTACTCCTCGTCCCGTTCTCACCTAATTTTTAACATTCTCCCATGAAAAGCAAAAGCCCACTAACTGGTCAAATTATAATTCTCGAAGTAATGATGTTCTGCCCGTGTATTAACTACGACTCGAGAAAGCTCACCAACTTTCTGCCCTCGAGTTCCACAACCAGCAAGCACGGCCACCCTTCGTCTCTGCACGGCTTCACCGCTTTTCACAAATCAGCTGCAACGATGGCATCTCCATTAAATCAATGAACGTACCCCGTGCACGTAGTCTTTACTACGCCTCACCCATCCCCCTAACTCCTCTTATTTAATCCCCGCATCCCCTCCGTCTAAACTCATCGAGGATATCTGAAAGCAGTGGAAGCAATCTTCTGAAACTATAGCGGTTATCTGAAAGTATCGAGAAAATGGGTTCGAAAACTGTGTCTCTAATGGGCGTTCTGATCGTGGTGTTTGCTGTGTGGGGGAAATCTGTGGAAGGTGCGGTGACGTGCCAGGATGTGGTTAACGCCATGACACCCTGCGCGGCATATCTGATAGGTAATGCACCGAATCCGGCGCCTGCATGCTGCCCTGCCGTTAAATCTCTCAACTCGCGTCTTAACGTAGTTGCAGATCACCAGACTGCCTGCAACTGTTTAAAGCAGGCCGCTGCCTCTTATGGCGTTCGCCTGCAAAAAGCTCAGGCGCTGCCTCGTATCTGCCAAGTCTCTCTCAATGTTCCCGTCAGTCCTGATGTCAACTGTGCTAAGTAAGTTACGCTACGCTATTCACTAGTTTCACAGGTTTCTGTTTCCTGAGCAATGTTGAGATCTTTACGTGGTTTGCGTTTTTGTTAATTGTTGCAGTGTTCATTGAGGAGAATCGGTTGGCGACGAGGAGCTGGATTATGTTAGTAAACGATAGTTCTATTCTGGGTCTGCAGCTACTTTATTGTCAGGCAATTTTGTAATGTGTTGTTATTATGACTCTGAAAAACTTTTTTATGTAACTACGTACGATGTTAGTACTGCTATATGAATAAAAACCAGCTCTATAAATCATATTGGTGTGTTGTGATGGTTTACTGTGTTCAAAAATGAAAGTGTTTATCTGATATTCGTTTCTTTTGAGAAATTTTGTGAAGAGGTTTAAGCTTATGCCCTTTTTAAAATTCCTCTGCCTCGAAACATGTGCATATGATGTAAAATATTATTGGTGTTTAAAACAGAGGAAAAACTACTCAGTGCACCATTGTGGTAAATCTATGCTGAGATGGTAGGAAGCTTTTGGGTTTTCATTTAATAAATTTGAAAATTTCTCTTTTGAGGTGGTGGTATCATTGATTTTCGATCTATCGTTAAAACAAGATAGTACCGGTTATTTGTAGTTTGAAAACATTTAGGTGAAACCATGCGGTTGTAGAGAACTGCTGACAGTTCACGGAGCCTAATTTATGAACATTGATCATTGATAGTTAACGGAGAAACTATAATAGTTCTGAGAAACGCTAGTTCCAATCTTACAATTGATTAAAAAAGGAGTAGAACAAAAAAATAGAGGTGAAAGAAAGTGAACATTACATTCCTACATCAGACAGCAACATTTATATATATATAGAGAGTAAAACATAACCACATTAATATATAAAAATAATTATGTTTATATACATATATATGTATGTATATTAATGTTAAATACACATACACACATATATACACAATTTATATTAGAAATGTTATATATGTACACAGATAATACATGTCTAAATAATTATGTTTATATCCATATGTATGTATATTAATGTTAAATAATTTACACACACACACACATATATATATACAATTTATATTAGAAATGTTATATGTACACAGATAATACATGTCTAAATAATTATGTTTATATACATATATATGTATGTATATTAATGTTAAATAATTTACACACACACACACATATATATTAGAAATGTTATATATGTACAGATAAAACACAGATAAAACATATATATATATATATATATGTATGTATACATGTGCATGTCTATGTGTAATAGGGGAAAATAAGCTAATGATTGTGTATGGGTCAATGGTAGTGATTGTATGTGAGATATAAAATACCACTAGCAATCGCATGTGTACAATGCAATATTATTAAAGCCAAATGATATATGTTATTTGATTTAGAGGTATAGTTATTATTTTTGTAGTTGATGTTGATAAGAGGTGATTGATTTTGTAAGTGTAGAAATATAGATGAAACATCCAACCATGAAGTGTAATAGTTTTTGAAATTGCGGGGTGATATTGATGACTACTCCCATCTGATGCCTTCTAAAATACTATTCCAAGTTCTTCATCCTTGGGAACATAGTGAACTTTGAAGTTTTAGATAACATTTTGTACAACTAACGACAAGTGAACAGGGCCTAAGCACAAGGAAAGGTCAAGTGAATAGAAAATATGGCACTATTCTTTCCCCAAATTATTGTAAATAAGTAGATGAGCCCAGTAGTGAACTTGAGTTTTAAAATAAAAATTCATTAGGTGCAACACCCAATCTTTTACAAGGAATAAACGCTTTGCATATACATAGCTATAAGGAGATTTTGTTACTTGAGATCAATTACTCACAAGCGGAAAGTTATGTAAACATCTTTAAGACTTACTAATACAACAATGCCATGTTAGAAACAATAGTTTAGACAAATGGTAGTCTAGAGATCTAGAACTCAAGTACCAAAGAAGAGGTTATCCTGTGCACAGTTTGATGTTATATGCGATACATTGAGCCAGTGTATCTACAATCCATGAAGCTCAATATATAATGAGGGAAATGTCTCGTAAGGAAGGGTATATGATCATCAACAAGGTTAGTACCCAAATAAAGCTTGAAAGAGACGGTAAAAAAATATTTCTACAAGGGGTACTGGTAGGTAATGGGAAGTGAAGGTGAGCCTGTTGTTAACAAGTTGTTAGATATTTTCTAAGAATATGGAAAATGAAGGAATCCTCTTAGATGCAATAGAGAACAAATTAGGCCTTGGGTGCTTATGAAACCCGCCCTTACAAATCATCACACTACCATCATAATTGTATCTAGTTGTTTTTGAAAGATAAGCCTTGATTTTGAAGAAAACATTGAAAAAGATCATGACACTTGCTAAGAACAATTCTTCATATTTGCTAATGAAGTATTAGGAAACAAAAGGATTATTCAAACACCAAGACCAATAAGTTGGTTACTGCATACAAAATAAAAAGAGAAACTCAGACAATTACATAGAACTATAAAAGAAGGTGACTTATGCTCTGTTTATTGTATAGACAAATGTTGCCCATCAAAATATTGATAAGTAACTGGTGCTATTATCACTGGTATAGGTTTCACACAAGCTTTCTTTTACCATTAGGTTGGGAAACAAAAGTTCTTAATTGTTTTATGATTGTATTTTAAAACTATTGAATATGGTTAGTGAAAAGGAGGCATTTCATCAAACACGACGGGTGCCCTGTTCTAAATCTCCCATTCTAGCAGAAGTTGGGAGGATGCTGGAAAAGATTGTGGAGTCCGCATGTACCCTTGCCGATTGCATTTTTCATAAAGATGTGAAGGCCTTTCAAACACAACCATTTTTTTCATCCCATGTGATAAATGAAGTTCATGAGGTCACATTTGTTTCAGGCATTTAGTCAAACAATTCGCATGGCACCACTTTGTGTGATGGAGGACATGAGAACTGGTAGACAATGGACACCTTCGACGAATAATCTGCCAATGATCCACTACCATGGCTTTGATTGAAAATACGTCTGAAATGTTTGAATTTTATGTGGCTTTGATTGAAAATTTGTCTGAAATGTTTGAATTTTATCTCAGGAGTCGTCTCCATGTCAAAAGGCTCACGGAGGTCTGCCTCTTTTTCGGGCTTATAACGACTTCTGTAAATTCCATAGTGCCCCTGCAGCCAACTATCATGAGACCATCGACTACCATAAATGACATTAAACTCGTTGCGGAGCAGATTAGGAAAAAAGGTTTACCAAGAAGAAATTTAATCGTGTTTAAAAATGTTCAAACGACCATCAAATTTAACATATTGGGCGAAAGGACCGGAAAGGGCTTTCCCGTAGGAGGAATGCCTTCCGCGTAAAAAGTTACGTCTACTTAATAACGCATGCATAAAGTGATGCCTCCATAAAATTACTAAAACCATGCGCTAAATGTCCCATGAGAATAATATGTAAAACCACTTTTCCCCTAACGCGCCTGAAGAGAAACGGAAAGGGGGGGTTCCATTGATGCAACCATCGAAGAATCCATCCACCTGATATTATTGGAGTCCAAATTGGAGCTGACATTAATAAAAGGCATCATGTTTGTGCTTTTTAAATGAAGTGGTCCATCTATATTTCTACACATACAAAATCAATCACCCATAGTTTAAACAAACACAACTACAAAAGTAAAAACTATCCCTATAACACAAATAACATATACCATTTTTTGTTTGCAAAATGCCTCAAAGAAATGCGGTCTCATGGAATGTCATAATTGTAGGATATGCACAAAATAGCTCTGACAATGATGCTCTCAAACTCTTTGAGGTAATAAAGCACTCTGGATTGTACCCTAACCATTTAAGCTTTGTTTATATATGCTTGCATATTTAGTCACATTTATGTTTCTTGGAGAGCTAATATGTTAAAGCACTTAGTCGTTTTCAATCTACTTTGACATCAACACTTCACATTCACTACATTCTCGAGAGTGAGTGATAGCAAACTTACATCTCTTACTTGCATTTGTATTCAATTATTACACAATTAAATATTATTTAAAATCCCTTCTGATGTACTTTGCAACATTTGTTTTGGCTTTAATAGAAAATCAAAATTGTCAATCACGCCCCTTATCAACAACAACTACAAAAATAATAACTATCCCTCTAAATCAAATAACATATACCATTCGCGTTCACATTGCATTATACACATGCGATTGCTTGATGGTCTCGTCTCTGAAGCGTTTTACGTGCAAAGATGAGCAATGTGGATTACCCTTACTATCTCTTCCTTATCGATTTCAGATTCTCCTTTTGCAATTCTTCTGTCTACCAGCTCAAATGCCTCATTTTTCTCGTGTAAACTCCACGCCTGTACATAAACACAAAGGATTCTTCAAGATGCCCCTCAGAACAAGTAATCTAGGAAAGATCTTAAATGAAGTTTCGAGTCTTACCCATTGTAGAAGGAGCTCCATCTCGGGTGGAAGTTTAGGATCCCTGACCTTTTTGCTGCTCACAATCTCCAGAACCAGCATGCCATAGTTGTACACATCCGCCTTATCTGTCAATTGACCATGAGTTGCATACTCCGGTGCAATATACCCTATATGGTCAAGGCTCGACTTTGGTCTTTGATCTCTCTGCATATCACTATATGGTCAAAATTGTAATATGATTGACGAAATTTAAAACCAGTAAATAAAAACTGAGGCAAAACATTTACCATAAGAGATATTTTATTTTATACATAATACTAACAGTGAAAACATATTCATGGCAGGACTTATTACCTTTAGAAAATGTTTAGTGAAAGACAGAGCTTCAAGGCCTAGACGCCTAGTGAAAGACAGAATTTCAAGACCTGGAAGCCGCTGTAGAAGTCTGGTAATAAGAGGAAACTTATTGCTTTGAATACATGTCCGGCTGAAGAGCTTGAGTTGTTTCAATGTTTGGAAACCCTCAACTATATCAACAAATCTAGTTGCAAAATCTTCACTCTCTTCTTCCCACATAAAGATCTCTAATTCTATCAAAATGTTTGGAATTGGACTCTGTATTTCAAATCGCTTAAAAATAGCTTCAAAACAGATCTAGAGATACAGATTTGTTGAGTCGCTTACATTTGGATAAAGCCGCGGCGGATTTGGTATCGAATCCGACGATAAGATTGAGCATGGGGACAAATATTCCGCCGCCTCCAACGCCGCCCACCGTTCCGCAAGCCGACCCAACAAACCCAATAATGGTGGCCACAACAATCCTCCACCATTTGAATTCGATGCTAACAAACAGGCAATTTTTTTTTAAATCTTTCCAATGATTACCCATGCCGAAACAAAACTGGACCCAAAAAAACAATTCAAAAAAATCTTACAGGCCACACTGGGTCAGCTCGCATGGGAAACCCGAGAAAGTCGGAAACAGATCTCGCCTCAAACACATCGAACAAATAATTCGTGGCGTTTCCGGCGCCATGATTGAAATCTTGAACACCATTTGCTCCACCAATAAACGCAGAAACAACGGCACCCCTGTAATCCATATTTTCCTTCCACAGAACAAGCTATTACTGAAGAGTTCCAGTTCAGTTCGATCCTAGTCTTATTGAAATAAAAAGCTGGCTGGGAATAATTTAGACACGAGAAATGAATGGGCTGCGCTGCTGCAGGAGAAGATGGGTATCCGTATTGCAAAGAATTTGACTGCATCTGAGAAGCCCGATAAGGGCGTGTGGTTAGATGCGAGAGAATGGGACATTTCAATGAAATTTAAGCAAGAAAACCATGACGTATTTTAATATATATCATGAGCTTTTTGTCTGCGAGCTTTTGTTGTGGACCGGAGCGAAGCAAGACGACACTTTCGTAGGGGCTCCACTACACAGATTGAAAAAACAAATTCTTTTTTTTTCTAATATTTGTGCACCGAATTGGATGCCGCTAAATTTAAAAAGGCGAGTAAAAAAAACTGTTAAAAATGCAAAAACGTCCAGACGGCCGTCAAACCGTCAACTTTAAGGCTGATTGCGAGAAACGTCTAGAGGTCCTTTACCATAGGGGAACGCCTTGGCGTAATTAATCATTTCCATTAAAACAATCATACTTATGCCATATTGAAAATTAACAATTAAATATAAACTAACAAAAACGGAAGTCCCATCAATAAATTAACAAATTAAATATAGACTTGCGAAAACCCGGTCAAAAATGGTGACTTAATTTCAATGTAAATGACCTAAAATTTCATTGTATTCAAAATTAATTAATTAAAATTCCTTCAAATATAATTTCTACACTAATTTTCAAAAGAAAATATGTATATTGAAAATATCATGTTAACTGTAATTTATTTTATAGATTTATAATAATTGACTATGTTAAAATATCATGTTAACTGTAATTTATTTTATAGATTTATAATAATTGACTATGTTAACCCCTTAAGTTAAGATTCGAGAAAAACTGTAATTCATTTTATAGATTTATAATAATTCACTATGTTAACCCCTTAAGCTATGATTCAGAAATTAAATATAAACTAGCGAAAAATTCTCATCAATAAATTAACAAATTAAATATAGACTTGCCAAAAACCACCAAAAATGGTGACTTAATTTCAAAGTAAATTACCTTAAATTTCTTTGTATTCAAAATTAATTAATTTAAATTCCTTAAAATATAATTTCTACACTAATTTTCAAAAGAAAATATGTATATTGAAAAAATTGTGTTAACTGTAATTTATTTTATAGATTTATAATAATTGACTATGTTAACCTCTTAAGCTAAGATTCAGACTAAGCCTCATTTTTCCTATGTATTATCCAATATATACAAATATACATGTGTATATATTTAATATGTATGTGCTTGTTTATATTTACATATAGAAATAAAATAAATTATACAATTAATTTTAATTTCAATTATAAATTTAAAAAAAAATTATTACATAAATATTTTTTTGTTATATATATTGTATGTGTATATATTGAAATAAAACTATGTATAAACTAAATCATATAAAAATTAATTTTAATTTCAATTATTAATTGTCAAAAAAATCTCATATATAATAAATGATTTTTTTATATATATATTGAAATGCAATGAATTACATGAAACAATTAATTTTGATTTCAATTGTAAATTCTTTGGAACTTCTTAAAAATCCGATGCATATAAATTGAATTTAAAAAAAAAAAAAAAAAAGAATATGCAGTAGTTACTATTTGCCTAATCTTATTTTAATATTTTTAACTCTTTAATATTGTTTTTTAAATAATTTGTTTTAGCTTTTAAATATTGTTTTTATTAAATTAAGTTTAAGTATATTTAATTATAAATGTTTAGTGTTAATTTGATATAAAATATAATGTAAACATTAAAATTATAAATAAATTTAAAAATCTAATGGGTAGTGGTAATGGTTCTTGGATCTCTGTAATTGGCGAGCAAATCTCGGTTGTGTTAAGGTGGTCTACTACTTCTTGTTTAGATTTTCTAGTGATGGGGTGCCTTGATAATGTGGTTTAATCAGTGGGCTAGCGATGGGGAACCTCGATAATGTCGTTTAATCCATGGGTTAAGCCGAGAGCTTAAACTCCCATCCTTAAATGGTTCCACGCCCACTGTATGGGGCTAGTGATGCCACGAAAAAATTAGAATTGAAAATATATATTTTATTTTATTTCATTTAAATAAATATATTGTTAAATTTTTCAATTTTTCAACGGACTCATCATGATTCTCTCTATCAACCATGCTCTATCTTCTCAAATCATTAGAGTTATTCTTTTGATAATGATTCACAATTAACTCTAAATATTAAGCCAATCCAAAAAAATAGATAGTATTAACATTTAATAATATGAAATTATCATTAATAAAATGATAATCTGTTTATTCTACATATTCCAAGACAAGATTCATATGCAAATAAAGTGAATCCCCGTGATAAAAAAATGCTTTCAAAGTTAACATTTATATAATAGTAGCACTTTACAATCAATAATGCTATATATATATATATATATATATATAGAGGGGCACAATCCTTGTAATCAATAACGTTTTATAGGCCAACAATTTTGATTGCCCATTCATGATGTAAATCTTGAAAAAAATAGTTGTCTAAAAAATAAAAAATTCGGTTAGAATCGAACTACCATGGTTTAATTCTTGCTGAGTGCAAAGGTTTGGAGATACTGTAGTAAGAGATGAGACACGGAACTTATCTTTGAGTGCCAGCTTGTAACCCCTAATGTCACCGCCATCCATTATTGACTGGCCTACCAATGCAATACTTTTGTGAAACTCGAATCCGCCTTCAACCTCACAGAAGAAATTGTTTGATGCTTTTTAGTGAACGTGTATATAATTTTGAACTTTAAATCTGAGTATATTTTTCTAACTGGTTTAACTGCTCATGTATAATTTGCATATATTATATTTTAATTACTTTTCATTAGTGACTTTTTATTATCAGGAAACTGGTTCAGTTTTGTGCAATTTTGCTGCATTTGATATTAATGTATAGACATTGGCCGGACACCTTGTTTATTGTATTACATTTGTCAACTATATTGTATTGCATTTTCCAACTAATTGTGCATATAAAACTGTATGTATCATAATTTTCATAATTTAGAATTTGTTGGTTGGGAGTTCGTGAGTCTTGCGTGTATGGAGAACTGGTGGACGAGGGTTTTGTTTCCTTCACGTATTTCCATTCATGTCGCACGGGAGAGATGGAGATAGAGGAAGATATGGCTAAATGGGTGGGGAGGAGGCTTGGAGTGAACGAACCCTGGACCAATTCTATATAAGTATAGGCGGAGATGTATGTAATTGAGGATTTTAAAATCCGTATTGTAAATGTGAGAGAAGTAGAAGTGGAGGTAATAAGGGAAAGGAAGAGATGAGAAGGCACCCTAACAAACAAGTGGTTGAAATGGAAAGATGGCATTATTGATGACGTGGATAACGATGGCATTATTGATGATGTGGATCCCATGGTTATGGATGGCATGGTTACTCTGGTCATGGAGGCTATCAAGTTTACTCACTTGATGATCCAAGATTAACCATTACCGAGAATGTGTCACTTGCTCAACAATTTAACGATCACCTAAAAACCATATAATTTTTCTTTATTTCTCCTTGTTTTATGGAAACAAGGAAACTATGCATTGAACTAAACACCGATAAACATTTACTTGCTGTAAAAAAAAAAGTTATGTTTTATATTTACATCGACAGAGTTTGCACAATTAGGTTACACAGATTTAAATGAAATATATGGGGATTTGCACCGACAAATTGTAATGCCCACATTTTCAACACCAAAATATAATAGTAAAATTATCGAATATATTTTTTACTTTAATTGCATGCTACACAACACCACATGGGATACAAATAAAGAAACTCAACATCATGTAGGACACTTACATAAACATGAACCCACTCATACAATAGGATAACATAGGGTACACATCAATGTCTTACTCAAATGATGTAATTCAGATAATAACCCAATTATACTAAGAAACATAGGATAGGCATGCTCCACAACATGGCCTTTTCATGGTTTAAATATTCATTACATTTAGGTTTTCATTGTATGACCTAATATTTTTCAACACAAATAAACACAAAGTTTAAAATTCCCTATTTTTCAAACTTCAATCACTTTATTTTGAGGCACATTAGTCTTTAATGAAGAATGTGTGGTTGGTTCCTTTCTCCAATTCCATTAGTTATTCATAGCTCATTTATTAAATAAATTCATTTTAAACAACTATGAGTCTCCTAATATTCAATTCATATGTTAAAGGTTTGTTTCTCAAAAATTGTTTAATTGACTATAATTGTCTGAAGAACACATAACATGGGACCTTTCGTTCCTCTACAACTAGGTTGCATGTTTTTGTTGAACATTTCCCTATAGTGGTTCCATTAGAATTTTTCTCGTTTCTCTTATGGAAATAACTTTATATAGCTTGATTGTGATTAGGAACATATATACACATATGTGTCTTCTAAGATTTGACTTAAGGATTTGTTTGAAAGAGTTGTGTTTACTTGGTTTGAAAAATTCTCTCGTTACAAGGAGAAAAATTCACAGGAAGAAAAAGGAAGGTTACTAGATCAACATAAAACCTATCCCGAGTTCATTTCATATCATTGTTTAATACTAACAATACACTCTTTTCATCTTCAAGTTATTACAACCAACTATGTAGGTTAGCTAATTAAGTTGTATCATTCTTGATTCACAATCCATTGCTCCAATTAGGAATTTATATTTTCACAATCATATTGCGCATGGAAGAACACATTACACCTATGTTCCTCTTATAGATATTTTTCTTTGAATCTAAGTGACAAATTTCACATTTCAAACTACTTCTATTCCATCATCTTAAGGATTTACTCTCAATATAGCAACGGGTTAATTACATGTTTCAACCATAAATTTCTACTTCTTGAGTGATTCTAGCTTTAATATATTCCTATCTATGCCAAGGGTTTTACTAACTTTTACAAGTCCAACTAGAGTGAAATTTCCTTAACTTGCAAGACCATTCTCAAGGCTACATTTTATTATTTCATTAGCATCATTGTTTAATCCACATTTATGCAAACAAACCATGTGATCATGCATCATATTTGGTTTTCCAATTTATTAGGTTGTATTATTCATGGAGCTCTACTTTATCACATTCATTTTATGATCACATTTGACATTTTAGTTAGTTTTGACATCGCTCAATGGTGTACCATTTTTGTAGTGGTCATTCCTTAGTTTAATATAATTTACCCTTTCACTAACTGCATTCACACGGTTACTTTGGTCCTATATTATCATCATTTTGGAACAAAAGTAATTCCTATAACACTTACGTAACACTTAGGGATTTAAGAGTACAAGGAGTACGACCTCACACAAGACAACTCATTTCAATGCTCTTGGACATGGAAGTATAAGTGTATATTGAAAGAGAAATAACCCAAACAATCTTATGCATTTCAAAAGCCTCCTAAAGACCTATTTCAATTGTTGGGTAAATATACAATTAAATTCAAAATGTAGTCTCCACTCACATAATTTAGATCTCACAAGAGATCAATCGTAGGTACAACCACCAATTATCTTGCAAGGATTTGGCCACCCACTAGGGTACCAAGGGAAACTACGCACAAGGGGGTTAACTTGCTCATGATATGGTTAGACCTACAACACCTAGACATGATCACCTCACTCGTCCCAATATGATAGGTTTCACAACATAAAAACACCACCTCTAAAATATTAAGGAAAAAGGTCTTTAATAAGATGCCTTAGGTGCAAAACAAGAAGATGATTATTGAGGTTAGAGTATTTTATTAACATGATCAGTGTTTTATACCATGGGAAAAAGACTCAAATGGGATAAGGAAGTACAATAGGCATTATAGCTCATTCTTTTAATTTCGTTAGTTTTGATGAGAGGAGATTCTGCCTAGCATTGTGGGTGTTAAGGAAGTAAACCAATAATTAATATAGCAAAAGATTTGTTTAATATCTTGATAACATAGGTGCAACATTGAGTACAACTTCACATCCAATTCGACACTATAAAATATAATCACATTGGTATTCCCTTTTCAAAATATACCAAGAACAATTCTTTGAACAACAATACATATCATTATTCTATGGTAATACATGTATTGCAAGGTGAATATAACTTTAGAATGAAAACTCATTAATTACAACATATCACATCCAGAAAATTCCTCTTGTTTGGAGTACCTGCAACCAACGTTGCGTCAATCCTAGGACTGAGTATGGAAATCCCCTACACTCAAGCATAAATTCCATGCATCCATCATGAGAATCTAGGATTCATTTTATTTTCAAATCACCGCAACATCCTCGTATCTAATTTTCATTTCATTTTAACTCATATACATTTTGACCCATTTGTATTTTCAAAACCCAATCAATATTTTCATAATTATCTATAGAGAGAGAAAGGGGAAGAGAGAGAAAGTATGGATTTCATTTTCCTTTCTATTCATCATATCATAACCACATACATTATCAAATTTTCATTTCATTTCCAACCCATGAACATTTATAACTCATTTACATTTCTAGAACCAATCAAAATATCATAGTTACTTCTAGAAAGAGAAAAAGGGAAGAGAGAGAAACATCATAATTTCCCAAAAAACATTCATACAATAGTTTGATCAATTCATACTATATAAAGTGTGGAAACAATATGTACAAGGTTCCACAGTTAGGAGTTTACAAAACCCTAAGAAGGTGTGTTTAACTAAAGTTGCAATTTTGGTGCAAGTTGGTGAAACATCAAAAGTGCCTACAAAATGGGATTGAAAACACTCGGTTTAAGTTTGATCATGAATTTTGATGATTCCTACTTACTCTCTCATATATAGAGATTTCGTCGTGTCCGACAAAGGTTGATTACGATAAGCAGAGCTCAAGTTGCAAGGGAGACTCCGGGGCCAATTATTGTAATTGTGTCAATAACTCTTGTCGCACAACGACCATTGGGCCCCAAAACCCACTTACAAAATTAGTTTCCGAAGGTGTTTTCAATGGAATTAATGTGGGTTACGATTATTTTGTTGGTATTCTAGAGGTAGGTGGCGGGGTTTTCAATTTTACTCAAACTAAGCGGTAACCGTAAGATGAAACCGATCACGTTTTATTAAACGAACACGTCACACAAGTGACTATTAAGCTAAGTGGCTTCAAATTTGACTTGCAAGGATGCTAAATAAATTCAAATGACTTGGCTAAGTAACCCCATGGTGTTCCATGTTACTAGGGGTCATGCTAGGAGTTTCGGGTTTGCGGTATACGTGGGTGTGGCGCTCCATGCACGTGACTTTCAAGATCGAGTTTTCTTCTTTCTTTTTGTTTTATTTATTTTTTGTTGTTGATGTTTTGAGAGTTCACGTCAAGGAGATATTTTGTCATTTGTTGGAATTATTCTCCCTATCATTCAAAATTTAATTTGAAAAAGATTGAAATGATGAAGTGAAATTTAATGCAAGCAAAAAGGGGAAAACCATACCTTTTCATGAAACCCAAAATCATCGTAATCACTGATGTCCTAAAGGCCGCTTCACTCTCTGGAATTTTATCAACGGTTAACATGCTTTTTGAAAGCTTCCTTCTTCCTTTAATTAAAATCTCTAAAACCACTCCAACAAAATCATAGGGACAGGTAACACTCTTAGAAGAGCATAACACTATGAGAATAACTGAGCAGAATCTGCGTGTTCAATAGAATGGCCCACCTTGAAATCAAAATTATCTGCAAGTCTCCAACTCCTCCCTGATCCAATCTGGTCCACAAAATTCTGATGATGAATGTGTAACAACAACTCCAACTGAAAGCGAGAACAAATTCAACATCAGAAGAGTGGGCTACATCAATTTTGGGCACCTTGATAGCCACCGCATAACATCTAGTAATATTCCTTTAAGTGCAACATTGGTTGTTCCTTCTCCTACTTTGTTTCTAAACCCCTCATTTGTATTTTTGAATCACTTCCAATGTACATGCCTTTCTATCTCTGAGTCCCTTCTCGAGTTTAGTTGCTCTGGTTTCTGAAGTGGAAGGAAGGTGATTGGCAACCAACATAGATATATAAATGACAAGTAACACTAGAAGATTCATAACATTAACATAAACGGATCTAGCAAACCAAGAACCCATGAATCCATACTATAATGTGGTCAACCAAAAAAACAACACCATCTAAGTGATAAATCAAACATTGTTGAATGGACTGAGGAAGGACAGACAAAGGGTTTAACGCAGAAGGAGAGTGTAAGAGAAAAAATTATAGAGATATAAGTGGGATAGCTGGAGAGGAAACTTCAACGCCTTAAATTAGTATAACATCTCCTCGAAATAAAAGATGAATGACATGAAAGAAAAATAAGAATGATGTTGCAACTATTAAAGTACACGTAGCATAGGCTCTTAGAAGCACAGAAAGCAAAATCAATAAAGCTAGACAAAAACACCCGAATGAAGTGACTCCTAATTATTAATCTTCTTCTTCGTCTGCATATAAAAACGTAATGCCCAATTCTTCTCGGTGTCATTTGCATTTGTGTGATATCGAGTTGGTCTCTTGCGTTTTCGTGATTGTACTATCCTGTTTGCCACACTTAGTCGGAAAGCTTTCCGAGGGTAATATTTAGGCTTTGTGACCGTTTCAAACATTTTATGCCAAATTATTAAATCAGATCATTGCAGATTCTTAGTACTAGTTATTCATATAAAATTTAATTCCTCAATCAGTACTAGTTGTCTTCTTGGATGCCATATTTTGCTTCGAGTCCTAGACCTCGAGAACCTTGGACCACATAAGTGTTATCACTAGGGCGTGGTTTCAATCTTACCTTATCAATATCAAAGATGAATTTGGGCGAGTCAATCTAGAACCCAATCTCACAAATTTTAAACTTAAAAAAAATAAATATGAAATAGTTTGGCTAAAAAAAAAGGAGGAAATGACGAGTATTGAATATATTTTTAAAAGGAAATTAAAAAATAAATATGATGTCATAGACCAAATAAGCAAATGTATGGAAAATGCATAAGCTTATACAATTACTTAATTCAATAAAAATACATATATAATAAAATATAAAATAAAATAAAACTAAATGAAGACAATGGCGAAAAAGCTCTAAAATACTGAGTTAGAGTTTGATCCTTATTCTTTGGGGAATGGGTGAGTGTGTGGGCAGCGGCAAAGCAAACGCCGGAGTTTCTTTTGTCACATTCTCTATCTACTTGCGCCAAGAACAAGAGTTGGATCATTAGTAATGTTGTCCAATGAATAATCAAAGGAGGAAGCTTTGCCAATTGTTGTAGATGAGGATGCGCGGGGGTAGGGAACGCGCTTGCTGGAAAAAATGCCTTTTAAAATGTGGTCTCATAGAAGGGAATGATGCTAGTCATGCAGGGGATCTAGGAATCCATATGAAGCCTTGCTATTTGCTTCACAAATGCAACCAACTGACGTCCACTAGGTCAATTCACCTTGCCATCACATTTTCCCGTTCTACTTTGAAATAGGAGGTTTGGAGCAAGGTTCGGTGAGAACCAAGTATAGGTTCTTGTTTTGTTTTACAAAAGCACCTTAAGGAGATGAGATTTCAGGGATGCATCACGTATAATGTTTCATTCCTAATTTTTAGCATAGTTGTTGGCTTAGAAGAAGGACATGGGCAACCTTTTGTGTAGCAGGGGCAAAATAAATGCAAAAATATGGATCTGTAATGATCTTTTGGGTGTGATTTGTTGTGGCCGCCCAACCATTTTGGGGAAAACTCTAAACTACACCTTCAAATATATATATTTTTTCTTGTGATGGTTGTATAGAGGCCCTTACCTTATGTTGCAGATCTACACGCCTCAACCTGTGTAGAATGAGAGTTTGTGGGTGGGGATGATGTATGGCCCACAAATTTTGTTGGCATCTTCTAGGTTTGCGTATGATCGGATCCTGTTGTAGTACATGGCAATGTATCTAAGGACAATGAACAATGGTTTTTCTCCTCTAACCACACCCTTGTTTAAAAAAAAAGGAGTTATATCGGACAACGAACCTGTTTGACGAAATGCCTAAGTGAGATGTTGAACCGAATCCCGCGACTTTGACCGACTTCATTCCTCCATGCATGGTTCATCTCTCCTCATCTCTCATAATTTCTATCATTTAGTTTTTCTTTTACAACGGAATAAAATTTTGAACCAAAGGATTTTCGTACATTTGATTGTATTAAATAAACTGGTTTTAAAACAATAACACATTATAACGTAATTTACAAGACCTAATATTCCTTGGTAGATAATGGACTTAAACCCTCATTTTGTGATGATCTAGATAATGTCCCAACCAAACCAAATTACTACAATACCCATGTTTATTGACATGTTGAAGTCGAGTTCCCAGTAAATATGTTGACCTATCCCTTCTTAAAACAAATAAATCATGATTTTTGGAGTCGTGTAAAACAACCTTCGTAACTCTAGAAAGGAGATGTTAAGTTTCATATGTGTACCTTGTTATGTGAGGAGTCACTTTAGCCCTTGAATCAATCTCGAGTGATTGTCTATGATATTTTGACACCCTTCGAGGAGCCCTATTACACTTTGTTTGCATGCATAAATTGAAAAGTTGGGTTTTGTATTGGGTCGTTGTTTGAATCTGGACAACGAAATGCTTATCCGCCTTTGCAAACCTCTAGTATTTTTACTAGAAAATTACCTAAAACCTTCAGCTTGGGGAAAAACACTTTTCTTGATAGTTTGGCAAAGCCATTTTGTAGGCCTCTCGGTCGCAGTTTGACTAGGTCAAATTGGACCAATTACGACCGTGGAGCCGAAAATCGTCGTCATTGTTTGAAAACCGTTTTCTAGTTCTCAGTTCCGTCGACTCGATGAATTATCCATATATGGTTTAACTTATAGGAAATTTATTGTGGCACGTTTCGTCCATCAAACTTTAGTTTTGGATGTGGTTTTTTGAGCCCTCGAGCTAACTTTTGATCATTTACAACTAGGTCAATTACGACCAATGGCCCCGAAAAACTATCCGCCAATCGTAAACCATTTGCAGTGCTGATTTTTGTTAGTTCCTATGGACTCTTGGTATATAATTGGACACATATAAATTTACCCGTGGTGTGTTGCTCATCGGAAGATAACTTTAAAAAGTGGTTTCTTAGCCTCCGAGCCTATTTTGAATGTTTTTGTAGCTAGCAAGAAAATGTAAAAAAGAAAGTTGTAGGACCCTCGTTGGGTTACCAAACCACTATGGAAACTTGTTGACACTTGTAAATAATTGTTTGGAACTCTATCTTGTGGCTTGTTGTGTGAAATTTGACTTTTGGGAAAATAGTGTTTCTCTCTTTTCCTATCTCTTTCTCTCTCCTTGGTTATGAAATGAAGTGAAATGAATACATGTCTCGAACCCTTTTCCTTTCCAATGTAGATTATTAATGTTATTATGTAAATGGGAAACTAAAGATGTTAATTATGTTAGATTAGGGTGGACGCCATGCCAGCGATTTATCGTTGATTTCATGCTCACATGGCTTTGCAAGATGCAAGAAACATGACGAAAAGGTGTTGTGCAATTCATTGTTTATTATTGTAATTTATATAGGTACTTATAAAATGTATATATGTATAATGTAGTCCCATGTTACATAAAATATGTATTTGAAATTTGCTAATATGTATGAGATGCTAGTTTTAGGGATACCTTGGGAAATGTGAATTTAATCATAGGTGCAATTTTTACGATTCAAAGGATAATTATATATATATATATATATAAATATATATATATATATATATATATATATATATTAAAAATGAATTTGAATTTAATATCTTGTAGTGCATTTCTAGTGTGCAATAGATGATTAAATAATTGGTGTTGTGTTTCTTACCTTGAAAATGTAATAAATGAATCTAACCACAACAGTCAACCCTAGTATAATATTTGTGCATAACTTGTCTTCATGTGTGATCCTTCTTAGCGTAGAAGAAATTGAAACTGTAGAATGAACTTAAACCTTGTACTCGATGGCACCTCCTAGTTTAGGTAAATAAGACCCCTAGTTTGAGTTTAGTGTCATAGTTTGTATGTTTAGCGACATTGTCGTGAACCCATCCTTTAGGAACGACATGGTCCAACTTTATCCGGAGTATGTGGTTTCCTTCTAGGTTTGTAACGGTGCGTGGGGTAAGGAGAATGTCTTCTCTTCAATTCGACACCGTGTTGAGTGGTGAAAACCACCTTGCAAAGTCACCTTAAGAGTCCTTATTCGAAGCAACGACTATGCGGTGTAACCTTACCATTTATGGAGTAAGTAGAGCTATTACTCCCTTAGTATCCTAGTGGACTACTAAGTCTTATGAAGTTAGATCTAGAATTTTTACTTTTCATCGAATGAATTCCTTGTGGGACCCCAGATGACACAAATGGACCTAGTGCAATAATTGTACTATGAATTAAACTCTTGTTAATGATATCTTTAGTTCCTCACAACTAAATCGTTACTTGGGCTAGTGACAATATAGTGCCTTGATCTTTACGGAGGGTTTATAGGGTAAATATGTTTTCACACCTTAATCTGATCTATAATAGGGCATGGAGCCACAGTGTAAATGGAACTAAACTAAACCTCAATTGATTAAGAGGTTAACTTGTGGGTAGAAAATGGTAAGTAACTTGTTGCAAATGAAATTTACTTAAAAATTTTGAATTTAGAGAACCCAAGAAACCGAAATATTGGTCCCGTAATCCCTTATTATGTCCCTTTTGACATTAGGAATAAAATAAATTGCACATGTAGAATCATGAAATGCGAAAACATGGGATCTTACCTTGAACAAAAATCACTTATGGTTATGTTATCTAGTTTTAGTGATTCCATTAAAAATAAGATAACCATAGAATTTTTTGGACATATCTCTTAAAATTCCCCTTTGAAGGAGATTTTTGGGTTTTCGGGTTTTCATTGCATGAAAGCATGTTTCTTGCATGTTACATGTCTGATGTTCCCGAAACCCGAAACCCGATTGTCTTAGCAGTGTGTCGGGTTTTGAACTCCCAAGCATTGGAACATGCTTTATCCAATGCATGTTTCATGTCGTTTGATTCCCGAAACCTGAAACCTGAATGAAGCCTTTGTGTCGATTTGGGACTTAGAAGCATCTCAACATCTCATGCGTCATGCTTCATGTTTTCCAAAACCCGAAACCCAATTAAACCAAATCCTTTGTATCGGGTTTTCGGAGGCTCCAAGCATGATGACATGTCATTAATGTCCAGTTGTCTGGTAGTTGGCACACACGTCAAGTGATGTGTAATTAATGTTAGGGTTTTATAAATAGGTGGTTTTCCACGTCATTTGTTACCTGGTATGTTTTTGATGTGTTGGATTTCTGTGCATGCTTCTTCCACCTCTAGACCCGATTGAGCTTCCCGGTCGATTTCACCATCCATTCTTGATCATTTTTCGATCTAGTTGAAGGTATTCTTCTCTTCTTTATATTTTGGAGCTTTTGGGGTTATTTATGAGGTATTTTGTTTGGGGTTTTCATTTCTTTTTCTTCTTCTTTATTGTTTTAGGGTTTTAGGTTGTTTTTCTTGTTTCTTGTCTTTTTCATGAGGGCTCTCATTTGGAATTTCCCCCTTAGGTTATTTACTTGTTGTAAGTTGTGGATTTCAAGGTTCTAAAATTCCTAAGTGATCATGAGATGGGGATTTTTCATGTTCTGACAGGTCAGAAACCTGATATATTGATTTCGGGTTTTACAGGGTGCTCGACATCATCCAGTTTCCACCTTGTTTCAGTTTTCTAGTTTCTCGACATCTCGCTTTCTCCGCCTTGTGTCGGGTCTTGTCAGGTGCTTGACATCCTCCAAGTTTTGCAATGTGTCAGGTATTTCTACCTGCTCGACATCATCTCACTTCCGCCTTGTGTTGGGTTTTCGTCGATGCGCCGCATGCCCTAACTTCTGACATACACCCCGCTAGTGTTTTGGGTTTCTCAAGGTGTTCGAAATCCTCCAAACTCCGCTAGTGTTTTGGGTTTTTGTTGGTGTTTGACACAGCCTAATTTCTGACATACAATCTAGTCTGTCGGGTTTTCGAAGGTGTTTTGCAAGTTTCAAAACCCGAACGGTGTGGTGGGTCTGTGCACTTGTCCAACAAGCTTTCACACCCGACTACTCTTCCAGAAGTCATCAAGGCATTTTCAAGACTCCTCATGTCGGACCCTAGCCCATCTAAGGATAAGTCAGATAAGTCAGGAAAAATGAAGTATAAGTATAAAAGATGGAATCTTCTTCTTATGTAAGCTGCAATTATGACATCCGGACATGGAGCTCAAAGAATATAAATATGGAAGACTTCTGGAAAATAATTGCGGATTCTTCTCAGAATTCATGGATGAAGTCAATAGCTGGCAGTGGTCTCCCTCTCGCAGCAGGATTCCCAATATCATCTTGATTCCTTGAATTCATCCTGGTCTACGCTTCCCACTATGACTCAGCCTCCTGCTCAGTAAGAAATCAAGCAGGGGAGTCTATAGTGAAATTAGACAGAGATTACTTTGATCAACTCCTAAAGTTGCCCAACTTTACAAAATATGTTGATTTAGACTTTAAATCAACATAAAAGGCCTAGGACAAAGATCAGAAAGATTGCATCAAGCACGTAAATAAGAAGTTCTTGATCAAGGCTAAGCCAGTTGTTTCTAGGTTTCCTAAGTCGGTCCCTAGAAGTGATTTTATTCTTGAAGTCAGCGATATCATCACCTGCTTTGAGTTGGTTATTTGGACTCCCAGATTCAAAAGAATTCCAAGGGTGGATGTACCAGTTCATGGTCGTCATAAAGAAAAATGACCAAGGGATTGATTGGGGTAGCCTAATAAGTAATGAGATAGACTCCCAAATGAAAATGGTCTTGTCTACCGGCAAGTTCTATATGATGTCATACGTCACCTATGCGGCAAGCAGAGCATGAGAAACTATCCAGGGCTGGATGTAAAGGGAAATCGAGCAACAGAACACATATATCAGTACTTCCCAAGTGACAATAAAAGGGTTTGAAGACCAATTTAGAAGAGTGAATGACGCCTTCTTCTATGAAAACATTTGCAGATTGGATCCTGATCTGAGGAAGAGAAGGGTTTCCGATGAAGCATGGACCGAAGTGTCAAAATGGGGTTGCATCTTCTTACAATTCAAGAAGTTTACTTATCTTTGGGTGGTAAGGTTCCATGGTAATCCTTTCCATTTTCCCAAGTTCCCAGGTGACAAACTGATCCTTATGGAGTTGGTCAGACAATTGTTGGATTTTCACAAATTCCAACAAAGCAGGCACAAAGCCGCCGTCTCCTTCCCCATTTCCATTGGAAGGTATACATGTTCCACCGTGGTTAAGGCCAAGAACATGGTGCACAAGCTTTAGGATAAATTGAAGAAACATATGAAGATGAGGGAGGGATTTGACATCCGAGGAGTCCTCAAGTCATATGGAACCTTGTACCTGCATGTGCCCACTGTGGAAGATATCTAGGTTGATCTTTGTGATGAAGTTTCCATCCAAAGAAAAGACAACAATAGACTGACACTTGAAGAAATTCAGATGTTAGATCTGGCTGATATCCCTGAAGGCACCACGGACAATGAAAGTGTTCTAGAACCTAGGTATGAACAGTTAGATGGAGACCAACTTGGATTCCCAGCCATTGATTGGTCTTGTTGCTGAAAAGGCTTCTATCACTGAAAGAGCTGCTCAGACTCTTGTCCACACTAAGGCATGGCTCATTTCTGGGGAATGAGTTATAAAGAAAAGAGCTTTTCAAAAATAACTACTTTAGAAGCGGGACCCTCCAAGGGAGAGAAGGAAAAGGATAAAATCCCTACCAAGAGGAAAATAAAGTTTAAGTTTGTCAGAAAAGGAGAAAAGCAAGGGGCCAAATCATCTGCTACTCCTACACAAACAATTGAGATATTGGATTCACCTCCTCCACCAGAACAAGGAGAAATTCTTTCAGAAATCGAGGTTGGTCAACCTCTTATTTCTCCTTTTGTGGATTGCTCGTCGGAAGTAAGTCTTTCTCTTGCTTCTCAAGCTTTGGCTTTAGAGTCTTTACCTCCTCTCTCCCAATCTTCCTCATCTCATATTTCTATGCCACTCTCATCAGCCATGGCTAACATTTTCTCGACCTCTCACCTCTCTCTCTGTTGGACCCACGATGGCCATAGAAATGCCTCCTCCTTCCACACCTTCATTCCCTGAATCTATTCCCACAGTCACTACACTTGCACTCATTACCACTCCACAAGTAAATCTTCCTCCACCTGCAGATATAACCATAACACCTTTGATTGGGGTAACTTCTTCGATTGTACCTCAATGGTTAATTGATCAGACTCGAGGAAGAGGAAGGTGGTAGTTCCCCTACCAGCCTTCGATTTTAGTTCACTCAAGGATTTTCCTACCAAATCTACCAAGAAACCCAAAATAGTTTCAAGGGTTTCAATGGATGCCTCAGGGCATAAGTTTGCAGATATTTCTATTCCTGCATGACCAAAAAAAAAGGAGGATATAGCGGTGGTGATTATCAGATTATAAGGGTTGATCTGGGAAAAGTAACAACATAAGGAGAACAACAGATGCCATAAACGTGCTTTGTCATAAGTGAAGGAAACAAAGGTAAGCAGGGATGAGCTAAAGGAGAAAGTTGAATAGTTGACGGAGGTATTACTCAAGCTTTCAAATCCTTCTCAGTCAACACCATCATCTTCTACCCCTACTCCTATCAGGTTTGATTTCTCATCGGTACCTATGATTGAAAAGATCAACGAGAAGGGGGAAAGGTTAAAGAATGGATAAAGAGGCTACTCCTACAAGGAAGAGAGGTCATTGATGACATAGTGGAAGTTTATAAATCCTTGGAGGAAATAAAGAAGGATGGTGACAAAATGGATGATGAGTTTTCACAGGAAGTTGGGAACCTTGAATTAACTTTAGAAGCTCTCAATGCACTAAAACAGGTTCCATCCCGGATCTTAATGGAAGAAGGAATCATTCCACATGGGGATAAGCATTTCCAGCTAGCCAAAGCCATTAGATTCAGGATAAATATTCTTAGTGAAGCTTGTAGCAAGTTGAGGGAATCTAGAGATCAGTTGGTTGATGCCACCAATGACATAGAAGAGGAGCTGTCCAAGATCTTCACCAAGGTGTTGGGTGAAAGCTCGAGATTCTACCTGTTGACGATCTCTATAAACAAATTCAAGAATCAATTCAGCACGAACCAACTTCCGTCTTCAATCTGACAACCATTGATAAATTCATAAGGATCGAGAATGTTTTGGAATCACTAAGGAAACTCAACAAGAGGTTGAAGAAACTTCTTGTAACGCAAGTGACACTCAGGAAACTTGCAAAGTCCTAAGTGATTATTCTAGTGTGCCAGATGAAGATGAGATGCAAGGCATAATCCGGAAGTTCCAAGAATTTTGAGACAAGCAGGCTTCACTGGAAGAAGACAAGGATGACGAAGCAGAATAAACATAATGTTCCATGTCATTTCTATCAAGAAATTGTCATGTCTTTTTCATTTTCGTTTCGTCACATAGGAAGCAAATTTTGACTTGTTCTCCTGCGTGAGAGTCAAGCAAAATAGGACTCTCATTAAATGACTATTTTCTAGGATTTATCCTATTTTCTCTCTGCTCTCTCTATTATAAATAAGGGATGCTTGTGCATTAAAAGAGAGAGATTTTTAGAATATTAAGAGCTATTGTGAAGAAGAAGAAAAACTTTGTATTTTCTTTTTAATCATTGAAGAATAGAAACAAGTGTTATTTTGCAAACTTTGTGTTGTGGGATTCATCTATCTTGAGAGATTGTTCTTACATCCAAGATCTTAAGCTATTCTTTGTTTAGTGTTCTTGATTATTTTAATCATTTTGAATATTACACTCATTATCTAAAACTCGTATAAGTATTTCTTGATCTGTGTTTGCTTGAAAGAAAATACGTTCCTCTCATTCCCTTCTGCTTTGTTTCGTCTATAATATTTTCCCTTCTAATTCTTTCTAATCTAAAGTTGTAACATCTCCATTTCGTGTTGATATGGATTTCAGGATTGTATCCCAACCCCAATGGTTAGAATAGTGTGGATATTGTATATATTATTTCTGCTATGTTTTAGATTAGTAATAAACAGGAGCCTCACCTGTCTTTGAGGAGGGATTTGATCCCTTACAGACCGTGGTTGAACCTCATATTTTGTTCTTGACAAAATATCCAACCAACATGTTCATGTGTAGTTTATAATACTTCCAATCATCTACTTCTTCAAGATATTGAAAATTACTTTCGTTACTCTTTTGTTATAAAGTGATGCCATTTATGAGACCATAGAGCAATGTAAGAGTAAAGCATATAAGAGTAAAATGAGATTTGAGGTTAGGAATAATGTCACTCTTGGAGTCCTTATAACTCAATTAAACATTTTCATGTGTTAAAAAGAATATGAATTTCCCTTGGTGAGATCAAACTTCGAGAAAACAAAAGATATATATAAATCTAAATAAAATTTCTTGATGTAGAAATGTTGAATGGATTCAATAAGTTACTGAATTATATTAATTGTGGTAGGGAAACAAAGATACCATGATCAAAGAATGTTTAAGGGAAAAGGTATCTTGAATCTAAACCTCCCTTAATTCTAAGATTTATTTCTTGACATCACACCGATTCTTACGTACGTGAGGGTAAAAATTTAAACATTAAATAAATGTGTGAGAAACATAATCTTAACATAATAACGAGAGAATTAGAAACTTTGTATGAAATTTGAAATATGACAAATAATCATGTAAGTTTTAGAGATTGTTGTAAGGGATAAAGGACCAACTTAAATGGTCAAACCGTTAGTGGAATGTGAAATGAATTTAAGAACATGTAGGTGGAAAAGGATAAAATTATCCTTGCATAATAATGTTATTGGAATTTTAATCATAATTAAGATGTAATCATGGTAATGATGTGTTGTGGGTTTGCCAATCCTTGAGTCCCTTTCTTGTGGTTGGGTCATTGCTAGCATTCGTTCATTGGGGAAAGTGTGGCATCGACATGTATATGGTGTTGTCATGTGTCTATGTGAGTTGATGACTTATGTAAGTGTCTTATGCGTTGTTGATTTTATCTACTTGGAGCCCTTGTGGTGTTGTGTAGTGAGCAATGAAAGTCAAAAAAAAATTTTTCTTGTTATTTTTCCCGTTATTTTTGTGGGTGTTAAATGTGGGCGTGACATATGGTATCGGAGCGAGGTTCATGCTCTCGAACCTCTAGGATAGTTTGGATATGCGATGATTGTGCATGGTGGTGGTGGAGATGAGAAGAGTATTGTGATATATGTTGTGATGTGACCAGTGTTGTGCATGTCACTTAATGCATATTTTTATCATGTTGATGTTCTTGTGATGAGAGTATTCACTCTCCTTTTTGTGGACTCAATGAGGAGTTCACGTGTGATGTGTCACCTTGTTGTGTGTGAAAATAATGTTATTGCGGATTATGGAGTGTTGGAGTGTTTTGTTATTATGTGATATGAATGTGTGTTGATGTGTTGTATGACAAAATTGGTGTATAGTGAATTGGATTTTATCGTGATGTCACCACTTTGTATTGTGATGAATCATGTGTGTCACCATGTTATATTGTGATTGAATATATGTTGTAATGTTAGTCATTATGTTCATCATACATATAATTCATGTAATATGTGATGGTTCATGTCGTGAATTAGGGGCATATGGTGATCATATGACCCCTATTGTGCAATACTTACACCTTGGTGCATTATGTGGAAAAGTGATGTATTATAACCTGTGAAAGTAATGATTGTGTTATACCCTGTATATATACCATGCGTAAGACGTTATGGTTAATGTGCATGAATCACCATTGTGTTAGTGATGTAGTTATGTGTATTTTGTGAACCTTACACTAGACGACCCTAAGGGGAGAAACTCTCAAGAGTATATGTGTGGAGAGAGGAGGCGTGGACCAGGTTTTCATAATTTTGAGCTGAGTATGAGTGAGGAAATGAAGTCTTATATAGACTAAAAACCCACTTCTATTTGTTTAGTATACTTTGAGCTTGCTCAATATATTATGGGTGTGCACCACCTTAGGCTCAACTTATGTAACTAGTGTCCACTTTGCTATTTCCTATTGGATTGTTCATCAAACAATCCTATGTGATTTTGACTATGTTGATCCTTGTGGGAGGATGGAGGGATGATTCATACGAGATATAATGACAATTACACTATTTGATATATATACTCATTTCTCGTTACATGTATTGTTTTACAAGTTGCGGCTTGACATCCGAGTGCTAGAAATCGATGAGTATCCCTTTGGTGGCCATATTAGACCACATAGTGAATGTAATGTGCTATTTATCAATACATATTTTATTCATAAATTAATCATTATATTTTTTCTTGCAAGAACTAGTAGTTTTTCTTGATTGACGTGTTCTTATATTTTGGGCATTTTATTTGGTTGTCGCACTAACATGCAAATTTTGCACTAACTATGGCTATTTAGCCTTTTTTTTTGCTTAGTTATAAATTTTCTTTTCATATTTAAAATTTTTATAGCCTAGCCCAAGGATTAGAATTTTTGTGACTTGGCATTTGAAAACAGATTGTTATCTTTGGTTCTAATTTTGTAATGTGTTGGAATAGGGTGATGGGATTCACCATGGAGTGGTTGAATCTATGGGCCTGATTCGTTGTTATGGGGGTACACCCCAAGGAGTTATAGATAACTAGTGGGTTGTTGAACCACGAGTTATTATGTCGCTTGGGTTGGGGGTGACAAGGCTCTATGTGCCCACGGCCATGGGGTGACCCAGCCTATTTAAAAGGAGAAAGGATATGGGGCTCTATGGTTGAGTGACCCGATATTTTTGATGGGGATCTATGGTTGAGTGACCCGATATTATTGATGGGGCTCTATGGTTGAGTTAACCGATATGGTAAAATCGGTGACGGGGCTCTATGGCTGAGTGACCAAGCTTGGTTTTAACCTTGTGATTTTTTCTCTTTGGGAGGTATATGGAGTTATTTTGTGATGCTTCAGGAGATATATGGAGATTGTTTCATGTTGTTTTGTGATGTGTAGATTTGGTGTTATGAGTTATGTGTACTCTTGCGAGTCAAATTACACATTGCTATATTTGAGGCTTGACACTCCCATTGATTGATATATATTATTGGATATCGACTTGGCACCGTGTGGGTATAGTCATGGTTTTGGGACATGTGATACCGCTTACTTTTGTATCGGTGTGATGACTCTATTTTTCAGTCACATGTGTGTACTAGATTTATGTCTATGACATAATTATTGGAATTTTTTTGTTATGTTGACTACTGTTGTCATTCCATGGTGGAATTAAAGGTCTTGTTATTTGATACAATCGAGAAAAGTATATAGCAAGATGTTTCGTGGGTCTTTTATCTTTGTGTTGAGTTTTTGTGACACATTGAGGCCAATTACTCTTGGGTACCCATGAACATAAGAAAATTGAAAAATTCTAAACAATGATTAGTAAGATATCGAAATAAGAAATATTGTAAAGGAAGACTAACTAAGTAATAAGATAACCAACAACTAATCTTCACAGAAAATCAAAATTTAAGATATTACCAAATTTAGTTTCCTTCCTTGTGGTCGCTTTGTGCTTCGACAATTTGTTTTGTTAAATAAAATATGTCTTTTTTTCACTTTCTTTCCCTTGGATCCTTTAAGATTTGGTGTTATATCGCATCAAGGATGATGCTCTTGTAAGGGGAGGGACATGTAATGCCCATATCTTCTTGTTGTCGTTCACGTTTGTGTGATATCGAGTTGGTCTCTTGCGTGTTCGTGATTGTACTATCCCTACCTACCGCACTTAGTCGGAAAGATTTCCAAGGGTAATCTTTTGGATTTGTGACCATTTCAAACATTTTATGCGAAATTATTAAATTAGAACGTTGCAGATTCTTAGTACTAGTTATTCATATTAAATTTAATTCCTCAATCAGAACTCATTGCCTTATCGGATGCCATTTTTTTCTTTGAGTCTTGGACCAATAACCTTGGACCACATAAGTGTTATTGCTAGGGCGTGGTTTCAATCTTACATTGTCAATCTCGAAGACGAATTTGGTCGAGTCATTCTAGAACCCAATCTCACATTTTTATACTTACAAAAAAACAATTACAAAATAGTTTGGCTAAAAAAATAAAAATAAAGAAGGAAAGGATGAGTACTAAATATATTTGTAAAAGGAAATTTAAAAAATAAATATGATGTCATAGACAAAATAAGCAAATGTATGGAAAACACATAAGCTTATACAATCACTTAATTCAATAAAAATACATATATAATAAAATATAAAATAAAATAAAACTAAATAGAGACAAGGGTAAAAAAGCTCTAAAATATTGAGTTAGGGTTTGATCCTTATTATTTAGGGAATATGTGAGTGTGTGGGTGGCGACAAAGAAAACACCGTGGATCTTTTGTCACATTCTCTCTCTACTTACATCAAGGACAAGAGTTGGATCAGCGTAATGTTGTCCAATGAAGAACCGAAGGAGGAAGCTTTTCCAGTGTTGCGGATGAGGATGCGTAGGGTAGGAACGTGCCCTATTGGGAAAAATTCCTTTTGAAACATGGTCTCTGTTGGTCCAAAATTTGTTCGGGTGGGCGGATCTATGGATAGACAGGCCAACAGCAGTGTGTAGGGCATATCCCCTCTTTGAGACAAAGAAAGCGGCTGGTTTATTGCTATTCTACCAAAGCGGGAATCATGCAAGCCTTACAGTATTCTTCCTTCAGGGTTTGGGATCTCGTCCCGGTAGGGGTATTTCATTTGTGAACAGAGAAAGGAATGAAGGGAGGAATAGAGATAGGATAGATTTGAAGGGAGAAAGGTCAGAGGGTTTATGTTTTGGGCTGGTAGTAAACAGAGCCAAACCTACTTGCATAAATGAACAAAGCAATACTGATGAGAAAATGACAAAAAAGTAGAGACAGATCTAACAGAAAATCAACACAGATCTAACTTAAGAAAGATCTAATGCACATAACACATCCATTGAGCACAAAGTCTTAATTTTTGTATTAATATTTTTCATGTTACAAAAAGTACAAAGCCTTTTTCTTCTCACTTCTATTTTTCATCTAAAAAATGTTCACCCCTGAATACAACAAGTATCCAAGTATTTATAGAAGGAGAAGGAGAAAGAAGGCAAAAAGGAGCCAACAACTATTTACAAAATATCTAAAAGTCAAATGTTGACTTTAGGGCAATTTGGTGGATGACAACATCTCATGATGCAACATGGATGATGTCATCATTTGTGCCAACATTCTTTTAAATATTTTACAAAAATGGGATAGATCCCAGGAGGGAGGAGCCTATTCATCGTCGTCCCTCGGTTGGAAAGGAGTGTCTTGCTTGTGCTCAGGAGAGGAAATGTGAAATTGAGCTCGGTACTCCATGAACTTACTGACCATCGTTTGAAGTTGATCCTAAGCAGGACCCTTGGTATGATCTCTGATGACTTCATAAGTCTCCCGTTCATCTCTGAGTCTTTCCAAGAGTTTGAAGTATTCATTACCTACCTCCATCAGGTATCTAACAAAGTCACGGTAGGCCAAAAGGTTGTTGATAGATTCTGTATCAAAAGTGACCTCTGACTCTAAACCCTGCGACGTGATTTCCTTGAAGAGCTGAATAGTGTCATCTTCCTTCCTCAAGGCGTATGATGGGGTGAGAAAACTTGGAGACATCCTTAAAACAATCTACTCCATTTGATGCATTGCATCCAAGGCTTCCTCCTTGATTTTATCTATTTTCTCCAAGACAAATTCCATTTGGTCAACCCGATAGTCCAAAGCAGCAAGGACTTTGTTGGGTGCTCTTGGGTGATCGAAGACGCCAAATTTCATTAAGTCATCAACTGGGTAGTCGAGCATCTTCTAGAATGTCTCGTGTTGTAACCTAGCATGGTCCAACTCTTCGAGAGATAGGTCCTGTAATTTCTGGAGTTCCTTATTAGCCTGATCTATATTTTGATATAGCTCTGTGAACTTTATAATCACTTCCTCACTATCTTTGAGGATTTGTTCTCTCTAGGCGGATACTGCTACACCTTGCTTAGTAATCTTGGCATACTCATTTATCTTCTCCTGACTAAGGGCTTCAGGAGTTTCGGTGGCAGCTAAAGGAGGTGCATTTCCCATATTTTGCAGGGCTTGGAGAAGATGCTTGCTCTGCTCTTTCAATATCCTCTTCTCTTCCTTTGCCTCTTGAAGATTTTTGCAAAGGGCATCCACTTTGCGGATAAGGCTTCTCCTTACGGGATTTCGAGGATGTTCCCATTGTGACCTGAGTCACTGTAAAATATGTAGGAGATAGATCTTTTTTCTCCTTTGTGGGATTAGGGTATGCGATCTCCATAACTCTTTCACCTGAAGCACTTTGAGAGAAGCGGGTTATGGCCTTTTGCTTCTTAGCCCCTTTAGTTGGAATAACGAGAGAAGTCCATAGGTGCAATGGGGACTTTCCTCTTGTGCTAACTCAAGTGTTTGGAGATCCATTCTGGACTTAGGGGAGTGGGACCAGAGGAGAGAAGAGGAAACGGGGGTGGAAGAAGGAGCAACTACAGTGGACATGGGGAAATGTGTTGAGACGCTCGGGTGGTGGCATTGAAAAAGAAGCCAACCCTCCAACGCTCACAGGGGTAGGAGTCACTGTAGGAGAGGAAACCGTGGGGGTGGAAGGGATTTGAGAGATGAGGGAAGAAATGCTAGGGGATAGATTCGTGAGGGAAGAGAAGATGGAGGAAGAGGAAGGGGGAACAATAGAAGATGGGGGAGAAGACACTACTAAAGGAGTGTTTGGTTGAGTGACATGAGGAGGGGAAGGAGGAGTGGGAGAGGGTATGGTGGGAATCTCAATAGTTGTAGTAGTGGCAACATCCTAAGTGGATGTGCCCATTGGAGTGATTACTTTCTTCTTCTTCTTAGGGATGTTAGGCTTACTCCTGCTCTTACATGGTAGAGGAGGGCTCTCGGAGCTTCCTCTTGAATGGTGCTTGTCTCTCCCTCATTATCCTTTCCTTTTCTCTTTGGCAAGTGCTTCAGCTTGGCGGGTGCATTTCCCAAGGGAGACGTGGTAAAGTCTACTCCAAGGTAGATGAGACTATTTTTCTTGCACCAATGCTCAGTGCCCTTAACCCTTTCCTCAATAGTCTGAGGTGCCTTTGTTCTATCAATCTCGGTAAATGGCCAATTGTCCCCATCTGTGTCTAGATAAACCTGATCAACTTCTTGATCAGTTGCTTGAAAACCCTTTGGGACAATGGCCACACCATACTGAATGATCTCTCATCGGGGCTAGCTGGGAGTGGTCCTTTCTTCTGAGCTTGACTTCGTGATACAGATCAATGTAGATATCTTCGATCTGAGGGATGTGAATCGGATCGAGCTTTTCCCTTGGAAGGTAATTATGAGGATCAAAGGTTGGCCTCACCGGGAAATTATGCTTTAAGTTGAGCAATTCAAGCTCTGTAAACATCTCCCGGGCTTTGCTTTGTGAAGCACAGGTGTACCTGCCCCGTGAGGGGGAATGGAGTTCCACCCTTCTTTCTTTTCAAACATTTTTCATGGTATGTGATAAGTTGTCTAGACAGCTCCAATAGGATCAGCTTAGGCCCCGCATACCTCGGTAACTTGGTGGGCTCCCCCAAGAAGTTGGCGGCTCTGAGATAGGTGAAAGTGGGGAATTGCGTGAATAACGCTCCCCACTTCTCTGTGGTAGTGACCACACTTTTGGTTGTCCGACCGTGAGTCATATTGGGCCTTAAGAGGCAGATGATGCCGTAGAAGAAGGCATCATTGATTTTGTTGAATTGGGCTATACTATTTTCCAGCCTTAACTCTGGATAATACTCATATATTTTGACCTGGGGCCATACTCCACATCGATTCAATGCTGGGTAGTCCCTCTCTGAGGCAGCAACATACACTACATAGGAGTTCATATAGAACCTCCCAGTTGTCGAAATTTGTTGAAGTTGTTCAGAGATTGTGCTACGATAATATATCCCCATTTGAAACATTGCTCGGGAATTTTTTTCTCATGGTTTCTAAATATTTGAGCATCCACTTGTGAAAGTAATGGGCATCGGGAAGCCTAAATACCTGCTTTCGGGAAGGTGACGGTGTCACTCGGTTCTTAGGAAAAAAGTCACTACGATGAATGACTTGTGGCCACCTGCTTACCACCTTCTTGTTTTTGAGGTACACCTCATTCATCAGCGACATGCATTTGTCTTCATTCTCATTCCATGTCTTCATGTAGTCCTCTTGGCTTACTGCTACGAAATTTTGGTGGTGAGGGATACCCAACATGATTTCAAAGTTCCGAGCATGAGGTTGATTATTACCTCGCCCTTCTCATTTTCAACACATCTTGTGTCTTTATTATAACAATGGCCCACCACCATCATGAACTCATTGTTGATTGCACTCATGGGAATTCCTGCAGAAAAGTGTAGACCACTGCCGACCAATTTGTCCATCCACGGGCTTCCCGTGACCTTCTTAGTTCTAGCCCAGAAGTCCTCCATGTCAATATGGCCGAGCTCTGAATCTCTGATATCCAGGTCACACTCTGCAAGGGATTCGGGCATCCTGACCCTTTGGTATTTATACTTCATTTCTTCTTCTGTTAGCTTGGCTTTACCCTTGGACTTGGTTGGCTTCTTACTCGATGAAGACATGTGTGAATTTGAGTTCAACTATTGATCTGCAAGAAGAAGTAGGGAAGTCCATCACAGAAGAGCCATGTTAGTTTTAAGTCATCCATCAAAGCTTACAGAATGAAAAGTTAGCAATTTACAAGCCTTTGGGCGCAAGGCGCAGTTCTACTGCAAGCTACAGGGTCTCAAAAAGCAAGGTGCACTTTAGGAAAGTGTTGCATGGAAGAAAACAATGCCATAAGGGGCGCAAGGCACGGAAAATCTACACACAACATTCAGATGTTGGTGTCAAGGGATATGCACTTGTGCCATATGAAGGGTTTTAACTGGGCGCAGATTTATTTGGTGTAGCAAGGCCTCAGGGTGCGCCATTGACGTAGATGTGGTATATGTTGCAAAACATTATGATGTGCCAAAGGGGTGCAGATTCAAAGGATGCATCATCAAGGTAAGGTGTGCCAAGAATTTAAGCTTTGCACGGCGCGGAAGGCCCCATACAACATTCATTGTGGTTGTAGTTGTTTGTGTGCTTGTGCACGTGCTTGCGCTTAGGAATTTATGAGTTTATAAGGCGCGGGAAAGGCTAATGTTGTGTGCAGGGATAGTGCGCCTATGGCGCGACTAGTGTTCGGTGTAACAATAATGAAGTCAGCGCCTTGTAAAAATAGTGGGTTTGATTGCAACAACTTTTAGAATTTTTACTGCCTTTGCTTGTGGTTTTTGACTCTTTCAACTCAGAGTTTGACAGTGAGGGGAACGGAGGAAAAAGGGACAGGGGTCCAATCTGAGGCAGGGCCTCCCAGGTAAGCAGATCTGGAAAGAGAGTAAAAATGGTTTTGAAAGTGGTTTACAATATGAATGGGAGTGAAGTCATCTTCTTAGGTTCATTGTTGTTTTTTAAATAACACAAACCACCAAAACAAACAAAGAAACCAAAACAAATCCACAAGAAGGGCAAGGGCCACTTACCAGAATATATAAGATAGAGGAAACGATGTGGGATCCACGAATGCGACAAAAAGCAACACACGGGGCTGACAGGAACACTAACAAGTGCAGAAGAATAACTTTTCACATTTTTTGAATTGTGAAAATGATAGGTCGGATGCGCCTATTTATAGAAAAAGGTGCAATAAATGCGCCACCAACTTTTCTATGGCACAATTAGGGAGATGTCGACATGAAACTATTTGCGCAATGGTGCAACTTTTAAAGTGTCGACACTGCGTTTTCAGCGCCTTGGCACCATTGATGGGCACAACATTTGGAGTGTTGATAAGTGGGCGCATGTGCCTTGGCGCATTTTTTAAAGGTGCAACATTCATAGGCATAACATTCAGAGGCGCAACATTCAGAGGCGCAACATTCAGAATGTTGACACTCAATAGAATGTGCCAAAGGAATATAGGGGTGTAGTTTTGGTTGATGTAATATGAAAGAAAACTGCTACCCAACCCAAAAAAAGGTCGAAAATGACCAAGTTCCAAAACTAGATTTTCCGGAAAAGGGGTTTTATGCCATTCCGAACGTTAAGAGACCTCAACGGGGGACCAAAATGGAAAATATGGTATGGTTACCTACAAAATTACCCTTGTCAATTTTACAGGATAACTTGATCTCATAGAAGGGAATGATGGTGGTCATGTAGGGGATCTGGGAATCCATACGAAGCCTTGCTATTTACTTCATAAATGCAACCAAGCGACGTCCACTGTGTCGATTCACCTTGCCACCGCATTTCCCGTCTGCATTAAAAGAGGAGGTTTGGAGCGGGGTTAAGGTGAGAACTAGGTGTAGGGTCTTGTTTTGTTTTGCAAAAGCACCTTAAGGATAGGAGATTTAAGGGGATGCATCTGTATAATGTTTCATTCCTAGTTTTTAGCATAGTTGTTGGCTTAGAAGAAAGACTTGGGCAACCTTTTGTGTAGGAGGAAAAATAAATGCAAAATTATGGATCTGTAATGATCTTTTGGGTTTTATTTGTTGTGGCACCCAACCATTTTGGGTAAAACTCTAAACTACACCTTTAAATATATATATGTATATATATATATATATATATATATATACATATATATATATATATACATATATATATACATATATATATATATACATATATATATATATACATATATATATATATATACATATATATATATATATACATATATATATATATACATATATATATATTAAAGGTGTAGTTTAGAGTTTTACCCAAAATATATATATATATATATATTTGCTTGTGATGGATGTATAGAGGCCGTTACCTTATGTTGCATTTCTACACACCTCATCACATGTAGAATGAGAGTTTGTGGGTGGGGATGATGTATGGCCCACAATTTTTGTCAGCATCTTCTAGGTTTGCGTATGATTGGATCCTTGTTGTAGTATGGCAATGCATCTAAGGACAATGAATAATGGTTTTTGCTCCTCTAACCGCACCCTTGTTTTAAAAAAGGAGTTATGTCGGACAACAAATTGTTTGTGAAATTCCTAAGTGAGATCTTGAACCGAATCCCGCGACTTCACCAACTTCGTTCCTCCAAGCATGGTTCATCTCTCCTCATCTCTCATAATTTCTATTATTTAGTTTTTCTTTTGCAACAGAATAAAATTTTAAACCAAAGGATTTTCATACATTTGATTGTATTAAATAAACTGGTTTTAAAACAATAAAACGTTATAACGTAACTTACAGGACCTAATATTCCTTGGTAGATAATGGACTTAAACCCTCACTTCGTGATGATCTAGCAAATGTCCCAACCAAACCAGATTACTACAATACCCATTTTTATTGACAGGTTGAAGTTGAGTTCCCTGTAAATATGTTGACTGCTCCCTTCTTAAAATAGATAAATCATGATTTTCAGAGTCGTGTAAAACAACCTTCGTAACTCCAGAAAGGAGATGTTAAGTTTTATATGTGTACCTTGTTATGTGAGGATTCACTCCAATCCTTAAATCAACCTCGAGTGAGCGTCGTGATATTTTGACACCCTTCTAGAGCCCTATTACATCATTTTGCAGTTGTAAGAAGGCGCTTAAATTGAAAAGTTGGGTTTCGTATCGGGTCGCCGTTTGAATCCTGGACAACAAAATGCTTATCCACCTTCTCAAACCTCTAGTATTTTTGTTGAGTTGTGGAGCTCAATTACTTTAGCTTAGATTGTAGTGTAAAACTAGTTGGAAAATACAAGAACCGACATCGGTTAGGGAAACCGACATCGGTCACCCAGAAAGACATCGGTCGGTCGGAGCAACCGACATCAATTTGGGCTAACCGACATACGTTACTTGTGCGAGGATGTTTTAATTAACTCTCGGGAATTACATCTATTTTTAGCATTAAAGTATATCTATTGATTGTAATTGCATGACTAAGTGCCCTAAGTCTATAAATGACTATATAAACATAAACACTAGGGTTTAGAAGTAAGTATTGACAAGAATTAAGAAGAAATTGTAAAAGTTGTTGAGAAAGAAAATTCTTGGAGAAGAAGAAAAAGCTTGAAAGAAAGTATTGTATATCGAGAGGTGTGGAAGATTGTAAATCTTCATTGTATATCTTGTCAAAGCTTTGGATAATAGATTGGCTTGTTTCTTGGTGGACGTAGCCCACACTGGGTAAACCATGTTAAATATAGTGTTGATTTATGTCTCTTTTTTATATATTTATTCGGTAGAAGATCCACTTTTATTTGCATGTATGGTAAGATATGATATATTATCTATAAAATCAGTGTGCTCACCCCAACAAGCGATATCGATCTTTGTTTGATGGTTTTGTGTGTTGATAGATTTACTCACAGAGGGTTTTCTGATTGAGTGGGAGCTATAACAATGAAAAAAGAAAACAAATACAAGGTAGAGAAGTTTGACGACTGAAATTATCAATTATGGAAGATGCAGATTGAGGATTATCTATATCAAAGAGATTTGTATTTACCGTTGGATGAGAAGTCTAGACCTACGAAGATGACTGATGAAGAATGGAAGATTATTGACAGAAAGGCTTTGGGATCTATAAGATTGAGCTTGACAACATCCATGGCTTTCAATATTATAGAAGCAACTTCTACGGTAGAGTTAATGAAATATCTTGCTAATTTATATGAAAAACCTAGTACTTGAAATAAATTTTATTTGAACAAGAAACTATTTAGTTCTAAGATGCATGAAGGTGGATTTGCATCTTGTCATTTGAATGATTTATGATCTATTGTAAATAAGTTAAAATCGGTTGAAATACCATTTGACGATGAAGTAAAAACACTCTTATACTTATGTTCTTTGCCTGATAGTTGGGATAACTTAGTAATGGATGTTAGTAATACAAAATATACCAATAATATTTTTAAGTTTGATGTGTGGTTAGTATAATCTTGAATGAAGAAATTCATAGGAAGAGTACATAGGAATCATCATCCAGGGAATGCTTTGAATGTAGAAAGCGGGGTAGGCAAAAGGAGAGATCCAAGAATAAGAGTAATGGGAAATCAAATTCAAGGGATAGTAGATCTAAATCTAGAAGTAAGGGAATTACTTGTTGGAAATGTGGAAAGAAAGGACATGTAAAGAAATATTGTTGGTCAAAGGACAAAAAGAACCAACAACACGACAAAGGTAAAGAAGCAAATCTTGCTACATCAGATGTAATGCAAGATGCTCTTATTCTTTCTTTAGATAATAGAATCGAATCATGGGTTTTATATTCAAGAGATTCTTTCCATGCGACCTCTAATAATGGTTATTTCAAAAATTATGTTCGGGAAATTTTAGGCATTTTTATTTGGGTGATGATGAACCTCGCGTATTACTAGTAAAGGGAAGTTCATTTAAAATTATAGAATGGAAATACATGGGTATTAAAAGATGTGAGGCATGTGCCAAGCCTCAAGAGGAATCTTATTTATGGAGGGAAACTAGGTGAATCAGTTGCATGGTTACTTTTACGGGAGACTCTTAAAAAGTCACCAAGGATGCTTTTATTGTGGAAAGAGGTAAGAAGGTAGGAATGTTATATTTATCTACTGTATTACATCGATTCCTTTTTTGCATTATCTACTTGATTCGGATGCATGCATGTGGCATAACCGGGCCGGGCCATATGAGCTAAAAAGGAATGTAGATCTTAAAGGCTAAGGGTAAGTTATCATATTTGAAAGATTTAGATCTTGATTTCTGTGAGCATTGTGTCTTTGGAAAGAAAAAGAGAGTGAGATTTCTCAAAGTTGGGGAAACTAAGAAGGAGCATAAATTGGAGCTTGTACACTCAGATGTGTGGGGACCAGTTTAGGTAGCTTCTCATGGAGGATCCCAGTATTATGTTACTTTCATTGATGATGCTACAAGAAAGGTATGAGTTTATTGTATTAAATGTAAATATGATGTTTTTGAGACTTTTAAAAGATGGAAAGCCCTTGTTGAGAATGAATCAAATTATAAGTTAAAGTGCCTTAGATCTGACAATGGTGGTGAATATTGTAGTAAGGATTTTAATGATTATTGTTTAGTGAATGGGATACGTAGAGAAAGAACGGTTCCAAGAACACCACAGGAGAATGGTGTTGCAGAAAGAATGAACAGGACAATCATGGAATGTGCTAGGAGTATGAAAATACATTCGGACTGCCCTTATAGTTTTGGGTGGAAGCAATGATACAATGATTTATTTAATTAACCGCGGGCCTTCAAGTTCACTAGATGGAGGAGTACGAGAGGAAGCTTGGATAAAAAATGAGGTAGATCTTTCTTTTCTTAAAGTTTTGGGTCATAAGATTTTATGCATGTTGATAAGGAAAATAGGAAAAAGTTGGATGCAAAATCCAAGAGGTGCACTTTCATTGGTTATGGATCCGGTGATTTTGGTTTCTTTTTTGGCATTTACTGAAATTCTAAATTTATTAGGAGTCATGATGTTGAATGGAATGAAAATAGAATGTACAAGGATCAAATTTTGGTACCCAAGGATGAACCGGTTGAGAAGTTTGTGAATGAAAATGAACTCTCGTATTTAAAAGTATTACCTATAAAGTTACACGAGAATCGATGTCGATTGACCCTTGAATGACATCGGTCGCCAGAACTAGTATTGGTTACTGAAGAGATGAACCGACATCGGTTAGTAGAACCGACGTCGGTTAGAGGTGATCGACGTCGGTCATTGTCAGATTTGGATACAAATGTCCAGGAGGTCCAGATTGAGCCTCCGGTACCCCAAACTCCTATGAGAAGGTCACAAAGGGTAAGTAAACCTCCATAAATATTTACACCTTCTCTATTTTATTTATTATTGATTGATAATGGTGAACCAAAGATATTTGAAGAAGCAATGTAGGATAAGACCCACGTCCAGTGGGAGCATGGCATGGATGAGGATATGAACTCCTTAGAATAGAACCAAACTTGGGATTTGGTTAAGTTTCAAGCAAGTAAGAGGACATTGTAGAACAAGTTGGTTTATAGGATCAAGGAAGAAGAGGGTGGAAAAAAAAGGTACAAGGCAAGGCTTGTACTAAAGGGATTTGTACAAAAAGGTGTATTGACTTTGGTGAAATATTTTTGTTTCACTTGATTCTAGATCATTTCTTCGAATGTTGACAAAACAAATAAGGGTAATCGGCTAGGAGGAATACCTGTTGAGATGCTTTGTCGTGGGTTGTTACACACGTATGACTTCTAAATCCACGGATGATCGTGAGAGCTTCCTTTTTCTTGGAGGAACTACCTGAAATGGAACATAAGATCACCAAATAAAAGTTAAACAATATATGCACGATGAGACCGCCTAGCGTGTGCTAGATCCGGAAGTGTGATACTTCATGACGACTCTTAATCCATTGTTTAAAATAACTTAATACGAAAAATAAAGGAAATCGTATTGTATTTAAAATGATTTAGGTATCTCATTCGTCTATAATAAGCAAATTCGTTCACAACAGGCTAGGCTATGATTGAATTTGAATGTCAAGGTCACTTTCGGGGTATTGCAGTGCTGAGTCGGGGTTAGGTTACGGGAAGTTTAGGTATTTGGTGGAGACTTTAGGCTTTGATCTAGGTTTCGGTAAAAGACACGAGACCGACGTCATTTTAGGTTAGCTAGTGACGGTTATGGATGACTGGCATTAGTATGGTTGGGGTACAGGAAACTCAATAAAACTTGGTTGGGTGATAGATGCGGGGTTAGATGAAGATGGAAGGGCAATGGCCGATTCGTATGGATTTGAGGTATATACAAGAATGATTTAGGTCTAGGTAGGGGCAATGTACGAATGTGGATAAAAATATGGTCAACTTTGCATGGAGGTAAATGATGGGGAATAGAAATGACAATGAAACTAATAAGATGTAAAAGGATCTACCGAATGACAAATGAATAGGTGTTGGTTAACAAGACTTATTGTTTGTATGAACTTGATGCCTAGTTGGTAATGGTGGGTGATCAAATGGAATGGACTTGATGTGGTGCTGACACTTCCTTGATACTCCCATGAAGACAAATGGCTTTGTGGTTGCTTGAGTCTTGGCTATAGATGTTATGATGCTTGTAAAAATGTTGGTTCTGCTTACATGCAGCTCTGGTTTCGTCACTTGTTCTCAGAAGATGTCTCTCTCTCATAAATGTGCTAACCTCAAAATAAGGTTGTTTTTGGGATTAAATGGTAACCGATGGTTGTTCTGGCTTAACCGGTGGCGGTTAAGGGTAGCCGGTGTCGGTTAGGGCGGGATTTCCTAGGTTTATTAAACTAGGCAGATCCCCTTGATTTTCTTGGATCTCGTTTCGTTTACCCCACGGATTAGCATGTAAGCTTCCTTCTAACAGGTGGGAATATGGTTAGAGGGAATGTAGGCATTGATTTTTAGGGTTTGGGTAGGTCTTATTTAGTTATGGCAACTTACTAAGAATAGGTCTTACAATGAGGTGGCTAGATGAGGTGGATATGTGGGAATTATCTCAATTAGGATATTTAAATAATAAATATGGTGAGGATAATGAATTAATTTAATTTAAATAATTAAATTAATATTATAGTGGGGTGAAGGGGGCCATGGCTAGGTGGATGTGTTCAAGGTATTTATTTGACGGGGGACCAAGGGGAGTATGACCCAATTTTGGTGTCTACATTTTGCCCCTTTTTGTTGCATAGCTTGTATTGGTAAGCGTCACCGACAAAAATAAGATGTGGTTGCCCCATGTGTGGGTGAAGGTGATCCCCCTCAAACCAGGAACTAACAAGGCAAAAGGTAGAAGTGGTGAGTGGTTTGATTAAAAGGTGAATGTGATGAAGAGGAAGGTGGGTAATGAGGGAAATAGGAAAAAAAAGTCTACTTGGGTAATCTACGTAATGGGTCAGGGTCAAAGGTAGTAATAATTAAATGCATGCACATGTATAAACTATAGCACGATACCAGGTTGAAGAGTAGGCAAACTCTACATTGTCCAAGGTCGATAGGTTTATCCAAACAAGGTTGAGGTGATTCCGTATCCAAGGTATAGGATATGGTTAGGAAACATGACGCAGAGTTAGGTGCAGGAATGTTTAGGTATGTCTCGGTACACCGAGGGTTGGGTCAGGATAAACAGTCATGACAAGAGGCAAGGTAAGGTCATTAAGTCAATCAACATAGGTAATAGTGCCACAAGGTTATAGTGAACACATGAGGTCAAAGGTCACTAGCGATGTTCCAGGTCCAAGTATCTAGGTCACGGCACGGGTAGGGCTGAGGTATGGGTAAAATAATGAGTCCCCAAATGAGGACGAGGTTAGGTAGTAGATGATGAGGTCAAGAGGGTGAGGTGAATGGTCAAGGTAAGTGTTGGGTGAGGAAAAAAAGAGTGATGGGAAGATTAATAGGGTGAAATTTAGGCAATGTGGAAGAGAGAGTGACCGATGCTTTGGTATAGGGTAACCAATCATGGTAAGGTAGGGCACATGAGCAATGCCAAGAAGGTAAAATCAAGGCGTCGATTAGGTCGGGATGTTATAAAAATGAAAAATTCCATGTTTTTGGAATCATTTGTCCCATGTGAAATAGAGGAAAATGACACGAGAGAGAGGGAAAATTGGAAAGTGTCCTGGATGGAATGGAAAGCTGAGTTGGTGAGCCGAATGGTGGGTGATTGGTAGTTGAGAGGTGGGTCCACGAGATCAGATTGGTTGAGTTTATTGGTTAGAGGTGAGGTGACTGATTGGTGATGGTAGAGGCCGGAGAGGGATAGGGTGGGTCACCGGTGCGGCGGAAAGACGTGCCGCCATGACGGCCATTACTTACAACATGATGAGAGGTAAGTGTCAAACCCTTTCCGTGTTTTGTAAGATAGATTAGGTGATAGGTCGGGTGTGGAAAAATTGGGTTTTTGTTTTGGGGGAAATGATATTTGAAATGTGGGAGGGTGAATTGGGTAGAATAGGAGCGGGGAGAGAGGTAAGTGGGTGAATAGGGGATGGGATGAGGTTGAGGGGAAGTGTAGGTGAGAATGGGTGGGTAGAAGAGGTAGGAGAGGGAGGTTTTGAGAGGGGAGGGTTTAGGGGTTGCAGATTTTCACCACGATAGTGAGTGGCGTCGGTTAGGGTTAGCCGGCGTCGGTAGGGTCAAACCGGTATTAGTCACGAGACAGTGACCGATGCCGCTTTAGGGGTGATCGGGTCGATTAGAGATAACTAGCAAGACCGGTCGAGTTTTGGAGAACAAGGGGTGAAAGGGTCCTAGGTCAAGTGGGTGAGATAGGGAAGGGTAGAATAGAATAGAAATGTGATAGGAAGGTAGGTTGGGAAGAAAGAAAGAGGTGAGACAGTGGGTATAAGTAAGGTGTCGAGGGTGAGATTCTGGGTGGTTTTGGGTATTTGGTGGAGGGAAATTAATTTGATGTGTGTATTGGATGCAGGGGAGAGATCAGCTGCAGATGAGAGATAAGGTGCCACCCCTACTCTCTGAGAGTGTGAGGTATGGTGAAAATTGAGGAATGGTGGCACGTGGAGGAGGTAGGCCTGATTAGGGTCCGGAGCTATTGGCATGCATTCTAGCAACCGAGTCGATGTTTGCTCTCATCGATAGTGTTTCGCACGGAATGTTTCTTTGCTATAGAATAGACTTGCTTCTATCCTATCATTCCTTTGAGAAACAGATAAGGGTTAGGGCTAGGAGGAATACCTGTTGAATGTTGAGATGGTGTGCGCGTACCGTAGAGAAAGATCAGATCGACTGCGAAGAACTCCTTTTTGTCTTGGAAGGACTACCTGCAAGTAAGAATACAGGACCACCAGATTTTAATTAGACAATAAATGAGGGAGCTGCCTTAGGCCCAGGAAATATAAAACTTCCTTTCGAAGGTGGTCAGTTCCCCTTTTAATACGAATTAACACAAATGATAACAAAGAAAGCTATTGCAAAATCATGATTTAGGTATCTCGCTACAAAGCAATAGAAGCTAAATTATCAATAATAAAGCGTCACGTTGTTTGTTCGGTTACTGGTCGTTGGTACGTTCAGGTTGAGTTATAGGGATAAACCAGACTGGATCTGAGGTTGTTAGGTGGCAAATAGGCGAGAAAAGGGTTTTGGGGTATAAGTCACAGTGACCGACGCCGGTCACTGGGTAACCGACCGCGGTTAGAGAACCGCTGCCGGTAGGGGATAAACGATACCGGTAGGGTCAGCAATCTAAGTGCTTCTGGATAGAGGTTGGTTGCAAGGTGATTGTGGGGTTATTAAGATTGGGGGATGGCTGAGGGGAATGATGGGAGGATAGGGAAGACTCAGAGTGTGGTAAAATGGCCTTCTGGGCAATATCAGGATGTATGGGTGAAGGTTAAGTGCAGTATGTTGTTGGTAGTAGATCTAGGAATAAACTTATGATTACTATTAATCAACAGTTCAAGAAAATGGTGCTTAGAAACATATATAAAACACTACTCACTAGTCCCTGATGCAGATGCAGGTTTCAGGACTGTGATGATGAAGACAGGACCCAAGTTGGATGATCTGACAATCCAAGATGAGTTATCTCCTCTTCTGATGCTCGGATGAGTGTTACTGGGCTCTGGTTATTCAGTTGCAGTCTTGGGCTTGATGTCCTTCTCTGCAAACTCTTCCTGTTTCTTCACTTGTCTCTGCTCGGCCAAGCAAATCTGGATCCTTTCGATGATTTCTCTTTCTCCCGATCAAATGAAAATCCGATCCTTTGTTTTTGGTTGGAAGTGGTCATTTACGAGGGAACCGATGGTGGTTACGCAACCGATGGCGGTCGAGTAGGAACCGGTATCGGTTAGGTCAAAGCGGGCTATTTTTGGTAAAATAGCCAGCTTTCCCTCCTTTTCTTCCGAGGGATTGGTTGCGGGCTTGGTCAAATCATTATGAAGTTGGTTTTAGGTGCGGATGAGGAGTAATTAGTCATAGGTGTGGAATTGGACCAAGTTATAGGTCTTAATTAGGTTAGTTTAGGGTTAAGACTAGGTCATGATGAGGTGGCAAAATGAGGTGGCAGGTATGGCGAGGTGGATTTATTAATTATAAGGTAATTAATAAATAATTGCGTAAGGTTTAGGTGATGAGGTTAGGTTGCGAAATGGGATGCGGGTACGGGTTGTCGTAAGACACAAATTTGGTGTTTACATTAGCCCCTTATTGTCGTGTAGTTTGTTTTGTAAAGTGCACACGACAATAAAAAGAAGTGGTTACCCCTGTTAAGGGTATAGGTAATCCCCCTCAAATCTATCACAGATTGAGGTAGCGTGAAAGCAGGGATAGGGTTGATAAAGGGTAAATGGTGTTGAGATAACGGTAAGAGGGTGGGGTAGGTCCAAGGAAGCAGACGCACGTTGAAATGCAGTAGTGCGACCAGGGTATATGATTTGAAGAGCAAACAAGCAATTCATAGGCAAAGGTCGATAGTTTATCCAAACAAGGGTGATATAATCCTGGTATCCAAGGCATAGGAAGTAGCTCCAGGGGATATAACGGGTAAGGTACAGGAACGTTTAGGCATGTTCGGTAGTACCAAATGGTTGGTTTGGTTGAGATAAACGTCACCGTCTTGGTCTAGGAAAAGCTGGTCGACTGATCAAGTCAAGGACCCTGATCATGCTAAAACATGAACAGGTGAGCTCGATTGAACAAAAAGGTACATGATGGATGGATAAAGTAAAACGTTGATTGTGGGTATGGTAGTTAATTGGTGCGGCCTTAGGTCGGGCCAAATGGTAGGTTACGGCCTTGGGTCGGGCCAAATGGGTTGGTTGCGGCCTTGGGTCGGGCCAAATAGGTTGGTCGGCCTTGGGTCGGGCCAAATGGTAGGTGACGGCCTTGGGTCGGGCCAAATGGGTTGGTTACGGCCTTGGGTCGGGCCAAATGGTAGGTTACGGCCTTGGCTCGGGCCAAATGGTAGGTGATGGCCTTGGGTCGGGGCCAAATGGGTTGGTTACTGGCCTTGGGTCGGGCCAAATGGTAGGTTACGGCCTTAGGTCGGGCCAAATGGTAGGTTACTGCTTTGGGTCGGGCCAAATAGGTTGGTTCATGCGTAGGTCGGGCCAAATGGTAGGTGGCGGCCTTGGTCGGGCCAAATGGTAGGTTACGGCCTTAGGTCGGGCCAAATAGGTTGGTTACTGGCCTTGGTCGGGCCAAATGGTAGGTTACGGCCTTGGGTCGGGCCAAATAGGTTGGTTACGGCCTTGGGTCGGGCCAAATGGTAGGTGACGGCCTTGGGTCGGGCCAAATGGGTTGGTTGCGGCCGTGGGTCGGGCCAATGAAGTTAACAAAGGGTTGTCAACGAAGGTGGATATAGGCGATGTTGGTATAAAGGGCTATTAGTAAATAAGGGCGAAATTGGGGTAGAAGTTGGAATAAAACCGATGTCGATTATCTATGACCGATATCGGTTAGGGGACCGATACCGGTTCCTTAGGGCATAATAAAACCGATATCGGTTATAGGTCAAAAACCTATAAAAAGAAAAATACGGCCTGTCATTGTCACATTTGCAATTTGAAAACCGATTTGGGTTGTCTGAGGTGGATTATTGAGATTGGAGCATTTGTTGGTTGAGGTGGCGCTATTTGAGTGGAGAATTGAGTGTTTAGTGGACCCTAGTGAGTAGGAGGCAGCAGTTGATTGGTGGAGGACCCAGCAGAGGAGAGTTTATAGCCATGGCATAGCCAGGAGGAGCAGGAGGTGCTGGACCAGCTGGACCACCACCACCCATCCCACCATGACGACGTGTCGTCGTACCGGTAGGTTTGAAACCCTTCATTGTGTGAATTTGATGTTGTTAGGCTATTTTTGGGGGTTTGGGTAGGAATCCATGTTTTGGTAAAATAATGAATAAATTGAAGTTATTTAAAAAATGAAGAGGATAGATGGGTAAAATAGGGTAAGGCGGCAGGGTGGGTAGATTTTTAGGGTGTTTGGGTGGGTAAATAGGTATAAATAGGTAAAAAAGGATTTTGGGGGCCGCGTCGGGTTCGGCTCCGTGATTTTTCAGTGACCGATGCCGGTCACTAAGCGACCGACGGTCCAAGAAATTTTAGGGCGAGGTGCATTTGTGGGTGACCGGTGTCGGTCGTACATCGACCGGTGTCGGAGAGGGGACCGCCGCGGTCATAGGTGACCGTACCGGTCCGTTTCTTGTGGTTGGGGTGTTTGGTGGTTGTTGGGCGTTATTTGGGTGTTTGGGTATTAGTGGTTTGGGTGTTGTGTTTGTGGGGGTGAAGAGGGAAGGGTAGAGGTTAATAAGAAGGTTGATTGGTGAGTGGGGGAAAAATGGGGCGATTGTGTGGTTGGTGCGGTTCGGATAGAGTAGGTGTTGGGCATGAATGGGGAGGTGTTAAATTGGTAGGGGCATAGATAAATGGCGAGTAGAGCTGAGTAAATGGTAGTGTGCGAGATAAGGCAAGGGGATATCGTAAAGTTTTAGGGTAAAATAGGTGGGTGTAGGTGTGTGTTATAGAGTCGGGTTGTGGTCGGGGGATAAAATAAAAAAGAAAAAAAAAGGGGTATAGAGGGGATAAGTAGATGTTGTGATAGAGAGTAGGGCTAATGTAGTGAGTTGGTTTTGCAGGCACGTCAGCAGCTGATGATGCGGGACAGGATGCCCCCGCTGTTGAGACGGATGCGGCCACACGTGTCCGCAGCGATGCGGGGTATCATGTGTGAGTGGGACTCGGCGGAGTCCAATGCATGCAGAAGCGATCGACAGGATCACGGTTTGATGGTCGCCCTCATCGAGAGATGGGATCCGGTGACCAATGTGTTCCATCTCCGACCGGAGAGATGACCATCACATTGAGGATGTGTATCACATCCTTCGATTACCGATTGATGGAGAGGCGCCTTTCGTGGTTGATGCTTTGAGACAACCATGGACAACATCCTACACGTATTCGGGATACAATGCAAGCATCGACATATCACAAGTGCGAGTATTACGTATGGGGATATGTACACGAGCCCACCGCCATGAGACACGGCTTGCCGTGGCTTGATGATGATCGGATCACCGCTTCGCCTCCCGGACTCGAGGGAGGCCGCTTTCCACGGGCGCTTATGGGGTGCTACATGAGATGGTGGAGGAGCACACATGTTATGCTTGGGCACCGCATACAAAGTGCGCTTATACCGAGAGTCGTGGGGCTATCGCCGATGAGGCGATTCGGATTTACTCGGCGTTTTTACTACACTGTTGGGCATATGAGCATATCATATGCATTAGACCAGTAGGGCTGCCCCAGCAGCCAGGGCCACAGTCATCTATAGATATGGCTTTCAGAGGTGGTTGGGGGTCGTGGGCCAGCCACGAGCAGTGCTTGCAGGGCGGGACGTCACTTATTACAGACATATGTTAGAGGGCTTGACAAATAAGTAGATATATGGAGACCTTATAGAGGTCATCACCCGCACGGAGGAGCCCGAGCATAGTTGCAGTGGATCCAGTATACATTCTGGATAGCGGGACGGAGGCCGGGAGAGTATGAGAGGATACCCCTGGAGAGGGTACGCAGGCAGATGGGGCTACGACAGGATGAGCCACCTCGCTTCCCTCAGTACAGAGGGATGATGTAGAGGCTCCACTACCTGCACCACAGCCCGTGGACCCAGATTGGGTTGCTGAGAGGCCGGCAGATGATACCGTAGATGATGCCGGCTACACAGGAGCATTTTTGGTTTGGTGGGCCGGAGAGAGAGCTGCGAGGATAACATAGCCCGCACACCATGTACCTGACTTAATGGGTCACATGTTAGAGCAGAGAGAGGGACCAGCTCGTGAGGGTAGGTACATGCATTATTACAGGGCAGCTTGCTGCACATGCACGTACGAATAGGTGTCTTACAGGGGCAGCTAGCCCAGCTCGTGTGCAGTGCGCACAGCTCAGATGCAGCACAGTGCACCAAAGCAGCGGCACCACTAAAGTGGTACTGCAAACACAAATTACAGTACAGTGTATTCACCACCACAGCCACGAGCACCACCAGCATGGCACCAGGCACGAGCATGGGGGCACTTCGGTAGGAGTCGAGACCAGCCCCAACACCTACGGTGGCTCGAGATCGTTATATGGAGGCTAGAGTGGAGGCCCGGTACTATCAAGATATTCTTGATGGTACCGAGGCTGATTATCGCCATATGCGGCACAAAGAGCAGAGACCTCTCTGAGCCGCAGATCTCGGGAGGCGCAGCCACGCGGCCGGTGGGTCCGTGACAGCAGAGGAGAGAGGCAACACAGGACCAGCAGCGAGAGGCGAGGGGTGGAGAGAGCCGAGGGTCCCCGCATATTTTTGTATTGTTCATTGGATATGGGCACCCGGCCTCGCGAACCGGCTATGTTTATAGAGGCCTGCGTGCCTAGATATTATGTATTCATTTATTCATTCATTCATTTATTGTATATACCGGCCTGCGAGCTGAGTACGGGTTGTACAGTGGATACCGGCCTGCGAGCCGAGTATGTTTTTGATATGAGAGACCGGCCTGCGAGCCGAGTCGAGATTATTGACAGTTATTGCGGCCTGCGTGCCGGCTTTGTTGTATTATGAGATCACAGAGGCCCCGATGCAGGGCACATTGTATATTTGAAACTTTGTATATATATAGATATGATGATTTGACCCACATGTTGTGCGTAAAAATGTGTTAAGTGTTTTGAAAATGGTTTGTGATATTTAATGTATGATGAGTTTGATTTACATGATGTTATATATTAATGATGTTGATGTCTTTTGTTGATGGGATGTATGTATGTATATATAAATGATAAGTTTAGTTGACATGTTGTATTATGAAATGTTGTATGTTTTGTCGCTGGTTTTGTGAAATGTATGTAGCTATTAAGTTGGATCCAAATGGTGTATAGATTGATAGCTTTTGATATCGTTAGTGGATGGCTTATGTGTTTTTGTAATGTAGATAGATGATGTTGATGAAATTGTAATGAGATGTGGATTTAATGAAAAATATGGATAATGGTGTTGTTCATGCAGGAAAAAAGGGACGGGCGCCACAAAAATTTGCAAAAATGAAGAGACGACTTAAGGTTTAAGCAACAAGGGGACACCTGACCGATATCGGTTATATAACCGATGTCGGTAGCTATATGACCGGTATCGGTTATGTAACCGATATCGGTTATGCAAGAATTATTTTCCTAAAAATAGAACTGCTGGATTGGCAACTTAAGTTCTTATTTTTAGCATTCTTATTTTTAGAGTCATGCAACAAGTTAAATATGCGAATGCGACGCTGTTTGACAATTGCTACAGGTAATTGCATGAAAGAATTTAAGTGATAAGGAGGAAAGAGACAGGTGAAGTGAGCGTGGGCTGAAATTCAGAAGGCAGGAAGACAAGTTATATTTGAAGAGGGTGGTGAACATGGCTGAACGAGGAGAAGCATCCAGCAGGCAGGGACGAGGGGGAAGACATGTTCCGCCCCAAGCTGCTGCATCCCGAGAGGTAAACTGTTTGGTTGTAATTTGATTCTTGCATGTGTTGTAAATAGGATGAAAGAAGTGTAAGTGGGTAAAGATGAGAAAAAAGGTGATAGGCAAGGGTTGGGGATGGTATGAGTGCTACGGGGTAGGTAAACAGGGTGGGTATGTATGTTTTTAGGTATAAATAGGAGTAAACGGGCAAAATAATTATCGTAGGTGTATGCTTTAAGCGGGTGGGTATACTTTGGCGATGGATCGGTATCGCTTATAGGTAACCGAGTATTATCGGTTATGCATAACCGCTTCTCCACAACATAAGAGTTTCAGATTTTGAGAAAAAAACCCGTAGAGATTTGTTCTTTGGAATAATTATGTGTCATTTTGATGTGTGCAGCGAAGCAAGGTTAAGGATAAATGATATGCGTAGCGTTGTTGTCATGAATCCGGCGGATGTAACACCAAATGAATGGGCATTGATAAATCGGTTGGGGTTAAGTGGAATCCGCTATTATTCAAGAATCACGCGTAACCATGCTATGTTGCAGGCGTTGATTGAGAGATGGAATCCAGAAAAGAATACCTTCTATCTACCAACAGGGGAGATGACAGTGACTTTGGAAGATGTGTTCCGTATTTTGAGACTCCCAATGATAGGAAAAACAGTGTATCGTGCATTGCCAAATACAAGGCGGGAGTGATAACAATGTATTTAGGGCAAATGCACGAGATTTGACACAGTGAGGTTTATCATTTACGTATGGTACAATGTATGCAACACACCCTGAGGAAACAAGGTCACCGTGCTATTAATGATAGCGGTGGGGTATTATGCATTGCGAGGGCGGAAGGTGGAAGATTTCCCAAAGCATTGATGAGTGTTATTTGGGAAATGATAGAAATGAGCGTGACATTCGCATGGGCACCCGCATATCTGGCAGAGTTATATAGGGGTTTATGGGCATGCAAGCGAAAACACAGGATGACACTGGATTGTTCGTACTTATTACATTGTTGGGCCTATGAGCATATTGTTTGTGTGCATCCAATAGGCCGACCCATTGAGTCGGGAGAGGCAGGAGTGCAAAGGTTGGGATTCAGATGGGTCCAGACAGAACAAGAAGCGAGATCCCAGGCCGTGATAGATGACATCGAGTATTATAGACAGGTATGGGAGATGGTGATGATTGCGGATATTTGTTGGAGGCCGTACGGGAACTATATGGTGACAGAGCACATAGCTGAGGAGTTGAGGGGTGTAGAGCGATTGAGGTGGATCGCAGGGCATAGGCCGGGTGAGTACGAGAGGATTCCTCTAGATCGCGTGCGGCGACAATTTGGGTTCGTTCAGGATATTCCTATGACATATAGACCATACATGAGGATCGACGCCGAGGCAGCATTCTCACCTCCCCGGCCTACACCTCCAGAAGGGCCAAAAGAGATAGCAGCCGATCGTAGGGTTATGGATGCAGGAACGACAGAGGCGTATAGAGTATGGTGGGTAGCAGAGCTGCGAGGTGCACGTGAGTGCCCTGACATAGCTGTGATTACAGCAGAGAGAGATCGTCTGCAGGATTTGGCTCGCCAGCTTCAAACACAGGTGAATGAGACAATGGGATTGTTAGAGGCTTCACAGTTACGAGTGGAGAGACTGGAGGCAAGATTCCTCCACGCGAGAGGACATATTCGTATGTTACAGGAGATGTTGGCGGATCAATGGGAGGAACCAATGGCAGTGGCACCTTTGAGGATGGAGAGGCCCACGGAGGGGCATCGACGATCACGATCACCACCTGATTCGGGAGGAGGTGTAAGAGTCTGAGTGAACTTCATAGGAATATAAGAATAAATAAGGATGCCGGCCTGCGAGTCGATGATAGAGAAGATGTATTTGTTTAACATCTAAAATAAAACTAAATATGTATGTTCTTTTGAGTGATGATAAGAATAAGAATGGTTGTGTTTTAAATGTTGTTTTTGTTTGTTTTGAAAAAGGATAAAGATGAACGTTGGCGAATAGAAATACACGAAAAACATTTATATTGACAACACATGATAAGGTATGGTAGGGGATGGTCGAGCTAACCTTGGGAGACTCCATGTCTCCTAAGTGCTGCCTACATAGCCCATTGCACAAAGCAAGGAAGGGCCTCAGACCGATGTAGTTCTCCCTTAAGACCAGGGAGAGGTGAATTCAGGCAATTTAGGTATGGTTAGGCAATTTGTTGGTTGGTAAAAATTTGATGGTGGTAGGGTAATGTTGTTGGCGTTGGTAGGGTAAAGCAAAAGTTAGCATACCCAAGTAGTGGGGAATCGTGTCCTGATTAAGGTCAACACACAATCCTAGAGCCGAGCAAAAGAGGCAAGAGTGTCCCATAGTTGAGGAGAGCTAAACAAACCACATATTAATGTAGGATGAGCTTGAATCCCTAGGTACCTTGCATAGGCGAGAAGTCGATAGGTGAAAAGAGTGGTATAATCACAATATATCGGATATACGTCACGTCCCTTGAGTTTTGTTGCTTTGAAAAATGGTGAGGTGAGGTGGTTGATGTGGGTGAGGGTGCAGAGAACTTATTATAAGATGATTATTCTGATAAAAGAGAACCAAACCTAAATAGACAAGTCCATGACTCAAAAGTGTTTTGAAATACTGCTTTTTTATTTTATTTTATCTTTGGATATAGACGATCGATGTGGGAAGTCTACATGGGATATGTATTTTGTTGTTCTTGAGGTCTTCACAAAGCTGATCAATGCGAGAAGCTTCGATAAAGGTCGATGTATAGCTGTCCTTCAAGGAGCAATCTATTTATAGTAGCTTAGAATGCGGTGTTTATGTATAGCAGTCCTTCTAGGGAGCAATATATATAATAGTAGCAATAGTTTGGCATATAGCTGTCCTTCAAGGGAGCAGTCTATTGTATAATTTAGAGGTCTAGATGTCCGTTGGGCATAAAGCATCTAGTTTTTGTAAGAAGTTTGACTCAAGAAAATCCCATAAGTGTTTTAATTAAGAATGTGTCATTTTGATACTTTGAAGTCATGGACTAGACTAAAAGGGGAAGGCATCTTTTAAGGGGAGGTGATAATCAAACCATGTGAGCTGGATTTTATTCTGAGATGGAAGAAACAAAGTGTATGCGGTGGTAAATGAGCTCAAGGGACGAGCGTAAGGGAGATAAGAAGTGATATAACACTAATTTCAACAGTAGAATGGTCGAAGATGCAAGGCATTAAGGGGCTCAGGCTCAGGTTTACCATTAAGCGAAGCTAAACGATAAGTGCCTGATCCATAAGTGTGAGTGATAATGTAAGGCCCAATCCAATTAGGAGAAAATTTTCCACGTTTGCTCTTTTCTAGTTTGGTTACATGTTGATTCTCTTTGAGGACAAGATCACCAACCTTAAAAGTACGCTCATGAAGTCGTTTTTATCATAAGCACGCTTGATGCGTTTTTGGTAGATTTGAAGGTGATCAAGAGCCATAAGACGACACTTGTCAAGAAGCTCTAATTGGGCTAATCGCTCTTGGCGGAAATCATCATTAGTGAGAATATCCCGAAGAGATATTCGAGGGAGGGTATTTGTATTTCGAGAGGCAAGGCAAGCCTCGGTACCATATACCAAAGAAAATGGTGTGGCATTAGTGGAGGTACAAATTCTAGTACGATAAGCCCAAAGGGCAAAGGGAATGTGATCGTGCCAATTTCTTCTGGACTCATTAATGACAACTTTCATGAGAATTTTGGTTAGGGTTTTATTAGAAGATTCAAATTGACCATTGGCCTGTGGATAGTAAGGTGATGAGAAACTAAGTTTGATACCAAAGTTGTCACAAAGGTCTTGTAACAACTTATTTTTAAAAGATTTACCATTATCTATTATTAGGCGATGAGGAATACCAAAACGACAGATAATGTGATGGTTAACGAATTTGACAATTTTTTCTTTTTTGATTGAAATGAGTGGAATGGCCTCCACCCATTTTGTGTAATATTCGGTTGTTGTGATTATCCAACGGTGACGTTGTGAAGAAGGCGGGTGAATCTCACCAATAAGGTCTAAACCCCATTGTGAGAAAGGCCAAAGATCTCGTGCGACCTATAGTGGATGGCTAGGAGTATGTTGAAGGTTGGCATGTTGTTGACACATAACACAATGCTTAACATATTCGTAGCAGTCGTTATTAAGAGTAGGCCAATAATAACCTAGGTGAAGGATTCATTGTTTGGCCACGACAAGGCCACTAAAATGTCCACCACAAATACCGTCATGGACTTGTTGGATGGTATAGGTGACCTCTCGCGCGGTGAGACATCGAAGGAGGATGCCATCAAAGCCATGTTTATAAAGGAGTCCCCCCATAACGACATAACGAGAAACACGTTTAAGAAAAGCACGTTTTCCGTTACTAGTAAGGTCAGGTGGGAGAATAGAGGTTGTAAGGTAGTCGTGAAATTGGTGGTACCAGGTATCCTGTGAATTAGTAGACACATTATTTATCATACAAACAACCGGGGCTGAGTAGGATGGGGCAAAAGTTGTTGGACCAAGACGAATATGTCAGAGTCAGTTGGTGAGGCAGGAATTTGTGAGGCTAAGCAAGCCATAGTATCCGTAAATTTGTTAGTGGAGCGGGGAATGGTCTGGATAGAATAACGAGTAAATGAGGTCAAAAGTGAATCCACGTAATGTTTGTACTTTTGAAGTTCCTCATTCTTACATTGGTAGATGCCCATAACTTGATTGACTACCAATTGAGAGTCGCCAAAAATATTAATGGATTTGACACCTAAGTGTAACACAACCTGGAGACCCAAAACAAGGGCCTCGTATTCCACTGTATTATTAGTGCAGGGGAAATCAAGCCGGAATGAAAGAGGCATAGGTTCAGCATCAAGAGGGATGAGAACAACGCCGGCTCCTCCACCGCGCTGGCATTTGGATCCATCGAAGAAGAGGGTCATTTGATATGACTCTTCCCTGAGTGAAAGAGTGGCGATGAGTTCGTCGGGGAAATTAAAATTGGTGAATTGTTCCCCAGGTAAAGGGGCCTCCACGCAAGTTGGTCCGCAATAGTTTGTCCTTTGATTGACTTCTGTTGTACAAACTCAAGGTCGAGGTTGGCGAGGAGCATAAGCCATCGGGTGATGCGTTGGTTTAGATGTGGTTTGGCATACATATAATGAATGGGGTCCGTGTTGGTGATGACAAAAGTTTTGTGATTCAGGAGGTAATGTCGGAGTTTGGTGGCTACGAATGATAGGGCTAGGCACAATTTTTCTACATGTGTATACCTAGTCTCGTAATCCATGAGAGTACGACTTATATAATAAACGGCTTGTTCTCGACGTGTCGAGTCCCGATGTGCGAGCATGGCTCCTATAGCATGGTCAGTGGCAGAAAGGTAAAGGTAGAAAGGGCGATCATCCTGAGGTGGAATAAGCACGGGTGGCTGCAAGAGATAGGATTTGAGAGCTTCAAAGGCTTGGTGACACTCTTCACTCCATTGAAAGGCAATTTCTTTTTAAGAAGGTGATGAAAAGGTTGACATCGATCCGAGAGTTGGGAGATGAAACGCCGGATGGATTGAAGTTTACCCTGCAAACTACGTAATTGTTTGAGGTTTTTGGGTGGGGGCATTTCTAGGATAGCTTTTACTTTAGATGGATCGACCTCAATGCCACGCAAAGAGACGATAAAGCCAAGAAGTTTTCCCGAAAGAACACCAAAGACACATTTCTTTGGTTGAAGCCGGACTAAATATTGTAACAGGTGATCGAAAATAATGGTTAAAACATCGAGATGTTCACTGCGATGTTTAGATTTTCCAAGAAGATCATCGACATAATCCTCAAGGATAGTGTGCATAATGTCATGAAAAATGTAATTCATAGCCCGGCCGATAGTCGCACCAAAGATTCTTAAGGCCAAATGGCATGACACGATAACAAAAGGTTCCCCAAGGAGTTATGAAGGTAGTTTTATGTTGATCGGCCGGGGCTACCAAAATTTGATTGTATCCCGAAAAACCATCCATGAGAGAAAGCATTTCATCGCCGCAGTGAGAGATCAACAAGTTGATCAATACTTGGGAGGAAGTCATCCTTGAGGCAAGTGAGGTTAAGGTCTCGGAAATTGCATATCCGAAGTCCCCCATCGCTTTAGTGACAGTACGATGTTAGAAATCCATTGAGGATAGTCATTAGGCAAGATGAAGGAAAGAAAGAAGTCATCAAGCTCTTCTTTGACCAAGAGGGCAATGCGTGGATGCATTTTTCTCAGTTTTTGTTTGACTGGTTTGGAATCGGGGTTTAGGGTGATGTTATGGACGGAAATGGTAGGATCAATTCCTGGCATGTCAGCGTAGGACCAAGCGAAAGCTTGGTCAGGGTATGACGGAGAAAGGTAGTAAAGGCGGCTTGTTCTGATGTGTTAAGGGATTGTCCGATCTTCACAATGTGAGGATCCTCCTCTGTGTGGATGTTGATTTCTATAGTCGACTCATTCAACATGGTTTGAGTTTCAGACGGTAAGGCGCGTTGAATATAGGAGTCATCCGCCCCAAGGTAAGTGAGGATGGAGTCGTCATCCTGGCACTCAACAACATTAATCAAAGGTGAATCCTCTTCGATCATGTCTGGATACAGAAGGGGAAGAGAAGATGGGTCCTCATTATCGCGTTGATAAGTGAGAGGACCTATGAAGATAGCATTTATGAAAAAAAAAAAAAAAAGTTAGGAGGGATAGATTCAGGGTCTATCGACTCTGTGGGTGATGATGGCAAAGTGGGTGATGATGGTTTGGTAGGGGTGACGTCGTCGTCTTCCAGGATACAACTGACACGAGGTTTCTCCGGTGTAGGTGTTTCAGGAAAATCGAGATCACTGCGATCATTGTGCTTGCGTGTAGTCACGGGAATGAGTGTATGTAGGCCTTGTTCATAAAGACCAAAACCAAAGCCTTTCCAAGCACAAAGGTGAGTCAAGAAGGTGAGGGCGAAATGACGATTTGTCAAGTATTGAAAATTGATTGAAGGGAATCACATCAAAAGGAGGTTCAGGGGTAACGGAGGATGCGTCAACACCCCCATACGTTAGGTTGGTGTGCAATGGGGTGGTCCGTAAGAGATTACCTCCCCCACGCGACGGTCATAGGTGGGATGTGCATGTAATGCAGTCCGTACTCTGCGGGTATGGAAAGAGCTAACGTTATATAGGCGGTACTCCCCAGTGTAAGGCGTTGAAAAACATCTACTAAGGGGTCGAGGTTGGGATGTTATCTACGGGAAAGGAAGTAATATTTGTAACGAAGGTTTCATTGGTTGAAGGTGTAGGTGCGTTGAAGTGGATGGTCAAGTTAGATGAACGGGTGTCTTGACTGGTACAAGCACATCATTAGGGTGATACAACATATTGCAAGTTTTGAAGGGGGGAGGATCAGCTTTTATGGTGTAGGACTTCCCCTCGTACTCAAATTTTATGCATCTATGTAAAGTGGAGGGAACGCATCCCATAGCCCGATCCAAGGGCGGCCCAACAACATATTGTATTGGAACTCTCCCTCAAGGACGTAGAAGAGTTCGGGTAGAGTACGTGGTCCTACACGAATGTTAAGGATCACGGTGCCTAAAGTAGAAGTAATAGCATCATTGAATGATCGCAACATGATGGGGTTGGCACACATGCAACTAGAAGGGATATTCATTTGTTGGAAGGCTTTTGAAGAGATGATGTTTAGGCTAGCGCCCCCGTCAATCATAACACGACGTACCCGAATATCCCGAACGTACGCTGAGATGAAAAGAGCAGGGTCAGGATCTTCGGCACCAAAGTCGATAATTTCATCTTCGGAGAAACTGACAGCAGCGGCTTGCTGTACAGAGACAGAAGTGGTTGGGGAGATAGATTGTTTGGTGAGCGAAGCAACGTGATTGGGTGTTAGAATAGAGGTAACAGGAAAGGTTTCATTAGGTAAAACCTCTATCCCTTGAAGGATTTCAACGAGAGCTTGTCGATGAGATTCAGAAGTCTGAATGAGATCATACAGTGTCATTTTTACAGGTGATTGGTGAAGCTGTTTGATCATAGTTCGGTGGGCAATGCCATTAGAGACGGGATAGGTGGGTCCGCGAATAACCACTTTAGGTGGTGGTGCAATCGGGATGGTGGACGGAGAAAGAGATGCCGTAGGTGTGTTTTCTTTCACTTTCCCATTGTTTTTCTGCCCTCGAGTAAAGAACACTAATCATATTGATCTCGTGAATACGAGAGGAGAAGATGGTAGGGATAGGTCATGGTTTTCTTTAGAGGTGGGGCTGTAATAATGATAGATCTTGGTGAGGTGGGGACAGGTGGTATAGGAGAGGGAATTGAAGCTAAAGGTCTCTCTCTTCGTAAGTTATCTTTCTTAACTTTTCTATCTGAGAGAGGTGACTGACGAAATATGGCTTTCAACGCTTTGCATCCCTCTACGTCATGTCCTGGTGTGTGGTGGTAAGCGCAGATTTTAGACTCATCGTAACCTATTGGTCGAGGTTTAGATGGATCATAAGGTCTAAGTGGGGGTAGGGAAATGGTCGCATTCTCTATCAACATAGCAAGGATTTTGGCGTAAGACCCTTTGAGTGGGTCAAAGTCAGAGGAAGAGGAGGTTATTGACTGGGTCGATTCTGGTGATGACGTGGTATGGTTGGTTTGTATGGGTGGTGGTTTAGCCAAGGAGTTTTGATAATGGGTTTTAACTAAACATGGCTTCTTTGACGTAGAAGCTAGGTTGGATGATGAGGCCACAGATGATGTGGTATTAGAAAACAACCACGGAGAAATAGGAGTGACAGAAAACAAATCTTTTGATAATGGAATTTGTTTAGGGTTGATAGGTGGACAGGATACGCGGGGTGATGGTGTTGCTATACCCTTGGATTTCTGTATGGGTACAGAAGGCGTAGGTCGCTTAAAAGAAAATGCAGGAGGTATGATATATTGATGTAAGGTAGAGGGATGGGGTCCCAATATGGAAGGTAAGTGTGACGACGAGGGTTTTAGTTGTGTTAACGGCATAGATTGAGGAGATTGAGTCTGTCTCCTAATGGGATGGACGGCTTTATTTTTAGATAAATCAAGCCGCTTAGGTGGATGTGTTAGACTAGGTATGGGTGAGGTCCCAAGCGTAGGGGAAGATTTGGTTAGGTTAATAGAAGTGGATGAGGTATTTGGTAGAGATGAGGGGGGTGAAGATGAGGACATAGGCATTTTAAGCTTCTGTAAACACTTCGGGTATATGGTAGAGGCATCAGGATCGGTCATTTATATTTGAGTAGAATATGGCGTACTCAAACGTTCCCATAGGACCTGTCTATCTTCTGGGGAATGACAGTCCTCACGTGTGAATAGGAACTTTTGTATGGAAGAAAGGTGGGTTGTGATTCCGGTCCACTGTGGGTGTGATACAGGGGGTAGGTGAGGCACTGTATCGATAGGCGTTAAGAGGTCAACCGGTTGCTGAAAAGATTTAGGTGATGAAGGACTAATAGGTAGGAGGGCGTGTTTGAGAGGATCCATCATGTTTAAAGAATGTGGTGATGTCGGTTCAAGAGGTTTCTCGTCTAAGGATGACAAAAGAAGTGGCGAGCCTTCCTCTTGTACAACAAGAATGGTAGAAGGAGACGTTTGGGAAATAGATAAATTAGATAACATCCGCTCATAGTCTTGCAAGGATGTGGTATAAGAAGGCTCATTTGTGAGAAGGGAACTCTGGGCAGTTACTTCCTTGATGGGTAAAGGAACGGAAAGGATTTCAGTTTGTCTTGATAGCGAGGAAGGGGGTTTGATTTCCTGCGTTAGTGAAGAGGTTTGATTCAGAATTTGTTCGATGGAGGTCTTTGGCTAGGAATCGAAGATTGCATGGATCTCATGAACACTCTCCTCGCTAAGATATCTTGGTTTAGATTACTGTTAGAAGAATGATTCGGGAATGGTTTGTTGAATATTTTCAAATTTCGGTTAGCAGGGGCGTTAGGATTATCGAGGGCTATATCCCCCGCATCAACCATTTCCTGCACTATGTTTTTCAACATCTTGCAGTTCTCATGACTGTGTCCCTTCACGCGGTGGAAGTTACAGAAGTCATTTTCTTTGTACCAAGAAGGTATGGCGCGAGTGGAATCAAACCCGGAATGAGGTTTAACAGGAGGTAAGGTAATGGCTCCTGCTTTGAGCAATTTTTCCAATATCACACCATATGTTTCTCCCAAGGGAGTGTAGTTGATGGGCTCTGCTTTATACTTATAGGTGGTTTTTGGCGGGGTATTAGACGGTGGTTGGGATTTTACCATCACCGCATGCATGGCCCCTTTTGATTTCGAAGCAGTCGATGGGTGAGGATTGGTGGTGTTAGGTTTGTTGGTGGAATCTTGGGTTCGGAAAGTGGGGTTTTTGTTGCGCAACCGCAATTTCTCTTCTCTCAAGGCTCGAATCTCTAGTTTTGAGCCATAGTAAAGGCCTCGTCAAATGTACAAAGTTTGAATTTGGAGGGTAGGAGAGATGTGTTAGCGCAGCCCACGTAAATGAGCCTCGATAAGTTCGATCCGAGGCAAGGCATACGTAAGTTGGTTGATAAGGCCCCGCCATCGTCCAACGAAATCTGCGATAGATTCGTCTTCAAATTGTCGGATGGCATAGAGGTCGGTGATAGATACTTTCTTGGCAATGTTAATGGAGAAATGATCCAAGAAAGATTGGGCTAGCAATGGTTAAAAGATAAGATTGAGTCTTGGGTTAAAGCAATCGTACCACTCCAAGGCGGGTCCTGATAAGGACATGGGAAAGGTGCGGAGTAGTAAAGCGTCGTCGTGAGCAATCAGATAGCAGGCATGTCTAAATGATCACAAGTGTTGTTGAGGGTCCTCCTTACTGTTAAAGCGGGTAAACTTTGGTAATTCCCATTGAGGAGGATATGAATGAAGGGGGACTGAAGGGTGGATGGGCTCCCGACAAACTTGCTCGTATGTCAAGGCACTACAACTTCCTGAAACAGAAGCCTCCAAATTTTGCATTTTGTCCATCATTTGTTTAATTAAATCAGTAGTTGGATGAGATGATGGTGTGGTTGTGGTAAACGGAGGCAAGTTGGGCCAAGGGCCACCGCTAGACAATGGTGGGGTTAAATGTTGATAAGGTATGGAGGACGAATGTGTTGAGGCAACCGAATAGGGATGTCCTATATAAGTCAGCTTGAGGTTACTAGAATATGTATGTGGAAATGAAAAGTGGGTGGAGCTTGAGAAGGAAAGCTCGTGTGGATAGGTGGCAGAGAGCAAGTCATGAATGAAACAGTCTGCAAGAGAGACGAGGTGGGAGCAGTTGGCGGTAATGACATGTTGGGCCCAAGATTAACCAAAGGAAAGCCAATCATGTGCCGTATGGACCCCTCGAAGCCTGAGGTAGGCGACGGGACTAAGGATGCGGAAGGCAAAACGGAGTTATCAGGCGGAGAAGGGGCTAAATGAGCAGCTATACTGATAGGCATGCCAACAAGGAGTTGACCGTCGGGTGTACGGTCAAGGGTATGAGACAAATAGTATTGTACAGCGCTAGGATTAGCATCCAGAAATTTGGCAAATTCCTTATCTCCTACAGGAATTTTGGGGATCTCACTGGTGTCCGTAGGGTTCCCTATAGAATGTGAAGGGGGTGATTCAGGCAAAGGCACAGAGCAAGCATGTGAAACCATGGTGGCGGCTTGCTTTCGAGTGATAACAACCATGGACAGGAGTACACAGTAGGGTTTCAATCTATCAGGAACAGAAACGGACTCAGAATAGTGAAATTGGTAGGTTGCTGGTTTGTCAGGAACTGTAAAAGACAGTAACCGATATCGGTCTGATAACCGATGTCGGTTAGACTATAGCCGACGTCGGTCAGTTAACCGATGTCGGTGTAAGAAGACTGGTATAAGAAAATATAAGAAGCTACTGATTTGATTGTTAACAACGCTCAGTACATTTATCAAATTGTTCTAAGGTGATCACAGAAGATAGTGTATAACAGAGAAAACAGAACTGAAAACAAGCAAGATGCACACGCAAATCCAGAGACTAACCCTAGGGTTAATTTTAATTATTGTGGGCTTATGCCTTTATACGTGGAATGCTGTCAATCCTAAACAAAAGACTTAGGGGAAATGTCAAGTTTGTTTTGGCTTATAAGGCTACCTCAATCGGGCGGAGGAATACTGCATGAAAAAGGGGGATGTTTTGAGTGTTGTGTTAATTATGAAGTGATTCGATATGTGTTGTGCAAAGTGAAAGTAAGATTAATTTCTGTCAATACCATGGAAATCACCCCCACGTGTACGACACTTACTTAGTCTATGTTCACTAGAATTGAAAACAATGCAAGAATGTAATGCACGTGTTTTAAACCCAAATCAAAAATGATATTCGATGAAGGAAACAAGATGAATTTCACTAATGAGAAACTAGGAAAGCAAGACAAATTCTTTACTAAATATAAAAAAAAGAATAAAGAAGTATATTTCCTAAAACGAAAACAAGCAAGAGAAACAAACCCGAAATGGGTCCCATCAAGGCGTGCAAAAATGTTTCGCATGGAATGTTTCTGCTCGTGTAGAATAGACTTGCTTCTATCCTATCATTCCTTTGAGAAACAGATAAGGGTTAGGGATAGGAGGAATACCTATTGAATGTTGAGATGGTGTGTGCGTACCGTAGAGAAAGATCGATTGACTGTAGCAAGAACTCCTTTTTGTCTTGAAGGACTACCTGCAAGTAAGAATACAGACCACCAGATTTTAATTAGACAATAAATGAGGGAGCTGCCTTAGGCCCAGGAAATATAAAACTTCCTTTCGAAGGTGGTCAGTTCCCCTTTTAATATGAATTAACACAAATGATAACAAAGAAAGCTATTGGAAAATCACGATTTAGGTATCTCGCTACAAAGCAATAGAAGCTAAATTATCAATAATAAAGCGTCCACGTTGTTTGTTCTGCATCGGTCGTTGATAATACGTTCTGTTGAGTTATAGGAATAAACTAGACCGGATCCGAGGTTGTTAGGTGGCAAATAGGCGAGAAAAGGGTTTTGGGGTATAAGTCACAAAGGTGACCGACGCCGGTCACCGGGTAACCAACCACGGTTAGAGAACCTGCTGCCCGGTAGGGGATAAACGATACTGGTAGGGTCAAAGCAATCTAAGTGCTTCGGATAGAGGTTGGTCAGTAAGGTGATTTTGGGGTTATTAAGATTGGGGGATGGCCGAGGGGAATGATGGGAGGATAGGAAAGACTCGAGTGTGGTAAAATGGCCTTAAGGAAATATCGTGGATGTATGGGTGAAGGTTAAGTGCGGATGTTGCTCGGGTAGTAGATCTAGGAATAAACTTATGATTACTATTAATCAACAAAGCTTCAAGAAAATGGTGCTTAGAAACATATATAAAACACTACTCACTAGTCCCCGATGAAGATGCAGTTTCAGGATCCGTGATGATGAAGACAGACCCAAGTTGGATGATCCGACAATCCAAGATGAGTTATCTCCTCTTTCGATGCTCGGATGAGTGTTACTAGGCTGTTATTCAATTTGCAGCCTTGGGCTTGATGTCCTTCTCTGCAAACTCTTCCTGCTTTCTTCACTTGTCTCGCTGCCAAGCAAATATGGATCCTTTCGATGATTTCTCTTTCTCTCGATCAAATGAAAATCCGATCCTTTGTTTTTGGTTGGAAGTGGTCATTTACAGGGAACCGATGGCGGTTACGCAACCGATGGCGGTCAAATAGGAACTGTATCGATTATGTCAAAGCAGGCTATTTTTGGTAAAATAGCCACTTTCTCCCTCCTTTTCTTCCGAGGGATTGGTTGCGGCTTGGTCAAATCATTATGAAGTTGGTTTTAGGTGCGGATGAGGAGTAATTAGTCATAGGTGTGGAATTGGACCAAGTTATAGGTCTTAATTAGGTTAGTTTAGGGTTAAGACTAGGTCATGATGAGGTGGCAAAATGAGGTGGCGTGTATGGCGAGGTGGATTTATTAATTATAAGGTAATTAATAAATAATTGTGTAAGGTTTAGGTGATGAGGTTAGGTTGCGAAATGGGATGAGGGGTACAGGGTGTCGTAAGACACAAATTTGGTGTCTACAGATAGATGGGATTCTCGCGACCAACACATTCCACCTACCAACGGTGAGATGATAGTCACCCCGGAGGGACGTGTTTAGGATCCTGCAGCTTCCGATACCGGGGACGTAGGTGTACTTTCGATCTCCTCCAAGGCCTTGGAGGAGTTGATGCTTGATGATGTTTTGGGAGGGAATGACAGACATGACATTCCATAGTGCTAGCTTGAGTTACTGGGGATGTACATAGCCCGCCCAGAGGAGACGAGGCTAGTTGTCTTATGATGGAGGCGGTGTTCTATTTCGCACCGCGATGCGAGAAAGGGATATTTCCCCACTCGTTGATGGGGTACTACATGACATGATGATGGATCAGACCTATTTTTGCTAGGTGCGGCATTCTGGGTGCAGGCTATATAGAGAGTTGTGGGCATATGGGCGCTACGCAGTTTAGCTTATGCCGCACCTTTTACTACACTACCGGGCCTATGAGAACATAGTTTGTGTGCGCCTAGTGGGTATGCCCCAAGTAGATACATTTCCACAAAGATTGGTGCAGTGGGGTACAGTGAGGGGTACCTATGATTGGAGAAAGATGATCGACAGACTACACATGATGTAAAAGATACTGTCGGTGACTATGAGGGATTTTCTGAGTGGACATCATATGGAGACAATATGTGGGCTATCCCTCATACATGCGGATGCATGATGAGCTAGATGGCCCCTATGCTCTCAACACTATGGGTGTGTGATCATGTCCTCTCGCCAGAGGCCTGATGTGCCCCGTACTCGGCATATAATAGACAATCTATCCCCGCACATCACCGGGTAATCGATAGTACTGCCTCATCTCTCGCCTCCCGCAACCTAGATATAGTAATGCATGTCCTATGGTGTCCCCATCGACTTTGACCCCATACCTATCTTATGGGACCCTATCCCACCCCTTCCCGTAATGGGACCCTATCTCGGTGCCTCGTGGTGGTGCCATCACCCTTGCCCCTGTGCCTATATCCGGTGTGTAAAGCCCCAATCTAGATCATTTCTTCGAATGTTGACAAAAAAATAAGGGTAATGGGCTAGGAGGAATACCGTTGAGATGTTGGTCGTGTGTTTTTGCATGCATATGACTTCTAAATCCACATCTGATCATGAGAGCTTCCTTTTTGCTTGGAGGAACTACCTGAAATGGAACACAAGACCACCAAATCAAAGTTAAACAATATATGCAGTGGATTGCCTACTATGTGCTAGATCCGGGAAGTATGATACTTCCTGATAACCGCCAATCCACTGTTTAAAACAACTTAATGTGAGAAATAAAGGAAATCCTACCAGTAGTTAAAATAATTTAGGTATCTCATTCATCTACAATAAGCAAATTTGTTCACAATAGGCTAGGCTATGATTGAATTTGAAGGTCAAGGTCACCGTCATGGTATTGCACTGTGGTCGTCGGTCAAGTTCGGGTAGTTTAGAGTATTTGGTGGAGACTTTAGGCTCTGATCTGGGTTTCTGGTAAAATACACAGAGACCGACGTTGGTTTAGGTTAACCAACGATGGTTATGGGTGACCGGCGTCGGTATGGTCAGGGTACAGGAAACTCAATAAAACTTGGCTAGGTGATAGATCCAGGGTTAGATGAAGATGGAAGGGCAATGGCCAGATTTGTATGGATCTGAGGTATGTACAGGAATGATTTAGGTCTAGGTAGGGGAAATGTAAGGATGTGGATAAAAATATGGTCAAGTTTGCATGGAGGTAAATGATGGGGGAATATAAATGAAAGCAGAAACTAATAACAGATGTAAAAGGATCTACCGAATGACAAATGAATAGGTGCTGGTTAACAAGACTTACTGTTTGTATGAACTTGATGCCTGGTTGGTAATGGTGGGTGATCAAATGGAATGGACTTGATGTGGTGCTGGCACTTCCCTCGAATGCTCCCGTGAAGACAAATGGCTTCGTGGTTGCTTTCAGTGATGAGATGGATAGAGGGTGCCATGTCGGGAAGCACAAGATGATCCCAATGACGACAGGTTAGACGTAGTTTGGATTGCTAGAGGACATACCTCCACCCTTCCCGTAGTACATGAGAGATGACGTGGAGAGGCCATTTCCTCTACCACAAATTGAACCGCCCACAAGCGCAGGGAACAAGTCGTAGACCGACTGCGGATCAATGATGCTAGAGTGACAGACAGATATGATACAGTGGTGGGTGGCTCATTTATGAGAAGTGCCACCCAGACTGGGGTAGCCAGATTTAGTCACGATCACGGTGTAGAGAGACGACCTACAGGGGTAGGTGGCGACCCTGATTACCTAGTTGGGTATGGTGCACAAACAACATTGCTTGATTCGAGGCGGAGGTGGCCGAGTTACATGCACATGTGTCCGATCTTGAGCCCGATGGCCCAGGGTGGGGATGGAGATGGAGATGGCGATGATGGTCAAGTGGCCTCCCTACGAGCATAGGCGACAGGGGTTACAGGCGCTAGCCGCATGCACAAGCACATATTGGGGCTTTACAAGCCCGTATACAGCACACGGGGCAAGGGCCAATGGCACCACCATAGGCATCGAGACAGGGTCCCATTTCACAGGTAGGGGTGGGATAGGGTCCCACAGATAGGTACAGGGTCAGAGGCCGATGGGGCCACCACAGATAGTACTGTATCAAGGTCATGCGGAAGTGAGAGATGAGGCCGGTATTATCGAGACCAGGCTGATGACAACAGCAGGATAGATTGTCTATCATATGCCAAGTACATGGCACAACAGGCCTCTAGCGAGAGGACTAGATCACGCACCCATAGCGTGGAGAGCACAGGGGGCCATCGAGCCCCAAGACATGGTTAGGGTGAGGCCACTAGTTCCTGAGGCCAGTTCTAGTTGATGTACCAGTAGGGACGTAGCCACCACCTATGATGGGTGGGGAGATGTTAGTAGGTTATGAGACGAGGGCCGAGGAGGTAAAGGGGACAAAGCGAGACAGATAAGGAGGATGTCTGCCATGATGATGCCTGATATATGGATCCTGATTTTGACGTAGTTTTTATTTTTGATATAGACCAGCCTACATGCCAAGATTTGTTATACTTTTGATCATATACCAGCCTGCGTGCTGAAGATGGTGAGGCTGTATATGAGAGATTTTGAGAGATGTATATTATTTTGATATCAGTGTGTATTGGATGGATACACACCTAGTTTTATGATGAGGTGGATGACATTTTTATGTACTTTGATGTTGATAGACTGTGATGGTTTATGCATAGATGGGATTATGGTAGGTGTGTTAGGCATGGATTGAGTCAGGTTATAAGCATGGATCGAAAGTTAGGTTGTTGTCTAGGCATGGATTGAGTCGTGTTTAGGCATGGATTTGTCATCACCAATCGCACTATGATAATTCTCCACCAGAACTCCTCGTGCTATGATTATTTACTAATGCACAACTTTTAGTTTGGTGGATGTAATATGGAAACACAACAACAAACATAACACAAGAATACCATAGACTATGATACGAAGGAATGATGACAAATCTGAAATATAAGTGTAAATTATAATATCAACATGAAATTGTTACAATCTCACCCATGAGGTACTTCAAATGTTACTAACTTCACTTTCCTTCCAACAATAACTATGGGAGAAACTTCACAATTACACCTCTTAATGGCTTCTTTAACACACTTACTCATACAATATTTCTCACTACTTCCTTCTATACTAAATGAGGGGGTGGACTCTCTATTTATAGAACTTTCAGGCTTATTCACCTTATCTCTAAGATAGGATAAGAAATCTACTGTGACGAATCATATTCCATACCTTAACTCTTATCTTTACATGAATGTATTTTTGTGTTGATCCTCTTGGGCAAGTAAGATTTGGTTATAACCCGAGAAGCAATCCATGAGTGATAGCATTTTGTGACCAAAGTGGTAAGGTCAACCAGTTGGTCAATACCAGGTAGAAGGAAGTCATTTTTGGGTAGGCTAGGTTGAGGTAATGAAAATATGTGCAAATGCAGAGTCCCCTTGTCACCTTAGTGACAAGAAAAATGTTAGAAATCTAACAAGGATAATCAATGGGTACTATGAAGGAAACGGAAAGAAGGTGTTGAAGTTCTTCTTTGGTGAGAAGGGAAATGTGAGGGTGCATTTTTCTTAGTTTTTGTTTGATGGGTTTTGCATCCTGAATGGTTATAATATTGTGAACCACTATGGTGGGGTCAATACTAGGCATGTATGCGTAATACCAAGCAAAAGCGTGGTTATGGTTTTGAGAAAAGAGGTGATGGATTCTTGTTCAAGTAGAATCTAAAGATTGACTAATCTTGAGGATGTGTGGGTCATCCCGAGTATGAATGTTGATCTCGATAGTTTATTCATTCAACATGATTTGTGTCTCGTGAGGGTAACGAACGATGAATATATGAGTCTTATGCACCAAGGTAGGTGAGTATAGATTCATCATCCTGACATTGAACGACATTAATCAAGGTGTATCATCATCGATCATTTCAGGATACATGAAGGGAAGAGAGGAAGGAGCCTCACCCTCGCGTTGATAAGTCAGAGGCCCCAAGGAAATGGTGTTTATGAAAAAAAAATTCAGGAGGGATGGATTATGGACCCATCAAATTCGTTGGCGAAGGTGGTGATGAAGGTGGAGCGGGTGAAGAGGGTGGAGACCGATGTCCTCGATGAGTTCAATGCAGCCTACTTGGTAGATGGTTCAAAGAAAGACGATACCACTATGGTTGTTATGTTTGCGGGTAGTACATGGAATAACAATATGACGTCCTTTCTCATAAAAGCCAAAACCAAAACCCTTCCACGCACATTGGTGCATGAAGGTGTGGGTGAAATGACGATTGGTGAGTGATTGGAAGTCAAGTGGAAAATGGGCAGGTTTTGACGGTGGTTCGGTGTGTAAGTGGTAGTATCAAGTCCCCCATAGGTGATACTGGTACGAAGGTGAGGAGGGCCATAAAGGAGGTGTTCTCCTATGCGATGATCATAGCGAGGGTGTTGGTGAAGACTTCCATACTCATGTGGAGTAAGGAATGTGTTGACACTATATAGGCAATACTCCCCCAAAGTGAGGCGTTGAAAAATGCCTTCCAAGGGATCGGTGGTTGGTATGCGAGTAGTGGGAATAGATGATGTGTTAGTGGTCGACACGAAGGTGGAGTGAACGGATTGGGAGGTTAATGGTTCAACCGTGAAGGTTGTGGCAGCGGTAGGAATGGAGGAGGCATGTGTGGTTGAGGTAGCGACTGTGATCTTGGTAAGCGAGAGGTGTAGGTGAAGTGGTATTGGTCATGGAGGTAGACGCCTTAATGGGTATGAGCACATCATTGCGTTGGTAAAGTATGTTGCATGTTTTAAAAGGTTACTGATCAGCAGTAATAGTATAGAGTGTCATTCATGCTCAAAATTTACACAATGATGCAAAGTGGAAGGAACACAACCCATGACATGAATCCGTGGTCTCAACTAAGCAACAAAGTTATATTGAAATTCCCCTCCAAAACATAAAATAACTCTGAACAAGTGAGGGGGCCCACGTGAACGTGGAGGATGATAGTGCCTAGTGTAGAGGTGATAGCGTCATTGAATGAATGCAACATGACAGGATATTTATGCATGCAATTGTCAGGTATGCGCATTTGAACGAAAGCATGAGATGAAATGATATTAATGTTTTCACCGCCAATCGATCATAACACGATGTACACGTATATCATTGATGTGGACATAGATGAAGAGAGATGGGTCCGGGTCATTGGTTTTATGTGGTGTGATATCTTCCTCTGAGAAGCTAAGGGAGGCTACTTGGTGAGTAGGTTGAGGTGTGGATAAAGGTGGAAATTTGGTGAGAGAGGCTACATGATGGGGTGTGATGATGGAGGCTACGGGTGTAGGGTCATTCGGTAAAACCTCAATAGATTAAGGACCTCCATGAGAGCTTGATGATGGGATTCCGAGGTTTGGATGAGGTCATATAAGGACATTTTGAGGGGGGATTGGTGTAGTTGTTTGAGCATCGCACGGTGTGTGACCCCATTAGAAATAGGATATGTGGGATTGCGGATAGTGATTTTAGGTGTGGGTGTAGATGGTATGTTGGGTATAGGATTGGTTGGTGAGTCAGTTGCCTTTTCCTTGCCTTTGTCCTTCTAAGCATGGGTAGCAACATGGATCATGTTGATCTAAGGTGGGGAGGTAGGTGAGGTAGGTGAGCCATGAAAGGTAGAGCGACATGAAGGGAAAAAGCCCAGTGGCGGGAAGGAAATTTTTGGGATGAGTTGGGTACATTGACATTTGGGTAGAGGTTTGGCGAGGTCATTGATGCACACCATGTTAATTTCAAATCTCGGAGGTGGTTCTAGGAGCTGTGGGGGTGGAGGTCATGGTTGTTGAGTAGGCAATGAGGGAAGGACTATGGGAATGGGTGCTGGTGAAATGAGGTCCTCATCAAGAAGGTCGTCATCATCAAAGTTTGCTTCAGGAGGACACAACTGGATAAGGATGGTTTTCAAAGCCTTGCAGTTCTCCACATCATGTCCTGGCACATGATGGTAGGTGTAAATTTTAGTGTCATCAAACCCTTTTGGCTTAGGTTTGAGAGAGCCATAAGGTCTAAACAACGATAATGTGATGATATAAGTCTCAAGGAGGTTGGTTAAGATTTTTGCATAGGACCTTGCTAGTGGGTCGCAATGGGAAGTGAAAGTGAGTTTGGGCATAGGTGCGGTTGATTGTTGAGGAATGGTCTTTGCAGGAGGGGGAGTGGGTCGAGCTAGGGTTTTAGGTGCTAGCATGGTCTTGGGTGTTGGTAGTGTTTACTTGGGTAGGGGTATGGTAGATGAACTGGCAGGAGAGTGTGTGGTTGTTTTGACTACCTTATTGGAGGGTAACAAATTTTTGTCTTTGGGTCGCACCTCCTTGGGTAAAAGTGATATTGGCATATGATATCTAGAGGGAAAAGTAAATGGGGAAGAGGGTGAGTTACCCATGGGGATAACGGAGGTGTTATGAAGGTAGATGATGCGGGTCATGCAGGGGGTGTGAGGGACAGAGACTGAAGTGTAGTAGGTAGTGAAGAAGTTACTGAGGGTATTAGAGGTATGGGTGGTAAAGATGTTGCAGGTTTGGGTATAAGTCATGTCAGTGCCCGGTACATTAGAGGTTTACGAGGAAGGAATGGGCTATATTATTTTTTTGGTTTACCGGTGGGTGGAGGTTTCTTAACCATGCAGGGAGGTTTAGGTCCTAAGATGGATAGAAGGGGTGAAGGTGTGATTGACGCAGCTGGGGTATGACCTCTATGGGCTTGGTTCTTTTGTTTGGGTGCTGAAGTAGGTTTGGTGTTGACTTTGGAGGATGTAGCTAAATCTAGTTTGATAGGTGGATGAGTAAGGTTGGTGGTTGGGGTGACCCCTAAGGTAGTAATAGGTTTAGTCAAGGAAGATGATGTGGGTGTGGGTTTGGATTTAGATGCATGTTGGGTTATGGGTAAAGGTGTCTCATTGAGCTATGGTGGGTGTCGTGGTAGAAGTTGTGATAGAGGTGGTTGTACTCGGTTCGATTGGTCGAATATTTTTGGGTAGATAGTGGAAGTGTCAGCAAGTGACATCTGCATTTACATTGAGACAGGAAGCAGAAGATGCCCCCAAAGTAAGGCTCTGTCCACATAATCTAAGTGATTGGCTAAGCCCGAGAATGACATAGCTATAGGTGAGGTTGATGAGGACCTAATGGTAATTCCCATAAAATTTTTCTTAGAAACGGGGAATTTGCTAGCTTCAGCTTCCATGGGTAAGAGAGCCAAAAGTAAGTCTCAGAGGATCTTGGGTAGCTAATGGAGAATGATCACCTAGAGGAAAAGGTATCTCTACTGGGTCTTTGATAGGTGGAGGAGATGATGGGTGCTCCTATATGGGTGGAGGAGATGATGGGTGCTCCTCTGTGGGTGGAGGAGATGGTGGGTACTCTTCTACGGGTTGGAGAGGTACTGCGGGTGACGGCTCTCTAGGTGGAGAAGCCAAGGGTGAAATAGTCTTGATATTAATGGAAGGCTCCTCTACGGGTGATGAAGGAGGTGAAAGGTGGTCCTTTGTAGGTGGAGGAATAGGTGAGGTGGGTTCCAATGCAGAAGGAGGACTTCTGGGCTAGAATTTCCTCGATGGAAGGAATATGAGGTAATTGGGAAGCAACAGGTGTATCGCTGAAAATAGCATGGACCTCGCAGGTATGGCTATTATGAATTGAAGTCTCTCCGGTTTGATTAGTAGAAGGGGCATGATTAGGAAAGGGTTTCTTGAAGATGTGTAGGTTTTGATTGGTAGGTGCGTTAGGATTATCCACGGTTAACTCGCCTTTCTCAAGCATTTATTTGACAATATATTTGAAAGTGATGTAATTACCATCACTATGACCCTTTACTCGATGATAATTATAAAATTCGTGTTCTTTATACCATGCGGGTGTGGGGTGAGCAGGTCAAAACCAAAGTGTGTGGTTTTATAGGAGGAAGGGTGATGGCACCGCTTTTAATGAGCTTTTCTAAGATAGAAGAATAAGGCTCCCCAATGGGGTGTATTTCCATTATTCTCGTCTCGAATTGAAAAGTCCGAACGGGTGAGAGATTAGATGAGGGGCTAGCCCCGATTTGACGGATGAGCTAGGCCAGCTTTGAGTACCAACACCGCTGCGTTAGCGATCCCATGGCCTTTTGTTGGCATGAAAATCTCTCGTGTGGTGGGCAGATCTATGGATGACGAGTGAAGCAGTGTATGCGAGGCATAGCCCCTCTTTGAGTCAAAGAAAGTGAAACCGGTTTATTGCTATTCTACCAAAGGGAATGCATGCAAGTCTCACAATATTCCACCTTCGGGGTTTGGGATCTTATCCCGGTTGGGGTGTTTCCAACTATGAAAAGAAAGGAAAGAGAAGGAAAGATGAAGATAGGATAGATAGATCCGAAGGGAGAAAAGAAATGAATTCCAAAGCAGAAAGATCGAGAGGTCTATGTTTTGGGATTGGTAATAAATGGAGCCAAACCTACTTGCATAAACGAACAAAGCAATACTGATGAACAAATGAAAAAAAAGTAGAGGTAGATTTAATAGAATAAACATACAGATCTAACATAAGAAAGTTCGATGCATAAAATGTATATTCAAAGACAAAGTCTCAATATTGTATTAGTATTTTCTTCATTACAAAAAGTGCAAAGCCTTTTCTCCTTACTTCTATTTTTTATCTAAAAGCATCCACCACCTCGAATATAACAAGTATTCAAGTATTTATAGGAGGAGAAGAGAGAAGGCAAAAAGAAACCAACAACTAATTACAAAATATCTACAAGATATCTAAAAGTCAACTGTTGACTTGGGCAACTTAGTGGATGACAACATCCCATGGTGCAACATTGATGATGTCATCATTTGTGCCAACATACTTTTAGATATTTACAAAAAGAAAGCCAAGAGGAAGAAGTCTATTCATCGTCATCTTCGTGGCCGGAAGGGAGTATCTTACTTACGCTCAAGAGAGACAATGTGGAATTGAGCCCGGTATTCCATGAATTTACCGACCATCGGCTGAAGTTGATCATGGGCAGGACCTCGGTATGATCACCGATGACCTCGCAAGTCTCCCCGCTCATCTCTCGATTTTTTCGGGAGCTTGAAATATTCATTACCTACCTCCATCGTACTCCACAAAATCGTGGCAGCCAAAAGGTTATTGATGGATTTAGTGTCAAAAGTGACTTTTGGCCCTAGCCCTTGTGAGACGATCTCCTCGAAGATCCAAATAGTTTCATCTACCTTCCTCAAGGAAAAATAAGAAGTGAACAAGCCTGCAGACATTCTTAGGACGATTTGCTCCATTTGCTGTATTGCATCCAGGACTTCCTCCTTGATTTTTTCTATCTTCTCAGACAAATTCCATCTGATCGACCCAGTAGTCCAATGTAGCAAGGATTTTGTTGGGTACCCTGAGGTGATCGAAAATGCTGAATTTTACTAAATCATCGACTGAGCAGTTGAGCATCTTCTGGAATGTCTCATGTTGCAACCTAGCATGGTCTAACTCTTCGGAGATAGGTCCCGCAATCACCAGAGTTCCTTGTTCACCCGACCAATGTTCTGATATAACTCGGTGAACTTGACAATTACTTCCTCGTTGTCTTTGAGGATCTGGTCTCTCCAGCGGATACTGCCATGCCTTGTTCACCAATCTTGGCGTATTCATTTATCTTATCTTGGCTTAGGACCTCAGGAGTTTTGGTGGTAGTTGTAGGAGGTGCACTACCCATTTTCTGCAGGGCATGGAGAAGATGCTTGTTCTGCTCTTTTAGTAGCCTCTTCTCTTCCTTTGCTTCTTGAAGCTTCTTGCAAAGGGCATCCACCGCAGATAGGGCCTCTCCTTGAAGGCTCTCGATGACGTTCCCATTGTGACCTATGTCACTGTATAATCTGTAGGGGATAGATCCTTTTTATCTTTTGAGGGATCGGGATACGCAATCTCCATCACTCTTTCTCTCGATGCACTCTAAGAGAAGTGGGTTATCGGTTTTGCTTCTTAGCCCCTTTTGTTAGGATGATGAAAAGTCCATTGGTGTAATGGGGACTTTCCTCTTATGCTGACTCAGGTGTTGGGAGATCCATGCCGGACTTAAGGGAGTGGGACCAGAGGTGGAAGAGGGAGCAGCTACAGTGGATGAGGGAAAATGGGTCGAGACACTTGGTGGCGGCATCGAGAGAGAGGCCAAGAAAGTGCTCACGGGAGGAAGAGACACTGTAGGGGAGGTATTCATGGGAATGGAAGGGAGCTAAGAGATGAGAGAAGAAATGGTGGGGGACAGCACCGCAGAGAAGAGAAAATGGAGGAAGAGGAAGGGGGAACAATAGAAGATGGGGAGAGGATACGACCAAAGGAATGGTTGCTTGAGTCATATGAGGAGGAGGGGAGAGAAGGGATGGTGGGAACCTCCATGGTTGTAGCAAGGGCAACATCCCGAGTGGATGTGCCCATTGAACACTCTCTCGCCACTCCTTTTTCTCGGGAATACTAGAGTTACAACCTGTTCTGTGCGGGGAAGGAGGGCTCTCGGGGCTTCTTCTTGAATGGAGCTTGATTCTCCCTCTTTATCTTTGCCTTTTCCCTTTGGTAGATGCTTTAACCTCGTAGGAGCGTTGCCCAAAGGGGGCGTGGTGAAATCTACTCCAAGGTAGATAAGGCCATTCATCCCGCACCAATGCTCTGCTTCACCGTAGTGTGTCATTAACCCTTACCTCAATGGTATGAGGTGCCTTTGTCCTATCAATTTCAGCAAACGGATAGTTGTCCCCATCCGTGTCTAGATATACTTGATCAACTTCTTGATCGGTTGTTTGGAAACCTTTTGGAACAATGGCCATGCCATATTTAATAATTTCCGCTAGGGCCAGGCAGGAGTGATCCTTTCTCCTGAGTTCGAACTCGTGATACAGGTCGATGTAGATGTCCTCGATTTGTGGAACATGGATCGGATCGAGTTTTGCCTTTGGGAGGCAATTTCTTGGATCAAAGGTGGGCCTTGCTAGGAAATTGTGCTTTAGGTTAAGTAGTTCCAGCTCTCTGAACATTTCCCGGGGCTTGGTGGGAAATGCAGGTGTACTCTACCCACCGTGAGGGGGAAAGGAGTTCCACCCTTCTTCCTTTTCAGGCACTTCTTGTGATATGTTATGAGTTGCCTGGATAGCTCCAACAGGATCAACTTAGGGCCTACATACCTTGACAATTTGGTGGGCTCCCCCAAGAAGTTGGCTGCTTTGAGATAGGTGAAGGTGGGGAATTATGTAAATAACACCCCCACTTCTCGATTCTGCATGACTATGCTCTTGGTCATCCGACCGTGAGTCATATTGGGCCTCAAAAGGTAGATAATGCCACAAAAAAGGCATCATTGATCTTGGTGAACTTTGGGATGCTATTCTCCACCTCAACTTTAGGTAGTATTCATATATTTTCACCCGAGGCCAAACCTCACATCGGCTCAAGCGCTAGATAGTCTCTCTCGAGGCTCAGCAAAGTGTAGACTACGTAGGAGTTCATGTAGAACCTCCCCGTTATGGTGAGTTGTTGAGTTGCTCGAGATAGTGCTGCTTATGATTTCTCGCCCATTCAAAACGCTAGGGCAAATTTTTTATTCATGGTCTCCAGATACCAAGAATCCATTTGTGGAAGTAATGGGCATCGAAAGCACAAATACTCTACTTAGGAAGGTGATGGTATCACTCAATTCCTTAGAGAAGTCATTACGGTGAATAACCTGTGGCCACCGGTTATCACCTTCTTATTCTTCAAGTACACCTCGCTTCATTAACCGCATGCACTTGTCTTCATTTTCCTCCCATGCCTTGGTGCAGTCTTCTCATGGCTTACGGCCACAAAATGCCGTGGTGGGGAATACCTAGCATAGTCTCGAAGTGTCGGGCGTGAGGTTGATTATGACCTCACCCTTTTCATTCTCTACACACCTTGTGTCTTTTTATAACAACGGGCCACCACCATCATAAATTCATTATTCACCGCACTGACGGGATTCCCTAGAAAATGCAGACCAATGCCTACCAGTTTGTCCATCCAAGGACTGCCTGTGACCCTCCTGGTTCTAGCCCAAAAATCATCCATGTTGATGTGGCCAAGTTTGGAATCTCTTATGTCTAGGTCACATTCTACCTAGGACTCGGGCATTCTGACCCTTTGATATTTGTATTTCATCTCTTCCTCTATGAGTTTGGCCTTACCCTTTGACTTGGTTGGCCTCTTGCTTGATGTAGACATATGCGGATCTCGAGTTCGATTGCTGATCTCGTAAGAAGAAGGAGTGAAGTCCAATGCAGAAGAGCCATGTTAGCTGTTAGATCTTCCATCAAAGCTCTATAGAATGAGGAGTTAGTAATTTAAAAGCCTTTGGGTGCAAGGTGCAGGAAATTTACAGTCATAGGGTTAAAATTATGGCACACCAAGTGGAGTGTTACAAGGAAGAAATTAACACCAAAGGGCGCAGGGCGTAGGAAATTTAAATAAAACATTGTTGTTGTTGTAGACAGATGTGCGCCTATGCCATTATATGAGGTTTTATACTGGGCAAATAAAGTTGGTGTAAAGCATGAGAGGACAGGATGCGCCAAAGGTGCAGGTATGGGATATGTTGCATGGACTTTTGGTGTGCCAAGGGCACAACATCATTTTGTGTATCACTAACTTTATGTGCGTCAAAGGGGCCTTTGGCACGGCGTAGGAAAGGATTGTAAAACAAACATTGTTGGTGTAAGCAGGATTGCACCTGCACCGGGGTTAGGATTTATTTGGTTTTGCACGGCACAGAAAGGATTCATGCTGCAATTGGGGATAGGTACGCCCTCTTGATGCGACTGTGTTTTATGTAACAGGAAAGGCGTTTGCACCAAAGGGAAAACCGTGGGTAGAAATGATAACTTTTTAGGTTTTCTCTCTTCCTGATGGGTTTGTAGTTTTAGGTCTCCTTCAACATGAGTCTTGATAGTGGGGGGGAAACATAGTAGAGAAGATCTGGGTTCATTTTTTGGGACAACGCCCTCCGTGCCAAGTAGATCCGGAAGGAGGGGAAGACTTGTTTGGGGGGAAGCCACTTAGGTTTCTATATCTAATCAATAACAAGCAAAACCATAGCAGAGACAACAAGCGAAAACCATAAGAAAAGCAAGATTCACTTACCGATATATATATATATATATATATAGGCTGAGAGGAACTAAGTGGGGTCCATGAACGCGACATGAGGATGAAAAGGGCGTTGACAGGTGCAGAGGAATAAATTTTCACGTGTTTTCAATTGTGAAAATGACAGGGCGGATGCGCCTATATATAGCCAAAAGTGCAATAAATGTGCCACCCACTTTTTCTAAAGGGTGCACTAAAATATGTGTCGACATGGAAAATTTTTCACCCTTTGGTGCGGGTATACGCCTATGTCAACAAGGAAATATCTCGCCTTTGGTGCAAATTTAGGACTATCAACACGAGATTTTGAGTGCCTTGGCGCACCAATTAAGGGCGTAACATTTTTGTTGTTGACATGTTGGCGCATGCGCCTAGCAGCACAGAAAGAAAGGCACATCACGGGAGGCGCAACAATTAGTGTCAACACTCCAAAGGGTGCACCAAAGGAATAAAAGGGGGCGTAAATAAGCTTTGTGTTGCATGGAAAAAAATTGTGCCCAACCTAAAAAGGACCAAAATGACTAAGTTCGAGAAACCAAATTTTCGGAAAGGAATTTTACACCATTCCAAACGCTCGAGGACCTCTACGAGGAAACATAACAAAAATTTGGTAAGGTTACTCGCAAAATTTCCTTGTCAATTTTACAGATAACAACCGGCTCTTTCTGGGACTATCTTTAAGTGAAGCTTAAGGGTAGAGAATCCCAGAGATCAACATGTGCCTATCCATTGGGCAACAAGAGTAAAAACAAGGTCGACCAACGAGGGAAAATAGGGAACACACAACAAACAAAAGCAAACACACGACAAAACAAACACCCAACTAAAGAAAACTATACAAAGAAGAGAGCGTGCTCTACTTCCTGAATATTTTGAGATGTTGCCCGCTATAGGGAAGTAGGAGCTCGGTTCCATCCAGATATGAGAGATAGAAGCTATACTCTCCATTGAGCTGCTTGATCTTGAAAGGTCCCCTCCATAGAGGATCAAATTTCCCGTATATGCCTTTCGGATCTCTTCGCTTGTCCCATAGAAGGACAAGGTTTCCCACCTAGAAATCCTTCTGCTTGGCCCTTTTATCGAATAGTTTCTTGACTTGATTCTGATGTTTGGTGATCCTATCAACCACTCTTACTCTTCTTTCTTCGAGCTCTGCTAGATACATCATCCTCTTTTCAAGAGAATTTTGGAAAGTTTCATCTTCAATCGCTTGTGCCAAGCGCAGAGTAGGAAGTTCTCATGAAAAATGGGGAGCTCGGCATCAATTCCATATAACACTTGAAAAGGTGACATACCGAGAGACCTCTTGGGAGTAATGCGGTCTGCCCACAAAGCATCATACAATGACTTATGCCACATCCATTGATTCTCATCAACTAGCTTCCGTATGATAGTCACTAAGTTTTTATTACTGGATTCTCGCCTGACCATTTCCCTGGGGGTAATAATCCGAGGTGTGGGCCAAGATTATCCCGTATTCATAGCAAAAACCAATAACTTCTCGTGAGGAGAATTTGGAAGCATTATCAACAACCATTTTGTTTGGAATGCCAAACCTTACAATAATATTCTCTTTGATGAAATTACAAACAACTTCAGAGGTGGCATTCTTGACAGGTATGGCCTCCACCCATTTGGTGAAGTAATCTGTTACTGTCAGGACATAACTATGTCCAGCACTCGATTGGGGATGGAGTGCTCTGATAAATTCGATTCCCCATTGCCTGAATGGATCATCAATAACAATTGGCCTGAGGGGAAAAGTAGCCAATTTTGGTTTGCCGACAAATTGTTGGTAGGGCTCAAATTTTTCTACCTAGGTGGTCATGTATCCTCGAAATGACATTGGCCAATAGTACTTGGCCCGGATGATCTTGTGTGTTGTCACGGAAGAGGATAAATGACCACCACAGTCAATCATGAAAATTCTCAAATAGCTTTATCTACTGTGGCTTGTCAACACATCGCAAGAAGATGCCATCTATTCCATGTTTGTATAAACAATCATCCCATATGACATATCTGGCTACTCGAGCTTTATAGCACGTTTCTCCTTTGAAGTCAAATGAGCTGGGCACTCACCGTAAGTGAGAAAGAAAGTGATATCAGAATACTATTTGTCGCTAGTCGCGACAAATAGAACCATGGGTAGAGAATCGGCTTTCTCCAGCTGACCTCGTGTTCCATCAATGCAATCATCCTTTTCCTCGTGGTCTCCTCCGAATCTTGGTTTTTAGCCATGAGCTAACAACATGCACTCTTGCCTCTTACTAGCTTGGTTGGTTTTATATCTAGATCGTATTCCCGGACCTTTGTGATCCAATTCCTCGCAAACTCCCTAACTCCCGTTGAGTTAAAATTGACTTGACTACCGTGTCGTGACTAGCACCACTTTATGAGAGTTTAGAATAAAATACCTGAAGTTCTTGACTACTTTGACAATGGAAAGGCATGTTTTTCCAATCGAGACATATTCAATTCATGAGGCTTGAGGGGAGAGCTCATGAACGTGATTGAGATTCAAAACTTTCAGAACTTATTTTGCATTAAGATGGCCAATACAAGATGCTCGATGCATAGCTATACATGATAAAATCCTTGGAGAAATTAGGACATACCAGGACTGGTGCGCGAGCGATGGAGGCTTTTATATCTTCGAATGACGCCTTTCCTTCTTCTCTCCATCGGAAAGTTGGTGACCCTTTCATCATGTTTGATATGTGGTGAGTCTTTTCAGCAAAGTTGGGAATGAAGCGTCTGAGAAAGTTTACTTTTCTGAAGAAAGAGTGAACGTTGGTCTTGCTTGTGGGTAAAGTAAGGCCCTGAATAGCCCTAACCCTTTTGGCATCTATTTAATCCCTTCTTTTCTAACAACGTGTCCGAGTTACTTTCCCTCCGTGACTCCGAAAATAGACTTTTTCGGATTCAGGGAGATCCCGTGCTCTCGGCATCTAGTCAATACTTGTTCCAAATGATCACAATGATCATTTCGCTATTTAGAGAACACAGTTAAGTCATCCAAATAGACTACAATAACCTTTCCCATCATTCCTTTGAATGCGAAGTCCATCGCCCATTGAAAAGTGGCACCAGCGTTGGTTAGGCCAAAAGGCATCCTGCTATAGGCAAATGTGCCCTAGGGGGTAGTAAATGCTATTTTGAATTGGTCTTCAGGTGAGACTTCAATCTGATTATAGCCTGAAAAACCATCAAGCATGGACAACATTTCTGAACCAGTTACTACCTGCAGAACCTGATCCATTATGGGAAGCGGGTAGTTGTCCTTCAAGGACGCTTGATTCAAGTTACGAAAATCTACGCATATGCGTATCTCACCATTTTTCTTGTGTACTGGCACAATGTTCGTGACCTAGGTACTGTGATGGATAGGAAAAATGATCCTTGCATCCAACATCTTCTGTATTTCAGCCTGGATGGTACCTGAGATCTTGGGATTATAGTGCCTCTATTTCTGGTGAAAGGGTTTGACACCTTCTTTCAACGGGATGTCATGCTGGATGTCTTTCGGCTTGAAAGACTTTAGATCGGCATAAGACCATGCTAATACATCTATATACTTTTTCAGCAATTTGACGAATTTCTATTTTTCTTCTGTGTGCAATATTTCCCAATGTTTACAAACATTGGATGCTCCATGAACCTAGATTGACTGTTGCTCTCTCGAAGAGGAGTTAGGATTATCTCACCTTTTCTCCCTTACAAAATGATCATGTCTATCAAACAAACGTTCTAGAGAAACCAAACCTTTTGGAATTTTATTTCCTTTGAGCTGACATATGCCATCACTTCCTTTTGATTCCTTGTCTTGATCTGTAACCGATTCACGACATGCAGAAGTGGATCCTTCAAAATGAAGCTCACTGAAATTTTCTACCTTTTCCAGGAAGGAAATAAGTTGATTGTCGTCATTGAATACCTGCCAGTGCTGAGAGTTGTCTGGCACGCTTGGGCAGAAAACTACCTCAATGGTATATGTGTCTATTTTCAACCCTGGGTGGGGGAGCATGAGGGATGCCGAGACGGCTAATGAATCGGCCATGTCGTTCTAAGCTCTTGGAATGGATTTTATTGAAAAAGTGTCAAACTCCTCAATGCTATCCCATACCGTGTTGCGGTAATGCCTGAGCCTTTCATTTTTTACTTGGTATATCCTTTTTACTTGATTTACGACCAGCTCTGCATCACCTCGTACTTTTAGGTTCTTGATTCCCCTTTCTTTTGCGGCTTACATGCCAAGTAGCAAAGATTCATACTTAGCAGATTATTCATGTTAAAACACTACAAATTGAAAGAAAGGGAATAATCTCCTCCTCGAAGATATTAGCACGGCTCCAACGCCGCATCCACTAGTTACACAAACGCCATCAAACCGCAAAGTCCACACTTTGTTAAGGTCCTCTTCCGGATGGGAACATCCATTTTTTCGACTCAATAGACAAGAAATAATTCCCCATGCCTCGATGATTCAAAGAGAATTTTGGCTTGGGGTCGCTGAACTTGGTGACCAAGTACTTTGCAATTTCAGCTCTAATGTTTGCATTACACCTTTGACGGCGATTCTAGCCTTAGACCAGTCCATATGAATTTCTCCACCAACTTCACTGCAAAATCTCCTTCCTAGTAGAATTCCATATGTTGCCAGAATATCAGCAATGAGGATGGTCATCTTTACTCTCTTCTCTGGGAATGCTGCAAATGTGAACTGCGCGTCTTTGATCCGACCGATTAACGGAACCTACTTAGTTTCCAAGGAGTAACATCTACCGAAATGCTTGGTAAGTGTGAGGCCCAGAGCATGAGCGACATTTGCCAGCATGGCATTATCAGAAGCCCCAGAATCAATTATGCAGTTGCTTAGTTTGTGACCATTTATTAGGAGGGAGAGATAGAAAGGTTCTATTTTACCTGATGCAGAAGTTGAGGCAACATTTATGCGAGATGCAGGGGGAGTAGAAATAATTCCTGTATGGGAACTCGAGAAGTTGTGAAAGCTTGGATTTGAATGTATTCGGTCAACCTTACAAGCTGATCGGGGTTAGGATCAAGATACTCGGCTTGACATTTGAATCTTGGTCTTTTTGCATGATCAATTATGTCAAACGTGGCCAAGGGTTGCGTTGATGAAGGAATGAGTCCCTCATTTTGTGATGATAGGGTAGGATTACTGGTCTTGATAGGAATATGAGAGGGCTAATTCGGATGGTAGATAGGAGAAAAATATTTCTTCAAAAAATTCTTAATAACAGGTTGAGCAGGAAGGGGATTACCTCTTTTAACAATGGTTGGGCGTGTTTGACATGGCCTTCTCTTTTTGCATCTTGGCAGCAACTTTTGCTTCTTTTCCTTGTGAGCGGGTGAAAACAGCATATGACTGCCCGCTTGCATATCCTTGGGTACCCTCTTCTTCATCAGATTCCTCCTCATCAAATTCCATATACCCGATAGTAGAGTCACCAGTCGGTTCACCGACATCTTGATCATCTTCACCTTGCGATGAAGGTTCTTCATAAACTTGCTCCTCCTCTTCAATCTCAACCAAGGCATTGATCGAGGGGCCTCGAGTGCCAACCGTGGAGTGGTTGTAGGTAAATGTGGCCTTTGTGGGACATTGTTGGAAGTGAAATTCCTTCGTGGGATATCCCGGTATGAAGTGCTAGGAGAAGCTTGAGCTAACTACTTCTTTAACGCGAGCAAGTCGTTCGCCATCTTCTAGAAATCTGGATCTGATGAAGTGGCTTGAGAAGGAGTTGAAACTTTCAGCTTGGATGGCTCTCGCTTTAATTCGCCAGATATTAGCAAGTTATCTTCAATCCGAATGGCAACAGAGCTTGGGCGAGAACCAGAGTAGTGACTTGTTCTTGCAAGAGTAAGAAACTTACTTTTGAGCTCATGGCGTTTACGAAGAAACACTTTTGATTTTCTGGCGTGGGTAACATGGTAGGTGGCACATGGTTGATTAGTGAATTGAAACGGGTGATGAAATCACGCATGGTTTCATTGACCTCCTTCTTCAGGTGAGTGATCTTTGACAGTAACGTGAACACATCCTCTAAAGGCTTATACCTTTCTTCAAATGCAGTCCGTAAGGTGGCCCAACTAGTGATAGATCTGGCTCGGCAAATGCTGAAACCATTCTCGCGGGTCCTTGCAAGGTTTCCAGGAAGAGGCAAACTGACACATCCTCATGGGTCACATCTAGGATACTGCATGACATGATGAATGTAGATATGTGTGAATCCATACTTTGGTTTCCGCTTCCATCAAATTTAGTTAAATTCTTTCTTTCGCTTCCATGAGGGAGAGCGTGAACATGATGTGGCAAAGCAAGTGGGCCCATGGCATTTCCCATGGTACTTGCCATTTCAACAGCTTGGAAAAAGACGCGAGCGGAAGCATGGCTCCACCGAGTAGAAAAGCACCGAAAGAGAGGAGGACGTTCCTTGTGAAAAATGCTTCCTTCGTGGAGGTGAGACACTTCTAGATGACCGGTCAGTTGAACTTAGCGATGAGAAGCATGCCGATGTAATACTGAAGTTGTGCCTTTGAAGTAGATCAAAATTAGGATCAATTTCTCCACAAGCTTTCCTACTACGAGTAAATGGTTCACCCGCCAGGTGTATCTCTCAAATCTGCAATATTGTGGAGTAGATTTAAAAACTCTTTTGGTTGTACTTGCTGATTTTTTGATTTTTGACAAAAATCAGCAAAGATGTACTTTTCTAAATATTTAAATTTACCCTCCTTTTGAAAACCGATTGCGGTTTAATGACAAATATTAATGAGGATAAAATAATGGCCAACTTATTAAGTTGATTCTCAGATCTTAGAGTTGACTTTTGGCAAGGGTTTGAAATTTTGTAAAACAAGTAAAAACTCGATTTGTGAAAAAATAGGTTTTTGTAAAAACTCGGTGAACTAAAGATCTCTAACTAGTCCAGATCTATGGATCCTTAAAGAAAATTTTCAGTTTGGATCACTTTTGCAAAAAATTTAAATTTTGAACAAAAGTTAAGATTTGCAAATAGGTAGTGATTTTTACAGTTTTATCAAATAGATCTGCTCGATCCCCAACAGAGTTGCCAAAAATTGTAGCCGTTATCTTGCAAAATTAACAAGGGAAATTTTGTAGGTAACCTTACCAAATTTTTGTTCTGCTTCCTTGTAGAGGTCCCTCAGTGTTCGGAATGGTGTAAAATTTCTTTTGGAAAATCTGGTTTCTCGAACTTAGTCATTTTGGTCCTTTTAGTCCTGGGCACAAATTTTGTCCATGCAACACAAAGCTTATTTCGCCCCCTTTTATTCCTTTTGCACACCCTTTGGATTTTTGACACAACAATTGTTGCACCTCCCCGTGATGTGCCTTTTCTTGCTGCGCTTTAGGCGCATGCACCGACATGTCAACAAAAAAAATGTTACGCCCTTAATTGGTGCGCCAAGGCACTCAAAATCCCGTGTTGGCAGATCCTAAATTTGTGCCAAAGGCGTAGATATTTCCTTGTTGGCAGGCGTATACCCACGCCAAAGGGTGCAAAGTTTTTCATGTCGACACGTATTTTAGTGCGCCCTTTAGAAAAAGTGGGTGGTGCATTTATTGCACTTTTGGCTATATATAGGCGCATCCACCTTGTCATTTTCACAATTGAAAATTCATGAAAACTTTATTCCTCTCGCACTGTCAAGCACCCTTGTCATCCTCATGTCACATTCGTGGACCCCACTTCATTCCTCTCAGCCTATATATATATATATATATATCTCCGGTAAGTGACTCTTGCTTTTCTTATGGTTTTGCTTGTTGCTCTGCTATGGTTTTGCTTGTTATTGATTAGATATAGAAACCTAAGTGGCTTCCCCCAAACCAGTCTTCTTCCTCCTTCCAGATCTGTGGCACGGAGGGCGTGGTCCCAAAAATGAACCCGGATCTTCTCTCGCTATGTTTCCCCCCCACTATCAAGACTCATGTTGAAGGAGGCCTAAAACCGCAAACCCATCAGGAAGAGAGAAAACCTAAAAAGTTATCATTTCTACCCACGGTTTTCCCTTTGGTGAAAACACCTTTCCTCACATAAAACACAATCGCGCCAGAGGGCGCACTATCCCCAATTACAAGACGAATATGTTCTCGCGCTGCAAAACCAAGTAAATCCTAACCCCGGCCTAGGCGTAATCCTTCTTACACCAACAATGTTTGTTTTGCAATCCTTTCCTATGTTGCGCCAAAGGCCCCTTTGACGCACATAAAGTTAGTGATACACACATTGATGCTGTGCCCTTGGTGCACCAAAAGTCCATGCAACATGTCCCATACTTGCGCCTTTGGTGCATCCTGGCCTCATACTACAACTTTATTTGCACCCAGTATAAAACCTCATATAATGGTGCAGGCGCACATCTGTCTATAACAACAACAATGTTTTATTTAAATTTCCTGCGGCCTACGCCCTTTGGTGCTAATTTCTTCCTTGTAACACTCCACTTGATGTGCCATACTTTTAACCCTGTAGCTTATAAATTTCTTGCACCTTGCGCCCAGAGGCTTTTAAATTACTAACTCCTCATTCTGTAGAGCTTTGATGGAAGATCTAACAGCTAACATGGCTCTTCTACGTTGGACTTTTCTCCTTCTTCTTGCAGATCATTAATTGAACTCGGATCCGCCTATGTCTACATCAAGCAAGAGGCCAACCAAGTCAAAGGGTAAGGCCAAACTCATAGAGGAAGAGATGAAATACAAATATCAAAGGGTCGAATGCTTGAGTCCTGTAGAATGTGACCTAAACATCGAGATTCCGAACTTGGCCACATCAACATGGATGATTTTTGGGCCGTAACCAAGAGGGTCACAGCGAGTCCTTGGATGGAAAACTGGTAGCGGTGGTCTCGCATTTCACCCGGGGGAATCCCCGCCAATGCGGCGAATAATGAATTTATGATGGTGGTGGTCCACTGTTATAACAAAGACACAAGGTGTGTAGAGAATGAAAAGGGCGACATCATAATCAACCTCACCGCCCAAGGCACTTTGAGATTATACTAGGTATTCCACACCACCGGTATTTTGTGGCCGTAAGCCGGAAGACTACTCCAAGGCGTGGGAGGAAAACGAGGATAAGTGCATGCGCTTAATGAACAAGGTGTACTTGAAGAATAAGAAGGTGATAACTAGGTGGCCACATGTTATTCACCGCAGCGACTTCTACGAGGAATTGAGTGATACCATCACCTTCCTAAGCAAAGTATTTGGGATTTCTGATGCCCATTACTTCCACAAATGGATGCTCAGGTATCTGGAGACCATGAATAAAAATGTTCCCGACCAACGTTTTGAATGGGCAGAAATCATAAGTAGCACTATCTCTGAGTAGCTCCAACAACTCACCACAACAGGGAGGTTCTACATGAACTCCTACGTAGTCTACACTGCAGCCTCAGAGAGAGACTATCTAGCGCTGAGCCGATGTGAGGTTTGGCCTCAGGTGAAAATATATGAATACTACCTAGAGTTGAGGCTGGAGAACAACATCCCATAGTTCACCAAGATCAGCGATGCCTTTTTCTATGGCATTATCTACCTCTTGAGGCCCAATATGACTCACGGTCGGACGACCAAGAGCATAGTCACCAGTAACTAGGAATTGGGGGTGTTATTTACGCAATTACCCACCTTCACCTATCACAAAGCAACCAAATTCTTGGGGAGCCCACCAAATTACCGAGGTATGTAGCCCTATGCTGATCCTGTTGGAGCCGTCCGTGCAACTCATAACATATCACAAGAAGTGCCTAAAAGGAAGAAGGGTGGAACTCCTTTCCCCTCACAAAGGGGTAGGTACACCCGCATTTCCCACAACAAGGCCCGAGAAATGTTCGCAGAGCTGGAACCGCTTAACCTAAAGCACAAGTTCCCGTGCAAGGCCCACCTTTGATGCAAGAAATTACCTCCCAAAGACAAAACTTGATCCTATCCACGTTCCATAGATCGAGGACATCTACATCGACCTGTATCAAGAGGTCAAACTTAGGAGAAAGGATCACTCCCACTTGGCCCTAGTGGAAATTATTCAATATGGCATGGCCATTGTTCCAAAAGGTTTCCAAATAACCGATCAAGAAGTTGATCAGGTATATCTAGACACGGATGGGGACAACTGGCCGTTTGCCAAAATTGATAGGACAAAGGCACCTCAGACCATTGAGGTAAGGGTTAACGACACACTTTGTGGTGAATAGAGCATTGGTGTAGGATGAATGGCCTTATCTACCTTGGAGTAGATTTCACCACACCCCCTTTGGGCAATGCACCTGCCAGGTCAAAGCATTTGCCAAAGGGAAAAGGCAAAGATAAAGAGGGATAATCAAGCTCCACTCAAGAAGAAGCTCCTGAGAGCCCTCCTTTCACCACACAGAACAGGTGTAACTCGGTATCCCCGAAAAAGGAGTGATAGAGAGTGTTCCAATGGGCACATCCACTCAGGATGTTGCCACTGCTACAACCATGGAGGTTCCCACCGTCCCTTCTCCCCCTCCTCATGTGACTCAAGTGACCATTCCTTTGGTCGTATCCTCTCCCCCATCTTCTACTATTCCCCCTTCCTCTTCCTCCATTTTCTCTTCTCTCGTGGAGTCGTCCCCCACAATTTCTTCTCTCATCTCTTAGCTCCCTTCCATTCCCATGAATACCTCCCCGCAGGTGTCTCTTCCTCCCGTGAGCACTTTCTTGGCCTCTCTCTTGATGCCGCCACCAAGTGTCTCGACCCATTTTCCCTCATCCACTGCAGCTACTCCCTCTTCCACCTCTGGTCCCACTCCCTTAAGTCCGACATGGATCTCCCAATACCTGAGTCAGCATAAGAGGAAAGTCCCCATTACACCAATGGAATTTTCCGTCATCCCAGCAAAAGGGGCTAAGAAGCAAAAACCGATAACCGGCTTCTCTTAGAGTGCATCGGGAGAAAGAGTGATGGAGATTGCGTATCCCAATCCCTCAAAATATAAAAAGGATCTATCCCATATAGATTATACAAAGACACAGTCACAATGGGAACGTCCATCCGAGAGCCTTCAAGGAGAGGCCCTATCTGCGGTGGATGCCTTTTGCAAGAAGCTTTAAAAAGAAAAGGAAGAGAAGAGGCTACTAAAAGAGAAGAACAAACATCTCCTCCACGCCTTGCAGAAAATGGGTAGTGCACCTCCTACAACTGCCACTGAAACTCCTGAGGTCCTAAGCCAGGATAAGATAAATGAATACGCCAATATTGGTGAATAAGGCATGGCAAAGATCCACCGGAGAGACTAGATCCTCAAAGATAGCGAGGAAGTAATTGTCAAGTTCACCGAGTTATATCGTAACATTGGTCGAGCAAACAAGGAACTCCGGCAATTGCGGGACCTTTCTTTGAAGAGTTGACCATGCTAGGTTACAACATGAGACATTCCAAAAGATGCTTGACTGCTTAGTTGATGATTTGGTAAAATTCAGCATTTTTGATCACCCAGGTACCAGAAAATCCTTGCCGCTTTGGACTACCGGGTCAATCAGATGGAATTTGTCCTGGAGAAGATAGACAAGGTCAAGGAGGAAGCCTTGGATGCGATACATCAAATGGAGAAAATTGTCCTAAGAATGTCTCCGGGCTTGCTCACTCCTTCTTTCACCTTGAGGAAGGTAGATGAAACTATTCGGATCTTCAAGGAGATCATCTCGCAAGGGCTAGGGCCAGAAGTCACTTTTGACACTGAATCCATCAATAACCTTCTCGCTCGCCGCGATTTTGTGGGGTACACGGAGGTAGATAATGAATATTTCAAGCTCCGTGAAAACTCGAGATGAGCGGGAGACTTGCGAGGTCATTAGCGATCATACCAAGGGTCCTACCCAGGATCAACTTCAGCCGATGGTCAATAAATTCATGGAATACCGGGCTCAATTCCACATTGTCTCTCCTAAGAAAAAGCAAGATACTCCCTTCCAACTGCGAGATGATGACGGATAGCCTTCTTCCTCTTGGCTTTCTTTTTGTAAATATCTAAAAGTATGTTGGCACAAATGATGACATCATCCATGTTGCACCATGGGATGTTGTCATCCACCAAGTCAGCCGAAGTCAACAGCTTGACTTTTAGATATCTTGTAGATATTTTGTAATTAGTTGTTGGTTTCTTTTGCCTTCTCTCTTCTCCTCCTATAAATACTTGAATACTTGTTGTATTCGAGGTGGTGGACAATTTTAGATAAAAATAGAAGGAGAAAAGGCTTTGCACTTTTGTAACATAATAAAATACCAATACAATATTGAGACTTTGTGCTGAATATCCGTATTATGCATCGAACTTTCTTATGTTAGATCTCGTATGTTTATTCTGTTGAATCTACCTCTACTTTTTTGTCATTTGTTCATCGGTATTGCTTTGTTCATTTATGCAAGTAGGTTTGGCTCCATTTATTACCAATCTCAAAACATAGACCCTCTAATATTTCTCGCTTTGGAATTCATTTATTTTATCCCTTCGGATCTATCTATCCTATCTTCGTCTTTCCCTTCTTTCCTTTCTTTTCATAGTTGGAAACACCCGAATCGGGATAAGATCCAAAACCCCGAAGGCAAAATATTGTGAGACTTGCACAAATTCCTGCTGGTAGAATAATAATAAACCAGTCTCACTTTCTTTGACTCAAATAGGGGCTATGCCCTCGCACATTGTTCGCTTGTCATCCATAGATCTTCCCACCCAACAAATTTTCGTGCCAACACCTTTGAATAATTATTCTATGGTTTTGAAGAAGAAGAGGTATCATTCAACTTGAATGCCAAGTTCTTATTGCGTAATTGGATTTTCTTCTCTTCAATGGCCCGAATCTCAAGCTTTCGTGCCATGGTGAATGCTTCATCAAAGGTTTAGAAGGTTTGGACCTACAGGGTCGGTGAGATATGCCTAGCACAAGCCCGCGTGAAGAGTTCGATGAGTTTGGTTTGTGGTAGTTGGAATGTGAGTTGATTGATCAGGCTACACCAATAAGAAACAAAATCTATGATAGATTCGTCGTCATACTGATGCATGGAGTATAGGTCAGTCATGGTAACCTTCTTAACAATGTTAATGAAGAATTGATCCAAGAAGGATTAGGCTACCTCATTAAATGAAAATATAGAGTGTCTAGGTAACCCACTATACCAATCTAATGCGGGTCTAGTCAGAGACATGGGAAAGGTCCTCAAGAGTAAAGCATCATCATGGGTGATTAGGTAGCACCCATGTTTTAAAGACCACAAATTCTCGTTTCATTGCGGGTCTTCTTTGCTATATTGAAACGGTTGAATTTAGGCATTTCCCAATGCATGGGATATGGATGGATAGGAATGGATGGGTGTATAGGCTCATTAAAAATCTGATCATCGGTGAGAGTGTTGCAGAGCCGAAATCGATGCTCCAATGTCTACATCTTGTCCATCTCAGACACCAAATTTGGGTCTTACGACACCCTGTACCCCGTATCTCGTCCCGCAACCTAACCCTACCTCACCACCTAAAACCTTACACACTGAATTATTTATTAATTACCTTATAATTAATAAATCCACATCTCCAACCCTGCCACCTCACCTCACCACCTCACTTATGACCTAGCCCTAACCCTAAACTAACCTAATTAAGACCTATGACTTGGTCCAAACCCACACCCATGACTCATCACCCTCATCTCGCATCAAAATGAACCTAATAATGACTTGACCAAGCCCACAACTGACCCCTTGGGAGAAAAGGAGGGAAAGTTGGCTATTTTACTAAAAATAGCCAACTTTGACCTAACCGACATCGGTCCCTACGCGGCCGGCATCGGTTAGGCAACCGCCATCGGTTCCCTGTAAATGACCTCCCCAACCAAAAACAAGAGGGGGAAATTCATTTGCAAGACATGAGACAAGTGAGAGAGAGGGAGGAGGTTGCAGAGAAGAGCATTGAGTCCAAGACTGTAACTGATCAATGAGATCACTGTCACACTCATCTAAGCATTGGGAGAGTCAGAGGATAGCTTCATCAGCTCACTTTTGATTTTTAGATCATCCCACCTGAGCTTTGCCTTCGTCACCACATTCCTCGGACCTGTATCCTCATCAAAAAGTAGTAAGTAGTATCTTGTATGCTTCTAGGCTCCACTTCGTGAAATTTTGATTGATAGTAATTATAAGCTCACCCCTGGATCTAACACCTGGCAGCACCCTGCACCTAACCTTCATTCATCCATCCCTATATTGCCTAGAAGACAGCTTTCTCACTCTCTAAGTCTTCTCCATTGCCTTACTATTCCCCCAACCATCTACCAACCTTAAAAACCCCATAACCACCCTACAATCAACCTCTACCCAGAAGCCCCTGAATCACTGCCCCTACCGATATCGGTTATCCCCTACCGATAGTGGTTTTATAACCGCGGTCGGTTATCCAGTGACCGGAATCAGTCACTGTGACTTATACCAAAACCAACCTTTCACCTATTTATCTCCTAACAACCTCAAATTCAGCCTAGTCTATCCCTGTAACTTGATCTGAACGTATCAATAACCAGTGACCAAACAAATAGAATGACGTTTTATTATGGGTAGTTTAGTCTTTATTGCTTTTAGTAACGAGGTACCTAAATCGTCATTTCACAATAGCTTCTTTGTTATCATTTGCAATAATTTATATTAAAAGGGAATTGACTACCTTCAAAGGAAGTTTAGTATTTCCTGGCCCAAATCAGTTCCCTTAATTATTGTCTAACTAAAATCTGGTGGTCTTGCATTCTTATTTATAGTAGTCTTTCCCAAACAAAAAGAGTTCTTCACAATCAGTCTGATTTCTCTACGGTATGCACACACCTTCCCAACACTCAATAGGTATTCCTCCTAACCCTAACCCCTTATCTGTTTCTCAAGAGAATGAAAGGATAGAAGCAACTCTATTATGGAACTAAAATTCTGCACAAAACATTTTGGCACGCCATTGGGACCCTATTCGGGTTTCTTTCTTTCTTGCTTGTTTTCATATAGGAGCACACTTGCTGTTTTTTTCCCCCTAAATATTCACAAAATATTTTGTCATTTTGTAAATAGTAATTTGTCTTTCTTTCGCATCTTTGCATTAGTTAAAGTCATCTTCTTTGCTTCATTGAATATCATTTTTGATTTGGGTTTAAAACACGTGCATCACATTCTTGCTTACTATTTTTAATTCTAGTGAACATAGATTAAGTAATGTGTCGTACACGTGGGGTGATATCCACGGTATTAACGAGAAATTAATCTTACTCTCACCGCACAACACATACCAAATCACATCATAATCTACACAACATTTCAAACATCCCCCCTTTCCCGCGGTATTCCTCCGCTTGATTGAGGTAGCCTTTACAAGCCAAAACAAACTTGACATCTCCCTTAGGTCTTTTGTTTAGGATTGACATCATCTAACATCTAAGGCATAAGCCCAAAAGTGATTAAAACTAATCCTAGGGTTAGTCTCTTGATTTGCTTGTGCATCTTGCTTGTTTTATGTTTTTCTTTCAAGTCTTTTTTTCTCTGTTATACCTGTCTCGGTTATCACTTGAGACAGGTTTGGTGGGTATAATAAGCCTTGTTCTCCCAAAACCAACAAATTCCTCTTACATTCTCTCTTTGCCTTCATAAGAATCGACACCGTCCTCTTCTACCGACATCATTATCGGACTAACGCCGCCATTCTGATCGACATCGATTACTGCAGACCGATATCGGTTTACTATGTTTTACGCTTCTGACAAACCAAGAACCTACCAATTCCAACATTTTGTTGCATTTTACATTCTGATTACTAAATCTCTCGCTATATACTCTTGTCCATGGTTGTTATCACCTAGTAACAAGCCAGTAGCCATGGTTTCACAAGCTTGTTCTGTGTCTTTTCCTGAGTCACCCCCTTTGCATCCTATGGGGAATCCTACAGACACCAATGCTTTTCCCAAGATCTCTGCCAGAGATCCAGATTTTACTAAATTTTTGGATGCTAATCTTGGCACCATACAGTATTATTTGTCTCATACCCCTGACCATACACCTGACGGTCAGCTCCTCTTGGGTATGCCTATTAGTATAACCACCCACTTAGCTCCTTCCCCACCTAATAAGTCCGCTTCACCGTCTTCATCCTCGCCTGTCTCCCGGCTCGGTGGATTTGATGGTCCATACTACACCAATTGGCTTTCCTTTGGTTAATTTGGGGCCCCACATATCACTACCGTCCATTGCCCCTACCTCATCTCTATCACAAATTTCCTCTTTCATAACTTGTTCTCTACCACCTATCCACACGAGCTTTCCCTCTCAGGCTCCGCCCACCTTTTCATTTCCGCAAACGCATCTAGTGGCCTCAACATCTTATATAGGACACCCTTATTCGGCCACCCCAACACATTCATCATCGATACCTTATCAACATTTAGCCCCACCATTGTCTAGTAGCGGCTCTTGGCCCAATCCTCCTCCATTTATGATGACAACACCATCATCTAACCCAACCAATGATTTAATCAAAAAAATGATGGACAAGATGCAAAATCTTGAGGCTTCTGTTTTAGGAAGCCGTAACACCCTGACATACGAGAAAGTTTGTCGGGAGCCTATTCATTCTTCTGTCCCCCTTCATACATATCCTCCTCAATGGGAATTACCGAAATTTACTCACTTTAATAGTAAGGAGGATCCTCAACAACACTTGCGCTTTTTTAGAGATGCTTGCTATCGATTGCTCATAACGATGCCTTACTACTCCGTACCTTCCCCATGTCCTTATCGGACTTGCCTTGAATGGTATAGTGCTTTAGCCCAAAGACTCAATCTTCTCCTTTAACCAATTAGCCCAATCTTTCTTAGATCATTTCTCCATCAATATTTCCAAGAAGGTATCCATTACCGATCTCTATGCCATCCGACAATTTGAAGATGAATCTATCATAGATTTCGTTGGATGATGGCGGGGCCTCATCAACCAACTTACTTATGCCTTACCTTAGAGCGAGCTCATCGAACTATTTACACGGGCCTGCGCTAAACACATTTCTCCCACCCTCCAAATTCAAACTTTCTGCACCTTTGATGAGGCCTTTACTATGGCTTGGAAACTAGAGATTCGGGCCTTAGAGGAGGAGAAATTGAAGTTGCGCAACAAAAACTCAAATTTCCGAACCCAGGACTCCACTAACAAGCCCAACACCACCAACTCTCATGCATCGGCTGCTTTGAAATCAAAAGGAGCTGTACACACGGTAATGGTCAAATCTCAAGCACCGTCTTATACCCAGCAAATCCACCTATAAGTATAAAGCCGAGCCCATCAAGTACACTCCCTTGGGAGAAAATTATGATGTGATCTTGGAAAAATTACTTAAAGCAGGAGCTATCACCTTGCCTCCTATTAAACCTCACTCCGGGTTTGATTCCACCCGCGCTATACCTTCTTGGTATAAAGAAAATGAATTCTGTAACTTCCATCGCATGAAGGGACACAACCACGAAAACTGCAAGATGTTGAAAAACATAGTGTAGGAAATGGTTGATGTAGGGGATATAACCCTTGATAATCCTAATGCCCCTGCTAATCAAAATTTAAAAATATTCAACAAACCATTTCCAAACCATTCCTCTAACAGTAACACAAACCAAGAAACCTTAGCTCGAGGAGAAGAGTGTGCATGAGATCCATGTGGTTTTCAACTCCCAACCAAGGGCTTCCATCGAAGAAATTCTGAATCGAGCCTCTTCACCAATGCAAGAGTCCTCGCCCCCTTCTCCTTCATCAGGACAAGAGGACAGCCCCGCTATTCCTTTACCCATAAAGGAACCAACCGCCCAGAGTTCTCTTCTCACAGAAGAGCCTTCTTACACCACATCCCTACAAGACTGTGAGCGGATGTTATCCAACTTATCTATTGCCCAAACATCTCCTTCCACCGCTCTTGCTGCAAAAGAAGAAGGATCGCCACTTTTTCTGTCGTCCTTAGAAGAGAAACCCCTCAAGCCTACATCACCAAATTCCTTAATCATGACAGATCCTCTAGAACATGCCCTCCTCCCTATCAGTTCTTCATCACCTAAATCTTTCTAGCGACCGGTTGACCCCTTAACTCCCATTGATATAGTGCCTCATTCACCCCCTATATCACACCCCCAGTGGACTGGAATCACAACCCACTTCTCTTCCATATCAAAATGCCCATCCATATGTGAATATTTTCATCCCCCAGAAGATAGATGACTCTTATGGGCACGTTTGAGAACACCATGCTCTACTCAAATGCAAATGACTAATCCAGACACCTCTACCATATACTTGAAGTTTTTACAAAAGCTCAAAATGCCTATGTCCTCACCTCCACCCCCTCATCTCCGCCAAATACCTCATCAACCTCTATCAACCTAACCAAACCTTCCCCTACGCTTGGGAATTTACCAATACCCAGCCTGACGCACCCACCTAAATGGTTAGACTTATCCAAAGATAAAGTCGTCCATCCACCTAGGAGACAGACCCAATCTCCTCGAGTCCAATCTATGCCTCCGCCACAACTAAAACCCTCGTGCCCGATCACACCAGTACAACAGGCACGGCTTCAACCCTCACCGTCACACCTACCTTCTATATTGGGGCCTCACCCCTCCACCTTACCTCAATACACCATGCCTCCCACATCTTCTTTAACATGACCAGCACCTTCTGCACCCATATAGAAATCCACAGGCATCTCAACACCATCACCCCAAGTATCTTTCCTACCTACCAACCCTAAGCAAACTTGATCATCAAAGGACTTGTTTGCTGCCGCTCCTCTTTCCCCATTGTTGTTTTCTGCTACCACGTCATCTGTGGCCTCATCATCTAACTAGCTAAACATGACTTCGCATGACGAAGCCATGCCTAGTTCAACCCCATTGTCACAATCCTTGCCTAAACCACCACCCGTGCACGAACCACTTGTACCCAACCATTACCAAAACAATCAATAATCTCACCCACTCAATCAATAGCCTAATATTCATTTGACCCGCTCAAAGGATCTTACACCAAGATCCTTGATATGCTGGTAGGGGATGCGACCATTTCCCTACCCCCACTCAGACCCTATGATCCATCTAAACCTTGACCTATAGGTTATGATGAATCTAAAATCTGCGCCTACCACCGCACACTAGGACACAATGTAGAAGGATGCAAAGCTTTGAAATCCATCCTTCGCCAGTCGCCTATCTCGGATAGAAAATCTCAGAAAGATGACTTACGGAAGAAAAATCCCTTAGCTTTGATCCCTTCTCCTATACCACCTGTCCCCGCCTCGCCAAAATCTATCATCATTGCAACCCCGCCTCTCAAGAACAATGACTTATCCCTGTCATCTTCCTCATTTCACATTCATAAGATCAACATGATTAACATTACTACTCGAGGTCAGAAAAACAATGGAAAAGCTAAAGAGAGCACACCGGCGGTCTCTCTTTCTCCTTCCACCATCCCGATCGCACCACCACCTAAAGTGGTTATTCGTGGACCAGCCTATCCAGTCTCTAATGGAGTTTCCCATCGCACTATGATCAAACAACTTCACCAATCTCTTGTAAAAATGACACTCTATGATCTCATTCAAACGTCTGAATCGCATCGACAAGCTCTAATTGAGATCCTTCAAGGGATAGAGGTCCTACCTAACGAAACCTTGCTCGTCACCTTCATCTTCACACCCAACCATGTTACTTCTCTCACCAAACAACCTACCTCCACAACCACCTCTCTGTCCCCTGTCTGCATAAAAAGTCGCTCTTGCGAATTTTTCTGAAGAAGAAATTGTCGTCTTTGGTGCAGAAGATCCTGACCTCGCTCTTTTCATCTTGGCTTACGTCCGGGACATCTGGTACATCGTGTTATGATCGACGAGGGTGCTAGCCTAAACATCATCTCTTCCAAAGCCTTCCAACAAATGAATATCCCTCCTAGCTGCATGTGTGCCAACCCCACCATGTTACGTTCATTCAACGATGCTATTACTTCTACCCTAGGCACCGTGATCCTTAACATTTTTGTAGGGCCACGTACCTTACCCAAACTCTTCTATGTCCTTAAGGGAGAATTCTAATATAACATGTTGTTAGGCCACCCTTGGATCCGGCTATGGGATGTGTTCCCTCCACCTTACATAGATGCATCAAATTCGAGTATGAAGGGAAGTCATACACCGTCATAGCTGACGCTTCCCCCTTCAAAACCTGTAATATGTTATACTACCCTAATGATGTGCTTGTACCCGTCAAGACACCTATTGATCCAACCCAACCATCTACTTCAACCATCCACCTTACCGCACCCACACCTTCGACCAATGAAACCACCGACGCAAATACTTCTTCCTTTCCCGCGGACAACATCCCAACCTCAGATCCCTTGGTAGGTGTTTTTCAATGCCTTATGCTAGGGATTACTTGCCTATACAATGTTAGAACCTTACATACCCCATAAGAGGATGGACGATTACATGCGCATCCTACCTATGACCGTCGTGTGGGGGAGGTGATCTCCTACGGACCACTTAATTTCCGCACCAACCTAACGTATGGGGGTGTTGACACATCTTCTATCACCCCTGAACCTCCCCTTGGTGTGGTTCCCTTCCAATCAGATTTTCAATATCTAACCAACCATCATTTCGCCCTCACCTTCCTGACGCGCTGTGCTTGGAAAGGTTTTGGTTTTGGTCTTTATGAGCAAGGACGACATACGGTTATTCCCATAAAAACACACAAACACAAAGATCGTAGTGGTCTTGGGTTTTCTGAACCACCTACACTGAAGAAACCTCGTGTCAATTATATCCAGGAAGACGACGAAGTCACCCATTCCGAACAATCATCGCCCATTTTACCATCTTCACCCATGGAGTCGATAGACCCGAGAATCTATCCCTCCTAACTTTTTTTTTTTTCGTGAATGCTATCTTCCTAGGTCCTCTCACTTATCAATGCAATGGTGAGAACCCATCTTCTCTCCCCTTTTATATCCAAACATGATCGAAGAAGACTCGCGTTCGATTAATGTTGTGGAGTGCCAGATGATGACTCCATCCTCACCTACCTTGAGTGCGGATGACTCTTATATTCAATGCACCTTACCATCTGAAACCCAAACCATGTTGAATGAGTCGATTATAAAAATCAACATCCACACAGAGGATGATCCTCACATTGTAAAGATCAGACAATCTCTTGATGCATCAGAACAAGCCGCCTTCACTACCTTTCTCCGTGCCTGCAATCAAGCTTTCACTTGGTCCTATGTCGACATGCCAGGAATCGATCCGGACATTGCTCTCCATAACATCACTCAGAAACCAAACTCCAAACCAGTTAAACAGAAGCTGAGAAAAATGCATCCACGCATTGCTCTCTTGGTTAAAGAAGAGCTTCAATGACTCCTTTCTGTCTCTTTCATCTTACCTATTGACTATCCGCAATGGATTTCTAATGTTGTACCTATCACTAAAGCGACGGGGGGACTTTGGATATGTACAGATTTCTAGGATCTTAACCTCGCTTGCCCAAAGGATGACTTCCCCCTACCTAGTATTGATCAACTTGTCGATCTCACTACGGGCCATGAGATGCTTTCTCTCATGGATGGTTTCTCGGGATATAATCAAATTTTAGTAGCCTTGATCAACATAAAACCACCTTCATTACCCCCTGGGGCACCTTCTGCTATCGTGTCATGCCATTTGGCCTTAAGAATGCTGGTGCAACCTATCAACGGGCTATGAATTACATTTTTCATGACATTATGCACACTATCCTTGAGGATTATGTCGATGATCTTCTTGGAAAATCCAAACATCGCAGTGAACATCTCGATGTTTTAACCATTATTTTCGATCACCTGTTACAATACTGTGTTCGTCTTCAGCTAAAGAAATGTGTCTTTGGCATCCTTTTGGAAAACTCCTTGGCTTTATCGTCTCTTTGCGTGGCATTGAGGTTGACCCCACTAAAGTCAAATCTATTTTAGAAATGCCCCCACCCACTAACCTAAAACAATTACGTAGTTTGCAGGGCAAACTCCAATCTATCCATCGTTTCATCTCACAACTCTCGGATCGATGTCAACCTTTCCATCATCTCCTTAAAAGGACATTGTCTTTCAATGGAGCGAGGAGTGCCACAAAGCCTTTGAGGCTCTTAAAACTTATCTCTTGCAGCCACCCATGCTTATCCCACCTCAGGATGATTGCCCTTTCTACCTTTACCTTTCTGCCACCGACCATGCTGTAGGAGCCATGCTTGCACATCATGACTCCGAGCATCAAGAACAAGTAGTTTATTACATAAGCTGTACTCTTGTGGATTACAAAACTAGGTATACACATGTCAAAAAGTTGTGCCTAGCCCTATCATTCGTGGCCACCAAACTCGACATTACCTCCGAATCACAAAACTTTTGTCATCACTAACACTCAACCCCATACATTATATGTATGCCAAACCTCATCTAAACCAACGCATCACCCGATGGCTTATGCTCCTCGCCAACCTTGACCTTGAGTTCGTACACCAGAAATTAGTCAAAGGACGACCAAATCGCGGAAGCCCCTTTACTTGGGAACAATTTACCAATTTTACTTTCCCTAATGAACTCATCGCAACTCTTTCACTCAATGATGCGTCTTATCCGATGACTCTCTTCTTCGATGGATCTAAATGCCAATGTGGCGGAGGGGTGGGCGTTGTTCTCATTCCTCTTGAAGGTGAACCTATGCCTCTTTCATTCAGATTGATTTCCCCTGCACTAACAATACAGTGGAATACGAGGCCCTTGTTTTGGGTCTCCATGTTGCGTTACACTTAGGTGTGAAGTCTATTCACATTTTTGGTGACTCTCAATTGGTAGTAAATTAAGTCACTAACATCTACCAATGTAAAAATGAGGAACTTAAAAAGTAAAAATGTTACGTAAATTCACTTTTGACCTTATTTACCCATTATACTATCCAAACCGTTCCACGCTCAACTAATAAATTTGTGGATACCATGGCTTTCTTGGCCTCGCAAATTCCCGCATCACCAACCGATTCGACATATTTGTCTTGGTCCAACAACTCTTTACCCCATCTTACTTAGTCCCAGATGTTTGTATGGTAAATAATGCATCTGCTGACTCGCAGGATACCTGGTATCACCAATTTCATGACTACCTTACGAACTCTGTTCTCCCACCTAACCTTAATAGTAATGGAAAACACACTTTTCTTTAAAGGTGTTTCTCGTTATGTCATCATGGGGGCTCCTCTATAAACGTGGCTTTGATGGTATCCTCCTTGAATGTCTAACCAGTAAATAAGTCACTCATACCATCCAACAAGTCCATGATGGAATTTGTGGTGGGCACTTTAGTGGCTTTGCCATGGCCAAGCGGATCCTTCGCCTAGGATATTATTGGCCTACTCTTAATAAAGACTGCTGCAAATATGTTAAGTGTTGTGTTATGTGTCAACAACATGCCAACCTTCAACATACTCCCAGCCATCCGCTACAGGTCGCACGAGATCTTTGGCCTTTCTCACAATGGGGTTTGGACCTTATTGGTGAGATTCATCCACCTTCTTCGCAATGTCACCATTGGATCATCACGGAAACCAAATATTACACTAAATGGGTGGAGGCCGTTCCACTCATTTCAACCAAAAAGGAGAAAATTGTTGAATTCATCAATCATCACATTATTTTCCGTTTCGATGTTCCTCATCGCCTAACCGATAATGGAAAATATTTAAAAAATAAGTCATTCATGAGCCCTTTGTGACAACTTTGGTATTAAACTTAGCTTCTCGTCACCCTACTATCCACAAGAAAATGGTCAGCTGAATCTTCTAACAAAACCTTAACCAAAATTCTCATGAAAGTTGTTAACGATTCTCGGTCAAAATTGGCATGATCACATCCCTTTTGCCCTTTGGGCTTATCGTACCAGCATTCATACTTCCACTAATGCCACACCATTCTCTCTGGTGTATGGTACCGAGGCTATCTTGCCTCTCGAAATAAAAATCCCTTCCCTTAGAATAACTCTCCAGATATTTTCACCAATGATGGCTTCCGCCAAGAGCGGTTAGCCCAATTGGAGCTTCTTGATGAGCGTCACCTTACCGCTCTTGACCACCTTCAAATTTATCAAAATCACATCAAGCGTGCTTATGATAAGCAAATTCGAAGCGTACTGTAAAATTGGTGATCTTGTCCTCAAAGAGAATCAACATGTAACCAAACTAGAAAAGAGCAAATGTGGAAAATTTTCTCCTAATTGGATTGGGTCTTACATTATCACTCACACTTATGGATCAGGTACTTATCGTTTAGCTTCGCTTAATGGTAAACTTGAGCCTAAACCCCTTAATGCCTTGCATCTCCGACCATTCTTCTATTGAATTTAGTGTTACATCACTCCTTATCCACCTTGCGCTCGTCCCTTGAGCTCTTTTACCACCTCATACACCTTTTTTTTGTGCATCTCAAAGTAAAATCAAACCCACGTGGTTTGATCATCACCTCCTTGTAAAGAGGCCTTCTCCTTTTTAGTCTGGTCTATGACTTAAAAGTATCAAAATAAAAAGTTCTCAATTATAAAATTCTGGGATATTCTTGAGTCAAAATTCCTACAAATTTAGATGCTTCATGCCAAAAGTACATCTAGACGTCCATACTATAAACTAGATCATTGCTCCTCGAAGGATAGCTATGTGCAAAAGCCGCATTTGCTACTATAGCTAGACTGCTCCCTCGAAGGACAGCTATGTGCAACGCCACGTTTGCTACTATAAGTAGACTATTCCCTCGAAGGACAGCTATACAAAGTAACCCTCTATCAGAAGCTTCTCGCATTGATCAGCTTCGTGAAGACCTCAAGAACAACAAAATACATATCCCATGTAGACTTCTGCATCGATCAGTCTATATCTAGAAACATCAAAGCAGTATTCAAAAGTACTTTTGAGTCATGGACTTGTCTATTTTGGTTTGGTTCTCTTCCGTCAACATAATCACCTTATAACAAGTTCTCTACGCTTCAGCTATTCCATCCACCTCTCCTCACCATTCTTCACAATAACAAAACTCAAGGGACGTGCGTATATCTGATATATTGTGATTATACAACTCTTTTCACCTCTCGACTTCTCACCTATGTAAGGTACCTAGGGATTCAAGCTCATCCTATGATGATACGTGGTTTATTTAGCTCTCTCCAATTATGGGACACTTTTTGCCTCTTTTACCCGAATCTAGGATTATATGTTGACCTTAATCAGGACACGGTTTCCTATGCTTGGGTAAGCTAACCCTCGCTTTATCTATACCCACACCAACACCGCCAATACCTTACCAACACCAACAACATTACCCTACCAATATCAAAATTTTTACAAACCAAAAAATTGCCTAACCACAACCAAATTGCCTTAATTCACTTCTCCTCGGTCCTAAGGGAGAACTACATCGATCCCGAGGCCCCTCCTTACTTTGTGTAATGGGCTATGTAGGCAACACTTAGGAGACATGGGGTCTCCCAAGGTTAGCTCGACCATCCCCTACCATAACCTATCATGTGTTGTGTTTTCTTTTAAACTATAAATATTTTCACATATTTATATTGATAACACTCACCTTTGTCCTTTTTCAATCCAAACATTCAAAACACAAACATTCTTATTATTATCATAAACTCAAATCAACATACATATTCAGTTTTATTTAGATGTTAAACAAATACATCTTCTCTATCATCGACGCGCAGGTCGGCATCCTTATTTATTCTTCTACCCCTATGAAATTCACTTAGGCCCCCATGCCTCATCCCAAACCAGGTAGTGATGGTGATCATCGACGCCACTCACCTAGCCTCTCCATCCTCAAAGGTGCCACTGCTATTGGTTCCTCCCACTGATCCGCCAATCTCTCCTGTAACATATGAATATGCCCTCTCGCATGGAGGAATCTTGCCTCTAGTCTCCCCACTCGTGACTGCGAAGCCTCTAACAATCCCGTAGTCTCGTTCACCTGTGTTTGAAGCTGGTGAACTAAACCCTGCAGGTGGTCTCTCTCCACTGTAACCACAGCTATGTTAGGATGATCGGCCCTCTCATGTGTATCTCGTAGCTCTGCTACCCACCATAATCTATAAGACTCTGTCACTCCTGCATCCATTACCCTGCGATCGGCTGCTGTCTCTTCTAGTCCTTCTGGAAGTGTCGGCCGTGGAGGTGAGAATGGTGCCTCAATGTCAATCCTCCTATATGGTCTATGAGCCATGGGTATATCCTGAACAAATCCAAATTGTCACCGCACGTGATCTAGAGGAATCCTCTCATACTCACCTGGCCTGTGTCCCACGATCCACCTCAATCTCTCTACACCTATCAAATCCTTGGCTATATTCGCCGTCACCATATAGTTCCCGTACGGCCTCCAAAGGATATCTACAATCGTCACCATCTCCCACATCTACCTATAATACTCGACGTCATCTGTCACGGTCTCAGATCTCACCTCTTGCTCTGTCTGGACCCATCACCTGAATCCCAACCTTTGTACTCCTGTCTCTCCTACTTGGATGGGTTGGCCTATTGGTCACACACACACAATGTGCTCATAGGCCCAACAATATAATAAGTATGCACAATCCAAAGGTAGTCCCGTGATTTCAATTACATGCCCATAAACCCTTGTATAGCTCCGTTAGATATACGGGTGCCCATGCAAAAGTAACGCTCCCTTCTATCATTTCTGAATAATACACATCAATGATTTTGGAAATATTCCTCCGTCCGCTCTAGGTAATGCATAATACCCACCGCTATCATTAATACCATGGCCAACCTAGTTGCCTCGTGGTGTGCTGCAAACATTATACCATAAGTGAATGTCAAACCTTGCTGTGTGTCAAATCTCGTGCGGCTAGATCAAATACTACCGTATCACTTTGCACACGCCGCATTAGGCCCCCGCTCGATACACTGGTCTTCCTATAATTGGAAGTCTCAAAATTCAAAACACATCTTCTAACGTCACTGTCATCTCCCCTGTTGGCAGATAGAAGGTATTCTTTTTAGGATTTCATCTCTCAATCAGCACCTGTAACATAGCATGATTGCGTGCGATTCGTGAATAATAATGCGGATTCCACTTAAGCCCACTTAACCCCACACGGTTTATTAATGCCCACTCAACTGGTGTTACATCTACTCAGACTCATGACAACAAAGCTGGCACCCTATCATTCATCCTCAACCCTACCTGTGCCTGCACACATCAAACCAACAAACAACAAATCAACAAATAAATTCCCACGTGTTTTTTATCACAATCCGCAACTTTACACATTGATTGATATCGATTATAGATAACCGATACCGTTACCTAACTGATACCGGTTATTCCTAAACGATATTAGTCACTATCAATTCCATCTACCCTACTCAAAAACACCACCTATGATAACTTATTCGCTTGTTTGCACCTCTCTATACCTAAAAACATATCCAAAACCCCTGATTACCTACCCCATAACACTCACCCCATCCCAAACCTTTTCCTATCACATTAATTTTTTTATCTCTACCCACTTACCTTCCCACATCCTATTCATATGCATGCAAAAATTTAATTCCAACCAAAAATTATACCTCCTGGGATGCAACAGTTTGAGGTGGAACCTGTCTTCCCTCTCCTCTCTGCCGGATGCTTCTCCTTGTTCAGCCATGTTCACCACCCTCTTCACTATTACTTGCCTTTATGCCTTCTTAATCCAAGCCCACGATCACTTTACCTGTCTCTTTCCTCCTTATCACTCAATTATCCCATGCAATTACATCGTATCAATGTCAATGACCTTGCATCCTCATATTTAACATGTTGCATGACTCTAAAAATAAGATTTTAGTTGCCTCCCAAGCTTTTCTATTTTTAGAAAAGCTCGTTTAAGAGTAACCGATATCGGTTAGCTAACCGTATCGGCCGGGGTTGTGACCGACATCGCTTATCTAACCGATATCGGTCATCCTCCCTCCTCTTGCTTAAACCTAATCCTTTTCTTGAATTTTTTTGGCGAGCCCACCTCTTTTCCCCGCATAACGACATCACTATCAACATCCATCATCATAATAAACATCAACATTTCAAAACATATCCATATCATCAAAACATCATCAACATCATCTATATATACATAAAATTCCAATACCATCGACAAAACACATACAACATTATAATATATGCATCAAATCGACAATTCTACACACCATGTGGATCAAATTCCTCATCTATATATCATCAAATCAATGTTAAAATATACAACTTGCCCTGCATGGGGCCTCTGTAATCAAAATACAAAGTCGGCACGCAGGCGCTGTCTCTGTCAAAATCTTGACTCAGCTCGCAGGCCGGTCTCTCAGGTCAAAAATATACTCACTTTCGCAGGCCGGTATCAACTATACAAAATGTACTCGGCTCGCAGGATGGTATATACAACAAAAATGCATACATAAATCCTGAGGGCACGCAGGCCTCTATATACACACTCGGTTTGCAGACCGGTGTCTCTATCAACAAATCCTCTATCAAATCAACAAAATATATCTCTACTCCTAGGGTGACTCGGCTCTCTCCCCCCTCACCTCGGGTCCCTCACCGGCCCCTATGCTGGATCTCGCCTCCTACCTCGTAACTTGACCCACCGGCTATGGCTGCGCGCCCCCCTGTGACTGTGACTCAAGAGACATCTCGGCTCTATGAGCCACATATGGCTAATAATCTACACCAATACTATCTAGTACGCCCTAATAGTAACAGTCATTACCACCAATCCGGACTATGATAATTCTTCATCGGGAACTCCTCATGCTATGATTATTTACTAATACACACCTTTAGTTTGGTGGATGTAACTGAAACAAAACAACAACATAACACAAGAATACCATCGATTATGATAAGACGAATGATGACAAATCTGAAATATCAAAGTAAATGATAATATTAACATGAAATTGTTACAATCTCACCCATGAGGTACTTCAAGTGTTATTGACTTCACTTGCCTTTCACCAAGACTATGGGAGAAACTTTACAATTACACCTCTTAATGGCTTCTTCAACACACCTTTAAACCGATGGCTTCCTTTGCACACTTCCTACAATATTTCCCACTACTTCCTTCTATACTAAATGAGGGGGTGGCCTCTCTATTTATAGAACTTTCAGCTTATCCATCTTATCTCTAAGATAGGATAAGAAATCCACTCTGACGAATCATATTCCATACCTTAACTCTTATCTCGTACATGTAAGCTTATCTTTTAAGATAAGATAAACCTTATCATTTTACATGGGTTCCACATTTTTAAACTTTTTACAAATAAAATACACAAAATATTTATGACCGTACTCCTTGTCCTTATTACCAATATAATATTTCTAATTCCTAATCATGTAGACCCTACTTCTCTAATTACCCAAACTTTGACATTTTAACATTACCGGACCACTTACGACAAATATTTACTTTTTACAACATTCCTATTGTACTTTGACTACATACGCATACTCCACATTATTGGCGGCACTGTACTGATGGCGCCGTTATCTTCTATCAGACGCTACTACTAATTATACTTAACAACATCCTATTCCTAATACATACATTAATGAAATAGAAATTACGGAGGAAAATTTTAGTGTCGACATCTTCCCCCTTCCTAGCTTCTACTCCATCCTCGAGTAGACTTATTATTCTGGTGCTTGGAAAATCTTCAACTTGTCGTGGTTGACCCATTTCGTAATGGGAGTGCCATCCAATTCCTCCAGTCGGTACGTACCATTTTCATGCACAACTGCTATTTTGTAGGGCCCCATCCATTTTGGAAGAAATTTTCTCTATCTTCTTTTTTTGTATCTGGAATCATATACTAGAACCAAGTCATTCACATGAAATGGAGACCACCGGATCTTTTGATCAAAGTATTCCTTCTGCTTCATTTTCTTCTTATGGCTTGTATCCTTTGCTATTTCCTTATTTCCTCTAGCAAATGAAGATGTACCAACCTTTCTTTTCTATCAATCAATTTCATCCATCCTTTCATTTTTCATAACTCTCACAAAGGGGAATATCAAACTCAATAGGAAGAATTGATCAATGCCATAGGCCAACCGAAATGGGAGTATCCTGGGCTTGCTGACTTTGATGTTGCCCTATATGCCCACAATGCTGCATGAATCCTTTTATCCCACTTATGTACCTGCAAGGCTGCATCTTTTGCTAGAATTTGACATAACACAAAATTTGTTCATTCCACCTGTCCATTTGTGCTTGGCTTGTATGTTGTTGCCTTCCTGTGCTTAATAGAAAACTTATTGACTAGGGCTTCTACCACCTCATTAATGAAGTGGCTTCCTTGATCTGTTACAATTTCTAATGGACAACCAAATTTGGTGACAATGCGTTCATATATGAACCTTGCCACTTCATCCATGGAAGCTATTTTCAATGGCCTAGCTTCAACCCACTTGGTTAAATAATATGTGGCAACTACAATATACTTATTTTGGCATGAGGTAGTTAGAAGTGGACCTACAATGTCTATTCCCCACTTTTCAAAGGGACCAAGTGGAAGAATAGGGCATAATGGAGCTGATGAAGTCTTATGATTACAATGTGTTTGAAAATATCACATGTCTTACAATAATTATAACAATCTTTAAAAAGAGTGGGCCAGTGATAACCTGCATCCAAGATCCTTCTTGCTGTAAGTTGTCCAGAGAAGTGCCCTCCACATGTACCATTGTGGAATTCTTCTAGCAGTTCCTTCCTTTGATCACGCCCAACTCGCCCTCTTGTATTGTCCATCGTGTCCTATTCGAAATAATACTCCATGCGCAGAATAGAATATGGACGATCGCTTGAGTAATCTTTCTCTTAGTCTTTGATTGGCACCATCAGAAACTTGAATTCATTCGGATAATTCCAAATATCTATGTATTCACTAGAGATTGTGTCAAGGGATAACAATGTTTGTATCGGGAAATCATCATCATCACAAGATGATCCTAAACCATCATAGGCTCGAGAGAGTGCATCTGTATTGACATGCTTCTTTCCTGGCCTATCTATAATATCAAATTCAAATTCTTGTAGTAAAATTATCCATCTTGCTATCCTCCCTGATGGGTTAGGCTTATTTACAATATATTTTAGAGCCTGATGATTTGTTACAACTAGAAATTTTTGCCCTAGCAAGTAATTCCTAAACTTCTTTACAACAAAAATGATAGCCAGAGCCTCTTTTTCAGTTACAGTATAATTTACCTCAGCACTGCTCATTTGTCTGCTCCCAAAGTAAATTGGATGTTCATTCCCATTTTCATCCTTTTGGCTCAAAGTACTTCCTAGTGCTGCATCTGAGGCATCAGTGTACACAATGAATGGCTTGCTCCAATTTGGATTCTTTAAAATAGGTGAAGACACCAGGGCTTCCTTCAGTTGTCCAAAAGCTTCATGTGCCTTATTTCCTAGTTCATAAGTAACATCCTTCTTCAAGAACTGGGTTAGTGGCTGTGCAATCTTTGAGAAATTCTTGATGAACCTTCTATAGTAACCCACATGGCCTAAAAATGATCTCAACTTACTTCTATTCATAGGAAATGGTAAATCTTTGATTTTGAAACTTTATCGATCGCACCAATACCATCTCTGGATACAACATGCCCTAACAAAACACCTTTAGAACATCCAAAGACACACTTTGTAGGGTTTAGTGAGGCTTGTGCTTCATCTAACCTTTGAAATGTTGTCTCCATCTGGTGCAAGTGGTCCAACTTGCTCCCATAGATGTAAAAATCATCCAGAAATACTCTGATGAAGGTCCCAATGTAGGGTTCGAACACCCTATTCATCAAACACTGGAATGTTGCTGGAGCATTACACAACCCAAAAGGCATAACTCTATAAGCAAACATTCCCCAAGGAGTGGTGAACGTGGTCTTCAACTGATCTTTCTCTGCTATATGAACTTGGTTGTAGCCACTATATCCATCAGCAAAACTATAGCACTCCTGGCCAGCTACTTCATCCAAGATCTGATCTGAAAATGGAAGAGGGTAATGATCCTTCTTTGTTGCCTTATTGAGCTTCCTGTAATCAACACAAATGCGTAGCTTTCCATTCTTTTTTATTGAGATCACAATGGGAGAAACCCATTCTGAATTCTCCACAAAAAATATGAATCCTGCATCAAGAAACTTATCTATTTCTTCTTTTACGCTTTGGAAAAATTAGGATTCATTCTATATGGCATTTGCTTTATGGGCTTAAGACCATCTACCACTCAATACAATGTTCTACCCAACTTACTTGACGGAGTTCCTTGTAATCAAATGTGAATAGGTGTATGTACCTTCGAAAGAGTTGGAGGTAGGATTCCTTCTCACTCTCCATCACAAAGATCACCAATCTTTATTTGTTGGAGATGATCATCAACTTCTTCTTCGATAATTTTATGGGGTCATGAGTTGGTGTGATCGGAAGGATATCCATGACTCAAACATCAACCTCACTTTCTTCATCTTCAGTGTCCAGTTCATTGGTACTAGAGTAATTAGAGGATGTCCAATCATCGGTTTCATCACTTGAATCCACACGTGTTCTACCTTATGATGTCGAGGGATCACTTTTATCTTCACCCTCTCTCTATCACGTCCAAGTGTCATGAAGCCTATTCCAAAGAGTTTCTTGCATGAACTCTCCTTAGCCATGGTCTTCCTAGCAACATTGGGTACGCAACAGTACCATTTTTCATCACCTGAAATTCTACCACACATACAACACCCATAACAGATATTGCCACATTTGAAACTACACCTTCTGGTTTAGTTTTTCCCTTATTTAATGACCTTAACATAAGTGTTGAAGGGCGATCAATTTTTAAACCCAACATATTCATTACAGACTTGGTCATTACATTAACTACAGCACCTCCATCAACTAAGACATCATGAATTGAAATACCATTACATAATACCTCAGCTTGTGGAGCATAGGGATCCACCTCTGCCTCTAAAACAGGGACCTCAACCTCCTTCCTTCGTCGAGCATTGAGTCCACTTTGCAGCTCCCGCCTCTTCTCAAAAGACATAGCTAAGAGTTGACCATATGTAATATTTGCAGGCCTTTTGGACAGATCTTCCAAGATGGAGTATGGTCCTTGCCCCTGTGAAATCAAAAATCCTGCACACCCAACTTTCTTCTCCTATGTTTCTTACTAGTTTCTCCTTTCATCTTCTTAGGATCATTTCCATCTTGATTATCTTTTTCTTTCTTTCTTTTTGTTACAAACACATCTACTTCATTATTTCTGCTCTTATTTACTACATCAAAAGAATTCACAGTGCTTTTCCTTTATCATTATCTCCTTTACCGATGTAGAAGCTCTATCTCGACAATTATACTTATAATGACCCTTTTTATAACAACCATAACATACAACTTCGAAATATTTATTTTTGACCTCTATCTCCTCCCCGAGAACTAAATTATTTTCCTCAAGAAGATTAATAGTTAATCGACCCATCTTTTTGAGTAAATCTTCATACTCGGTAGATGTACTAGGAGAAATATTTGTGCTCATCGGGAGTGGTTGTGATTCTGACCAAAGGTGCCGTGTAGGCTCTACTTTAGCAACAATTTCTTTGGGCTCCTCTTCCATGCTTTCTTCTTGCCTTCTTGCAATCTCCTTTGCTTTTTCAATGGTAGCTGGGTGGTCATACTTCACTCGTTGTCTGATCTCTGGCTTTATCCCAAGAATGAAGTGCTTACAGAGGAGATTATCCATGCCATTCATCAACCCATCCGCTAATCCTTCCTTCCGATCTGGGCATCGAGCTTCCTCCTTAGCTCTAGAACACAAGCATGATAATCCCTTATCTTCTCCTTCTCTCCTTGGGATAGCTTTGTGATCTCGATCATGAGATCTGCATATTTCTGTTGTTCACCAAATTCTTCAAGAAAACTTTCAGTTAATAAATCCCATGAATTTTTCACATTATCACCTAGTGTTTCAAACCACCTAAGTGCCGAACCATCCAAAAAGGTAGGAAAAATTCAGTCCATTGTTCCCTTCTTATAAGGCCATTACAAATACAAGATCATTTAAACTCTTGAATGAAAGAAGAAGCATCTTCATTAGATTGAGCTGAAAAAATAGGAATCTTTCCTATTTTCAAAAGTAACCACCGTGAAATACCAACCCACAAGTACAATCAACAAGACTTATGTGCACAAATAATTGGAATCACTATACTAGAAAGTGACTTTACACCTTTCTATAGTAAAATAGAAATGACCATGGTAAACTATGGTAAAACTTGACTTACTGCGGTAAAAACTGACTTTACTGTGGTAAACACTATTCGCGGTAAAAGTGAAGTTATCATGCGGTAAATACTATTCACGGTAAAAAGTGACTTTACTTGTGATAAATACTATTCCCGAGAAAATGACTTTATCATGGTAACTACTATTCACGGTAAAAATGACTTTACCATGGTAACTACTATGCACAGTAAAAATAAGGTTACCCTCCAATTGATTTTTGACTAAGTGGGAATATCTCTCAAGAAAATCCACCAACGAGGAATAGTCCCGACAACGGAATCAAAATGTCACCACCAATCCGACACTATGATAATTCTTCACCGAACTCCTCGCTATGATTATTTACTAATGCACAACCTTTAGTTTGGTGGATGTAATCTGGAAACAAAACAACAACATAACACAAGAATACCATCGACTATGATAAGACGGAATGATGACAAATCTGAAATATCAAAGTAAATGATAATATTAACATGAAATTGTTACAATCTCACCCATGAGGTACTTTAAGTGTTATTGACTTCACTTGCCTTTCACCAAGACTATGGGAGAAACTTTACAATTACACCTCTTAATGGCTTCTTCAACACACCTTTAAACTGATGGCTTCCTTTGCACACTTCCTATAATATTTCTCACTACTTCCTTCTATGCTAAATGAGGGGGTGGCCTCTCTATTTATAGAACTTCCAGCTTATCCATCTTATCTCTAAGATAGGATAAGAAATCCACTCGATGAATCATATTCCATACCTTAACTCTTATCTCGTACATGTAAGCTTATCTTTTAAGATAAGATAAACCTTATCATTTTACATGGGTTCCACATTTTTAGACTTTTTACAAATAAAATACACAAAATATTTATGACCTCACTCCTTGTCCTTATTACCAATATAATATTTCTAATTCCTAATCATGTAGACCCTACTTCTCTAATTACCCAAACTTTGACATTTTAACATTACCGGACCACTTACGACAAATATTTACTTTTACAACATTCCTATTGTACTTTGGTATTACCGTACTCCACATTATTGGCGACAACCGTACTAACGGCACCATTATCTTCTATCAGATGCTACTACTAATTATACTTAACAACATCCTATTCCTAATACATACATTAATGAAATAGAAATTACGGAGGAAAATTTTAGTGTCGACAGGGCCTCCACTCTCGCCTCCATGTACCGGGCCCGTGCCACCATGGCTGGTGGGCTGGTCCCCTGGCTCCTAAAAGAAGTGGGCCTGCGCCTACCTGTACACCATGACCACCCGAGCTCGTACTGTGGTGGTGGTGGAGCTGCCATCGAGCTCGCACCGGGACTCGTGCCTCGTGCTCAGTACCTATGCTTGGGCCAACTACCCCTGTAGCACCCCAATTTGTGCCTGCGCAACAAAGTTAGCTGTCCCTATAAGAATCGCACTGACCTAGAGACAGTCCCTCTCCATCAGTAATGCCGCTAAATCTGGCCGTGCTAGCTTGGTGCTCTCTCACACGGCCCCTCGCCTCGCCCACCAAACCAAAAATGACCTGTCACCCTGGCGTCATCCACTGTCTCATCTACCGGTCTCTCTACTACCCAGACTGGGTCCAATGGCTGTGGTAGAGGTAGTGGTGCCTTTACATCCTCCCTCTAATAATGTGGGAAGGGAGGTGGCTCATCCTGCCGTAGGCCTAATCTGTCGTCATACCCTCTCTGGGGAATCCGCTCATACTCCCGGGTCTCGCCCAACTATCCGGAAGATGTATTGAGTCCATCGCAGCTATGGTCGCTCCTCCATGGGGCGATGGCCTATGTATGGCCTCCATATAATATTTAATGCCGTCAGTGCCCTCTAACATATGCCTATAATAAGTGACATCTCACCTGCGCGATAATCGCTCAGTCGCTGCCCACGACCCCAACTACCTCTCGAAACCCATATCTATAGATCGCATGTGGCCCTGCCAGCTCTTGGGGCAACCCTACCGGTCGTATACACACAATATGCTCATAGGACCAGCAATGTAACAAGAATGTCAAACATATCCCGAATCGCCTCATACGACGATAGCCCCGAGCTCTCTCAGTATAGATGTACCGTATACACCAATGCCCATGCATGCAGGTGTGCTCCTCCACCATCTCGTGTAGCACTCCCACGTAACCCGTGGGAAGCGGCCTCCCTCTCGAGTCGGAGGAGGCAAAGCGGTGATACCGATCATCATCGCACGGAAAGCCATGTCTCCTGCCGATGCGCGTGATACATATCACCATAGCAGGATGCTCGCACTATGATATGTAATCAATCGGGCCGCATCCCAAATACTTATAAGATGGTATCCATCACTGCCTCAAAGATCCACCGAACACCTCCTCACCAATGATCGATAGCCTCGGGATGTGATACACATCCTCTAAGGTGATTGTCATCTCTCTAGTAGGGAGATGAAAGGCATTGGTTACCGGATCCCATCTCTTGATGAGGGCAACCATTAGGCTATGGTCCCTATCCATAGCCCTATACCTTTGGACTCCACCGAGTCCAACCTCCCGCATAACTACCCACTGCGCTGTTTGTGGTCACATGTGGCCGCATCCACCCCAAAGAGAGGCAAGATCTCGATCTTGCATCATCGCCTACTTGGCGCGCTGCAAAACAACCCACTCCATCAGGCCTACCCTTTACAAAATAACTACCTTAACCCTCTATACTCACTCACCCACCCAATCACAACCTGACTCTATAAGCACATCTACACCCCCTATCTTACCCTATACATCTATAAATTCCTCTCACTCTTATGGTCCTTCTTTAAATATCCTATCCACTCCAATCAAACCTAAAACACCTCATCTCCTCAACATCAATAACCCCACCCAACAAAAATCTACAATATCCCCTTTACCTATCCCACACCCTACCAACGGCCCCACTTATACTCCACCCACTATACTCTCGCCCTATAACCATACATCAACCCATTTAACCCTCCTAATTCATACACAATCCATAACCTATCCTCCCCGAATTGGCCCCCAACCACCCGATTACCCCTCACCCCAATAACCTTTCTTAAGAACTCTACCTTACCCCCACCCCAATAACCTTTCCTAAGAACTCTACCTTCTCCCCTTCACCCCAAAATATATTCTACCCACCTACAACAAACCAACACAACAAATTTCACAACCTTACCTCCCTACCCATGGTGACCAAGTGCACCGGTCACCTCCGCCACATCGGTCCCCACCACTTATCTATAATCGACTTTTATGCACCGACGCTCGGTTGACACATGACCGATGCTTTGGTCTTCTATAACCAATAATCTACACAACTTTCACCGTGACCGATGCCGCCGCCTAGTGACCGACATCGGTCATCGTGGGATTTCAGGGCCGACTAAAAACGACCCCCAAATCCCCTTTTTTTTCCTATTTCTACCCATCTACCCAAAGACAATTGCCTAAAACTTACCCACCCCTGCCGTTTTGGCCTACCTAACATATCTACCCACTCCATTTTATGATTTACCTTCATTTATTCATTATTTTATCAAATTTTGGATTCCTACCCCAAAACCCACATCCTATCTAAATTCATCAACTTCACACAAATAGGGATTTAGAGCCTACTGCAGTGCGACTACACGTGAGACGTGGTGGGATAGGTGGTGGTGGTCCAGCTCCTCCAAAGCCACCTCCAACACCTCCTACTCCTCCAGTGTCAGTGCTATAGCTCCAAATCTCCTCAAAGAAGGTCCTCAACCAATCACACTCGCCTCCCGATCTCTGGGGCCTACCAATAATTCACTCCCCCACTCAACTAGTGCCAACTCAGCCCAAACACACAACCCACTCACTTCAAAAACTCAAACAAGAAAAATTTGGCACTCAATTTCACAAAGTGAAAATGACATGCCGTATTTTTTCTTTTTATAGGTTTTCGCCCTCTAACTGATATCGGTTAGAGTGCACCCTAGGATACCGATGTCGGTCACCTGACCGATATCGGTCACCCATAACCGATATCGGTTACCGGCTTAGTTTAACCTAACTCCTGCCCTTATCCACCAATATCCATTTTTCACCACATCGCCTACCCCCATCTTTGCTAAATAGCCTTATTTTGAACCCAATCGGCCCGACCCATGGCCGTAACCAACCAACTGGCCTGACCCAAGGCCACCACCAATCACTCAGCTCGACCCACGGCCATAACCAATCAATCGGCCCGACCCACGGTCATTCTGAAACCAACCTGGCATGACCCAAGGCTACAACCAATCACTCGGCCCAACCCAAGGCCGCAACCACCCAACCCCCGACCCACGGCCGCAACCAACCAATCGGCCCGATCCAAGGTTGCACCTTACCCATCGGTTCAACCCAAGGCCGCAACCAATCACTTGCCCGACCCAAGGCCGCAACCACCCAATCGCCTAACCCACGGCTGCACGCAATTCAATACCTCGACTGAGGCCCACAAATCAAAAATTATCTCCACCCATCATGTGCCTGTTTGTTCACTCAAGCTCACCTGTTCGTGTTTTAGCATGACTAGGATACTTGACTTGTTCAGCCGACCAGCTTTGCCTAGACCAAGACCGTGACGTTTATTTCAACCAAACCAACCATTTGGTACTGCTGAACATGCCTAAAACATTTCAGTACCTTTACTCGTTATATTCCTTGGAGCTACTTCCTCTGCCTTAGATACCGTGGATTATATCGGCTTGTTTGGATAAACTATCGACCTTTTCCTATGAATTACTTGTTCGCTCTTCAAAACATGTACCTGGTCACACTAATGCATTTTAACGTGCGTCGGCTTCCTTGAACTTACCCCACCATCTTACCAGCATCTCACTATCATTTACTCTTTATCAACCCTATCCCGATTTCATGTCGCCTCAATCTGTGATAGATTTGAGGGGGATTACCTATACCCTTAATCAAGCAACCAATTTTTATTATTGTCGGTGCGGCTTTACAAGACAAAGTACATGACAACAAGGGGCAAATGTAGACACCAAATTTGAGTCTTATGAAACCTTGTACCTCGTATCTCGTCTCACAACCTAACCCTACCTCACCACCTAAAACCTTACACACTGAATTATTTATTAATTACCTTATAATTAATAAATCCACATCTCCAACCCTTCCACCTCACCTCACCACCTCACTTATGACCTAGCCCTAACCCTAAACTAACCTAATTAAGACCTATGACTTGGTCCAGACCCACACCCATGACTCATCACCCCTCACCCGCATCAAAACGAATCTAATAATGACTTGACCAAGCCCACAACTGACCCCTTGGGAGAAAAGGAGGGAAAGTTGGCTATTTTACTAAAAATAGCCAACTTTGACCTAACCGACATCGGTCCCTATGCGGCCGGCGTCGGTTAGGCAACCGCCATCAGTTCCCTGTAAATGACCTCCCCCAACAAAAAACAAGAGGGGGAAATTCATTTGCAAGATAGGAGACAAGTGAGAGAGAGGGAGGAGGTTGCAGAGAAGAGCATTGAGCCCAAGACTATAACTGATCAACGAGATCACTGTCACACTCATCCAAGCATTGGGAGAGTCAGAGGATAGCTTCATCAGCTCACTTTCGATTGTCAGATCATCCCACCTGAGCTTTGCCTTCGTCACCACATTCCTCGGACCTGTATCCTCATCAGAAAGTAGTAAGTAGTATCTTGTATGCTTCTAGACTCCACTTCGTGAACTTTTGATTCATAGTAATTATAAGCTCACCCTTGGATCTAACACCCAGCAGCACCCTGCACCTAACCTTCATTCATCCATCCCTATATTTCCCAGAAGACAAATTTCTCACTCTCTGAGTCTTCTCCATTGCCTTACTATTCCCCCAACCATCTACCAACCTTAAAACCCCATAACCACCCTCTGATCAACCTCTACCCAAAAGCCCCTAAATCACCGCTTCTACCGATATCGGTTATCCCTACCATTAGTGGTTTTATAACCGTGGTCGGTTATCCGATGACCGGCATCGGTCACTGTGACTTATACCAAAACCAACCTTTCACCTATTTATCTCCTAATAACCTCAGATTCAGCCTGGTCTATCCCGGTAACTTGATTTGAACGTATCAATAACCAGTGACCAAACAAAGACATTTTATTATGGGTAGTTTAGTCTCTATTGCTTTTAGTAACGAGTTACCTAAATCATGATTTCATGCAATAGCTTCTTTGTTATCATTTGCAATAATTTATATTAAAAGGGAACCACCACCTTCAAAGGAAGTTTAGTATTTCACGGGCCCAAGGCAGTTCCTTACTTATTGTCTAGCTAAAATCTTATGGTCTTGCATTCTTATTTACAGGTAGTCCTTCCCAAACAAAAAGGAGTTCTTCATAATTAGTCTGATCTCTTTGTGGTATGCGCACACCTTCCCAACACTTAATAGGTATTCCTCCTAACCATAACCCCTTATTTGTTTCTCAAGAGAATGAAAGGATAGAAGCAACTCTATTCTGGAACTAAAATTTTGCATGAAACACGATCATTAACTTGATTAGATCGTTGGTAGGTTGTGATGGATGGGTGCCTCTTGTAGCATAACAAGGTTGGTGTTGGGCATGTAAAGAAGGGTGGCATTCCAAGATATGGTGTTGCCGCGCACGGGTAGATTAAGAAGAAGGTAGTGAAATAGGGGGTACATACCCAGAGTGAATAATAGATGAAACAAGAGGCTGTTGATAGTACGTATATGGAGGTGGAAGGGTTGTGGTGACCCTAGTGGTAATGGGGGCTAAAGATTGTGGAATAGAAAGGAACACATTTTGAAAAGGGGTAGGGGTCACCAAAATTGGGGGTAGTAGTGTAGCTACGGGTATATGCGAGATAATAAGGATAGATGAGGTTGTGTTACTCAGGTGCTTGGCGAAGGTATAATGGATGTGGCAGGTGCAACTAATGTATTAGATGTGGTAGTCATAGGGGTATAGGGCCTAGCTATGAAATGATAGGTGAAAAAGCAAGCAAGGGTAGCACAGAGCTAGATGGGGCTGACGCTAGAGTGGGAATGAGGGTTAGGGGATGGATAGATATGGGCATGCCGTATATCAACTAACCCGAGGCATATCAAGTGGATGAGTGGGAAAGATAAAACTACAAGGCGATAGGATTTTGGTCAAGGAGTTGTGTGAACTCCTCGTCTCCTGTGGCGATAGTGATAGATTGGGTACAATCCATGGGTGATAAAGAGAAGGTGGTGAAGGACTAGGGGGTAGTGGTTGATGACTAACATGGAATATGAGGGCATTCGCTTGGCTTAGGGTCAACACCATGTGAATAAGTACTTATCAGGTTGGATTGTTTTCTACGTAAATGACATAGAAATACAACAAAAATAGGAGAAACAGGAGGTAGTAGATGGATTGGGGTCACAATGTCAGCTGAAAAATGACACGATATAACCGATGCGAGTTAGGTTAAACCGACACTTTAGTCACAAAGGTAACCACTACCGATTATTGTGGAAAGTGGATAGTTGGTAAAAAAAAGGTATAAGGCAAAATTTACTAGGTATGCAAAATGCTGATGGGACTTACTAGGTCAATAGATATGAAAAGAGTGACAGTACTCTGAACAATCTGAAGAAGGTGAATAGGTGTCCTTTTGGGTAGGTTAACTAAATGAATAGTGAGTCGACACTTTGGCTGGGTATAATCGATGATGGTAAGAGGGTAACCGATGATGGTCTCTGGATCGACACCTAAGTTCTTATGAAATTGAAACAGTGATGAAGAAAATGTGATTGTGAGTTAAAATTAAGGTGGAATCAAACCCAAAATCCTTGAGAATGATGAGAATATGGTCCAGCACACTCAGATGAAGTTGGAATACACCAACTGTGATGAGGAGTGTGCAAGGAGAAATAAGAAAAATGAAGAGCATGACCTCTCACCTCAAAACGCAAGCCAAGTAGAAACACTAAGAAAAATATGATCCTAAGAGTGCTTTTTCTATTATGTTTGTTTAGCTTATGCTATTTAAGGATTGAATCATGAACTGTAGAATAGAGTTTTTTGGTGAGGATGGCTTCCTACAAAGAAGGAGATCTACAAGGAGAGGTTTCAGGTATGTTATGGTGGGGGGGATTTTTTTCTTTGAAGTATGACTCAATAGAGCGGTGAGTGGGAGTACCGCCAATCCTCTAATCAAGCAGTGATCCTTGACATGTGTTCCTAGGAAATATGTTTCTTTAAGAATATGTATTTGTTTTGAATTTGTGCAAGCTTGGTAAGACTCGAGAGAGAGAGAGAGAGAGATGTGCTTTATATGATTTTTTATCAACCATCACCGGGAATGAATTCCAACGTATAGGTTGCCCTTAATTAATGTGAGCCAATGCGTAGGAAAGTAGAATGAAAATGCAATAATTTTAAACCCAAATCGAAATGTAGAATTCGATGCCACAAATAGATGAACAGGAGAAGGGATGCTCTTTCACTAATGTGATACTAATGAAAGGGAAGAAGTGTTCATTTTAAAGCACCAAAGTATGATTAATTTTAGACAATAGAAGAAGAGATGGTTCTAGGGGAGAAATTTAAATGTAAGAACCTTTTTAAAAGGAAACAAACATGTAACTTTTCACCTAGAAATGAATGAATGCAAGGAACCTTGAATGGGTCCCATCGAGCATGCCAAAATGTTTCACTTGATTCTAGATCATTTCTTCAAATGTTGAAAAAAATAAGGGTAATGGGCTAGGAGGAATACACTGTTGAGATGTTGGTCATGGTTTATTACCCGTATGACTTCTCGAATCTATAGCTCATCGTGAGATATTCCTTTTTGCTTGGAGGAACTACATGAAATGGAACACAAGACCACCAAATAAAAGTTAAACAATATATGTAGTGGACTACCTAGCATGTGCTAGATCCGGGAAGTGTGATACTTCCTAGACGGCTGTCAATCCACTATTTAAAAAAACTTAATGCGAGAAATAAAGGAAATCCTATTGTAGTTAAAATGATTTAGGTATCTCATTCGTCTACAATAAGCAAATTCATTCACAACAGGCTAGGCTATGATTGAATCTGAAGGTCAAGGTCACTATCAGGGTATTGGTATTGGTCAGGGTCAGGTTTTGGGTAGTTTAGGGTATTTGGTGGAGACTTTAGGCTCTAATCTGGGTTTTTGGTAAAAGACACGTAGAGGCGACGTTGGTTTAGGTTAACTAGTGATGATTATGGGTGACCGGCATCGGTATGGTTGGGGTACAGGAAACTCAATAAAACTTGGCTAGGTGATAGATATGGGGTTAGATGAAGATGGAAGGGCAATGGCCAGATTCGTATGGATATGAGGTATGTACAGGAATGATTTAGGTCTAGGTAGGGGCAATGTAAGGATGTGGATAAAAATATGGTCAAGTTTTCATGGAGGTAAATGATGGGGGAATAGAAATGAAAGCAGAAACTAATAACATATGTAAAAGGATCTACCGAATGATAAATGAATAGGTGCTTTGGTTAACAAGACTTACTTGTTTGTATGAACTTGATGCCTAATTGGTAATGGTGGATGATCAAATTGAATGGAATTGATGTGGTGCTTTGCAATTCCCGGATGCTCATATGAAGACAAATGGCTTCATGGTTGCTTCAGTGCTTTGGTATGGATGTTTTGATGCTAGTACAGATGTTGGTTTTGATTGCATATAGCTCTGGTTTCATCACTTGTTCTCAAAATATATATATCTCTCTCGAAATGTGCTAGCCTCAAAATAAGGTTATTTTTGGGATTAAATGGTAACCGACGGTGGTTCCAGGATTAACTTAGGTGGTGATTAAGGGTAAGCAGCGTCGGTTAGGGAGGGATTTCCTAGGTTTACTAAACTAGGCATATCCCCTTGATTTTCTTGGATCTCGTTTCGTTTACCCCACAGATTATTATGGAAGCTTCCTTCTAACGGAAGGAATATGGTTAGAGGGAATGTAAGCATTGATTTTTAGGGTTTGGGTAGGTCTTAGTTAGTTATGGCAACTTACTAAGAATAGATCTTAGGATGATGTGGCTAGATGAGGTGGATATGTGGGAATTATCTCAATTAGGATGTTTGAATAATAAATATGGTGAGGATAATGAATTAATTTAATTTAAATAATTAAATTAATATTATAGTGGGGTGATGGGGGCCATGGCTTGGTGGATGTGTTCAAGGTATTTATTTGATGAGGTACCAAGGGGAGAATGACCCAATTTCGGTGTCTACAATTTTCTCATGTTGTTAAGATGACTTCTATTCATATTGTATTGAGCTTAGTTGCACGAGAGAATTTTCATTTAGAGTAACTAGATGTGAAGATGAATTTCCTTCATGGTGATTTGGATGAAGAGATTTATATGCGAAATGGCCGCTTGGTTATGAAGTCAAGGGTAAGGAGAAATTAGTGTGCAAGTTGAGAAAGAGCCTATATGGGCTCAAGAAAGCTCCAAGGCAAGGATACATGAGGTTTGATAGTTTTATGCATGAGTATGGTTACTTGAGATGTGAATCTAACCATTGTGTTTATTTCAAGAAGCTTGAAAATGGGAGCTATATTATTGTGTTATTGTATGTGGATGATATGCTTATTGCATGATCTAATATGTAGAACATTGGTGAGATTAAGGGAAAGCTAGATCACACATTTTCTATGAAGGATTTAGGAGTTGCAAAAGAATCCTTGTGAGCAAATACACAAAGACAGAAAAAACAAGAAATTGTATTTATCTCGGGAGGATTATATCTACAAGGTGTTAGAAAGGTTCAAGATGCAGGATCGCAAAACTTTTTAGTACACCTATGGATGGACACTTCAAATTGAGCAAAGATAAGTGTCCTTCATCACATGAGGAGGTCAAATACATGACACAAGTGCCATATGCTTCAACACTTGGGAGTCTCATGTATGCTATGGTTTGTACTGCAGGACCAAACATTGTGCAGAAGTGGGAGTTGTGAGTAGATATACGGCCAATCCAGGTAAAGAGCATTGGAAAGTAGTCCAATAGATACACAGGTATTTGAAAGGGACATCTAGTATGCGCTTATGCTATTGAAGTTTATATATTTTGTTATGTGGCTATGTTGATTCGGATATGGTTGGAGATCCGGATGGTAGAAGGAGCACTCCGGATATATTTTCATAATAGGTGGGATGACGAGTTAGCTTGATTTCAAGATTGTAGAAGGTTGTGGCTTTGTCTACTATAGAGACAAAGTATGTTACAACTACGAGAGGCTAGCAAGGAAATGATATGTATGATTAGGTTCATGGAAGAGTTGGGAAAGGAGCAAGACGATTGTAAACTATTCGAAGGCAAATGATGAGTGCAATTCATTTGGAAAAAAATCATCATTGCATTAGATAATGAAACACATTAATTTAAGGCATCACTTCATCTTGTAGGTATTAAAGGATGGATAGTTAAATTTGAAAAAGATTCATACGAGTGAGAACCCTGCAGATATGCTTACAAAGCCATCAACAAAGGAGAAGTTGGAGATACACTTCACTTCTGTTGGTCTTTGAGTTTGAGATGTGAAGAGGAAAAAACTAAGTTAAGGAAGGATCCAAGAATGATGTTGTACAAGTATGGTGTAGTAATAAATCTCCAAGTGGGATATTGTTGAGTTGTGGAGCTCAATTAATTCAGTTTTGCTTGCAATGTAAAACTTGTTAGAAAATACGATGAATCCGACATCGGTTAGGGGAAACCAACATTAGTTACTAGGGTGACATCGGTTAAGCAAGGAGGAACTGACATCGGTTAGGGCTAATCGACATCGGTTACCTGTGCGAGGATGTTTTAATTAACTCTCGGGAATTAGATCTATTTTTAGCATTAAAGTATATCTATTGATTGTAATTGCATGGCTAAGTGCCCTAAGTCTATAAATGACTATATAAGCATAAAAGCTAGGGTTTAAAAGTAATTATTAACAAGAATTAAGAATAACTTGCAAAATTTGGTTAGAAGGATAATTCTTGGAGAAGAAACAAAAGCTTGAAAGAAAGAAAGTATTGTACATCTAAGAGGGTGGAACTTTATAAATCTTCATTGTATATATTGTCAAAGCTTTGGATAATAGAGTAGGCTTGTTTCTTGGTAGATGTAGCCCACACTTTGGGTAAACCACGTTAAATATGGTGTTGATTTATGTCTCTTATTTTTATATTTCTTACGGTAGAATAATTTCTTTGATTTGCATGTATGCTTAGATCTGATATATTATCTGTATAATCGGTGTGCTAACCCCAACAATTTTTACTAGAAAATTTCTTGGAACCTTGTGTTTGGGGAAAAACACTTTTCTTGATAGTTTGGAAAATCTATTTTGTAGGCCTCAGTCGCAGTTTGACTAGGTCAAATTGGACCAATTACGACCGGTGGCTCTAGAAATTGTGTCAACTTTGTTTGAAAACCATTTCCTAGTTCTCATTATTCCAATCGACTCTAATGAATTCTCCATATATGGTGGAACTTATAGGAAATTTATTGTGGCACGTTTTCCATCAAAGCTAGTTTTGAACGTGGTTTTCTCGAGCCCTCGAGCTAACTTTGGATCATTTACGACTAGGTCAATTACGACCAATGGCCCCGAAAAAATAGACACCAATCGTAAACCATTCACCATTCGAAGATTACTGTAGTTACTTTGAACTCTTGGTATATAAGTGGACATGTATGAATTTACTCGTGGTGTGTTTCTCATGGAAGACAACTTTTGAAATTGATTTCTTAGCCTTGAAATTCTGTTTTCAACGTTTTTTTAGCTAGCGGAAAATGTAAAAAGAAAGTTGTAGGACCCTCTTCAGGTTACCAAACCACTATAGAAACTTGTTGAAACTTGTAAATAACTGTTTGAACCTCTATCTTGTGGATTTTTGTGTGAAAATTAAACTTTTGGGAAAATAGTGTTTCTCTCTCTTTCCTATCTCATTCTCTCTCCTTGGTTATGAAAGGAAGTGAAATGAAATGAAATGAATACATGTCTCTAACCCTTTTCCTTTCCAATGAAAATTATTAATGTTATTATGTAGATGGGAAACTAAAGACGTTAATTATATTAGACTAGGGTGGATTCCATGCCAATAATTTATTGCTGATTTCATGCTCACATGGTTTTGCAGGATGCAAGAAAGATGGCAAAAAGGTGTTGTGCAATTCATTGTTTATTATTGTAATTTATATAGGTCATTGTAAAATGTATATATGTATAATGTAGTCCCATGTTACGAAAATTTATATTTGAAATTTGCTAATATGTATGAGATGCTAGTTTTAGGGATACCTTAGGAAATGTGCATTTAATCATAGGTGCAATTTTGATTCATAGTTACGTATGGTAAAAATGATTGATATATATATATATGTGTGTGTGTGTGTGTGTGTTTAAATGAATTTGAATTTAATATCTTGTAGTGCGTTTCTAGTGTGCAATAGATGATTAAATAATTGGTGTTGTGTTTCTTACCTTGAAAATGTAATAAAGGAATCTAACCACAATAGTCAACCCTAGTATAAGATTCATGCATAACTTGTCTTCATGTGTGATCCTTCTTAGCATAGAAGAAATTGAAACCGTAGAATGAACTTAAACCTTGTACTCAATGACACCTCCTAGTTTAGGTAAATAAGACCCCTAGTTTGAGTTTAGCGTCATAGTCGGTATGTTTAGTGACATTGTCGTGAACCCATATTTTAGGAACAACATGGTCCAACTTTATCCTGGAGTATGTGGTTTCCTTCTAGGTTTAGTAACAGTGTGTGGGGTAAGGAGAATGTCTGGTCTTCAAGTTTGACCTGTGTTGAGTGGTGAATACCACTTTGGAAGTCACCTTAAGAGTCCTTGTTCAAGCAACGACCGTATGCGGTGTAACCTTACCATTTATGGAGTAAGTAGAGTTATTACTCCCTAGTATCCTAGTGGACTACCAAGTCTTATGAAGTTAGATCTAGAATTTTTGCTTTTCATCAAGTGAATTCCTTATGGGACCCCAGACGACACAAATGGACCTAGTGCAATAGTTGTACTATGACTTAAACTCTTGTTAATGATATCTTTAGTTCCTCACAGCTAAATGTGTTACTTGGGATAGTGGCAATATAACACCTTGATCTTTACGGAGGGTTTATAGGGTAAATATTTTTCACACCTTAATCGATCTATAATAGGGTGTGGAGCCCTAAGTGAAAATTGGAATTAAACTAAACCTCATTTGATTAGGAGGTTAACTTGTGGGTAGAAAATGGAAAGAAACTCCTTGTAAATGAAATTGATTTGAAAGTTTTGAATTAAGAGAACCCGAAACTGAAATAGTGGTCCCGTAATCCCTTGTTATGTCCCTTTTGACATTAGGAATAAAATAAATTTCACATGTAGAATCGTGAAATGCAGAAACATGGGATCTTACCTTGAACACAATTCACATGTGTTTCATGTGTAGTTTATAATATTTCCAATCATGTACTTATTCAAGATGTTGGAAAGTTACTTTAAAACTCTTTCATTATAAAGTGATGCCATTAATGAGACCATAAAGCAATGCAAGAGTAAAGCATATAAGAGTAAAACGAGATTTGAGGTTAGGCTTAATGTCACTCTTGGAGTCCTTATAACTCAATTAATCATTTTCATGTGTTAGAAAGAATATGAATTACCCTTGGTGAGATCAAACTTTGAGAAAACAAAAGATATATATAAATCGAATAAAGTTTCTTGATGTGGAAATGTTGAATGGATTCAACAAGTTACTTGAATTATATTAATTGTGGTAGGGAATAAAGATACCGTGATCAAATAATGTTTATGGGAAAAAGGTATATTGAATATAAACCTCCCTTAATTCTAAGATTTCTTTCCGACATCACATCAGATTCTTCTATGTAGCAAGGGTAAAAATTTAAACATTGAATAAAAGTTTGAGAAAAAAATCTTAACATAATAATGAGAGAATTAGGAACATTGTATGAAATTTGAAATATGACAAATAATTATGTAAGTTATGGAGATTTTCATAAGGGATAAAGGACCAACTTAAATGGTTGAACTGTAAGTGGAATGTGAAATGAATTTAAGAACTTGTAGGTGGAAAAAGGATAAAATTATCCTTACATAATAATGTTATTGGAATGTTAATCATAATGAAGATGTAATCATGGTAATGATGTGTTGTGGGTTTGGCAATCCTTGAGTCCCTTTCTTGTGGTTGGGTCATTGCTAGCATTCGTTCATTGGGGAAAGTGTGGCATCGACATGTATATGGTGTTGTCATGTGTCTATGTGATTCAATGACTGAGAATGAAGATATCCTTCTTTGCACAAATTTGAAAGGAAACCTTGAGAAAATATGATCAATGCACCACAATTTAACTCTCACGAGTTGTCACTTCTAAAGAATGGTGATATTTTCTAAACAAGGTTAAGGTTACTAAAGACATTATGGAATCTGATTGCTTCTACATATTTTGGTAGTAGAATTTATTCATTTGTGGACATACATGGGAAAACAGGGGTAGTTCAGGTAGGATTCATTGTTTTTGAATAATTTTTGGTGGGAGATTAAGCAGGATAAACTTGATTTTCCAGATCTTTGAGAACCTTCACAACAATTGGAAAACTAAATGACAGAATGCTTCAGAATAGCTAAAATATTCCTTCAACTAGAAGGTGTGCATCAATGGAGGCCCATATTTGCATGGTTTCACACAATCTCCAAGAATTTAACATGAAGGCTCGAGCTAAAGACTCAATTAAACATTAAAGACCCTGGTTCCTCACACCTAAGATACACTCAAAGGCTTACAGACAATCTTTATCAACAAAATGATAGTAAAGTGATTTTAAATTGTTTATCTCATTACATGATGAAGGCTCTTCTCGTAATGAAATTGCAAATGCCACTAAACTATCACAGGGATGAGATCCTGTGTGATTCAGAGGGATTTTAACACAAGATTGCAATAGGAACAAGAAAAACTATTTGCAAAGACATTAAAATAAAGCGAAGACACAAATTTTCCCAAGATTAACATAGATTAATTCAAAGTTGATTAGATTCATCAGCAGGGGAAGGTTTCTTGAACAATCTCAGAGCTTGTCAATGGTTGTACACTTGCTAACCAACTTGACATGATCAAATCTAAAACATAAGAGATTAACAGTTTCTCGGATGGTCTCTCGGGAAGATGGGCTTTCTCAAATTTTCTCATAAAATTCAATCCCCGACCATTTGCATGACTAAAGCATGCTTTTATAACACTCAATTTACATCCAAGCTTTCCCCCAAAAAAAAATATTTGAGGAACCTTTTTTTTGTTACATGTTTGATCATGATTTCCAAAAATGACGTTTAACAAACTTTGACAAAAAAAGTTCCAGTTGTTCAAAAAGGTGAATCATTGCAAATATTTCCATCATTGTTTTAACTGGGGCACCCATTCATCTCCTCTGGAACATTTTTTTCATCCTTTGCACCTGACCTCCATCATTTCATCCTTTTCCCATTCTTTCCTCTGTGAACTTTTCTCTCATCATCCAGCTTCTCTGGTAATTCACATTTTTGCAAGTGCTTGAGAAATTCCAATTCCAACTTCAAAATATCAACCTTTACATTCCTTGGACTCACAAATTAAGCTCTAAATCCATTCAATTGCACTTTGTAGACAAAAATGACAAGGAATTTCATCAAAAAATGATGAAAAACAATGCGTATTCACATCTCCAGGAGTCTTGGAGCAAAAAATGGTGGCAAAATCAGATGCAATGCATAACAACCATTGATTCTTCCCTTTCTCAACTTTAGATTAGAGTCATCCACATGGAAAAATCTGATTCAAGTGGGCACTGGGTTGCCTTTTGCATTTTTTATGACTTTTGGAGAAAATGTGCAATTTTCACATTTTCCCCCCCCTCCGCCTTTGAAATATGGGCTCGACACATGGCTTAATCTGGGCCTTTGATGGAGTCACGACTCATTTATGCAATTTTACCCTTTTTAACAAAAAGGAAAAATTTCCAATTTTCCTCTCAACCCACCCTTCCTTCTCCATTTTATTTTAAAATTTTGATGTGGGTCCCCAATGGAGCTGGGGTTATTTTATAACTTTTCTCCTTTTTTAAAAAAAAAAAAAAAAATTTTGGGTTTTTACTTTTCAAAAAGTGAAAAATTTTGCCCTCAAAACCCACCTTGTCACCTTCTTTCTTTTGAAATAAAAAGTTCAAATACCTTTTTAACTTTGAAAAAAAAAAAAAAAAAACAAAGTCAAAATTTTCCTCCTCCTTCTTTTAACTTTTGAAAATGGAAATAAGTGTCCACGTGTCCTTCTTTTGGGTCAAAAAGTAAGACTTTTCCTTTGCCGCTTCATATTTGTTGAATAATAAAATCGAAGATATCGGGGCCATGCAGGGCCAATTTGGTATTTTTTACAAATGTGACAAAAGTGGAAAATTTCACCAAAAAGACCCACCGACCCACATCCAATTAAAAATGAACACGTATACACCTTTGGGGCAAAAAAAAAATTCACTCCGCCTTTATAAATTTGACCGGCCAATCAAAACTCAATGGGGCCATGGGGCCAAATTGATCTTTTTGCAAACATAGAAAAAAAGTTACAAGTTATAAAATAGACCCGACGTGCCTCATCCAATCAAAAGAGACCACGTAGCTGAAGATGTTGAGATATAATTTGATGGGAAAACACACCCATCAAATAGTAAATGTAGGGGAACTCACCATTTGCACCCAAAATTGAATTTTTCTTTAAGGAAAAAGAATTTGGAAATGATACAAGGCCCAAATGTGATCCACGACCATGGAGAAGGATCTTAAAAACATACAAATGAAGAAAAACTTTCACGCATCCATTTGGGGAAATAGAAAATATGATAGAGCCCATGATGATTGAAGAATTTTTAGAGCAAATGGGGTGAGATCAAATTGAGCACCAACATCGGCTCTGACTCGGGGATGGGCACTCCCAGCGAGTGCCACAAGAACAAATAGTAGACCAAGTGCCAAAAATAAACCATTGGGCAATGGAGTCACGAGCCAACCCTCTAGGAACAAACTGAGAAACCAACAAAAATGGCCACCAAGGACCAGGACAAACCAAAATAGAAAAACACAAAAAAAAAAAAAAACCAAAAGACTATACACTATATAATGGTGCATACCTCGATTTTGAGAAATCAATCAAGGAAATGTTTCAAATGCCTTCCATTAATAGGAAATTCAAGCAATTCCCCATCTAGGTCTTTTAAGAAGAAGGTATGTTCACCAATTCAAATGTCAATTGAATAAGGGCCCATCCACAATGCATCAAACTTTCCATGTTTTCCCTTATCCTCATGCCTTTATCCCACAATAGCACAAGATCTCCCACACTAAAAGCTCTTGGAGTCACCTTCTTATCAAAACAAATTCTTCAATTTCTCTCTAAATTTTACATGCCTCTGATGGGATGCCCTTCTTTCTTCATCTAACTCAACAATCTGATTGATGTGAGCATCATAGGGACTAACCTCTTGATCTTCCAGTTGTTGAAGAAATTGAAATGAAGACAATTGCATATGCGGGGTAGAGAGCTTGAGTTCCATACACCAACTCAAATGGGATTTTTCCAGTAGCTCGTTTAATAGTGATTCGATCAGCCCAAACAACAAACTTCAACTGCTCACCCCACTTCCTTTTGTTCAACTCCAAAGTTCTTCTAATTATCTTCAATATTTTTATTGTTGGACTCTTCTTGTCCATTTCCTTGGGGATTATAATTGGAAGCATATGTCAAATTGATCCCATATTCATGGCACATGGCCACCAAAGGTTTAGCCTAAAGCTCATGGCATTATCAACAACTATCTTAGCAGGCACTCCAAACCTGCAAATGATATGATTCATAATGAAATCCATGACAATTTGGTGAGTTGCTTTCTTGGTGGGGATTGCCTCCACCCACTTGGTGAAGTAATCAGTGGCTACTAAAATCCACTTATGGCCAGCACTTGAAGGATCTGAAATCTCACCAATGAAGTCCATTCCCCATTTCCTAAATGGGGCTTCAATTGATACATAGGCTGCAAAGGAAGGGAGCCTGAAGCTTTTAGTCTTCCAGAAAAGCATTGGCAACTTTCACATTTTCTTACCAATAGAGTTGTATCTTTGAAAAGAGTTGGCCACCAATAACCAGCCCTTAAGATCTTATGAGTTGTGACTCTTCCAGAAAAATTTCCCCCACAAAACTCCTCCATGGAGATCAACAATTATTTTAGGGGCTTCATCTTCAGTAATGCATCTTAAGAGAACTCCCTCAGGGTTCTTCCAAGCTAACCCAAAATCAGTAATGACATATTTTTGGGAAGCTAACTTAAGTGCTCTTTTCTAATTCTTGCTCAAATGTTCGAGCACTGTAGATGTTTGAGATAAAAAATGATGTCCTTGTACCATTCAAAATTTATCAGTTTTTTTTCAAGGACATTCAACCTTTCTTCTTCAACTTCATTTACCTCAATTGTCTACAGATTTCTCTCTTGCCATAAGTTTTCTAGGCCCAAACCTCTGACCAATTTTTTTGTTTGGATGTCCATATCATACTCTTGCAATTTGTTTACCCATCGACATCTCTTGCTTGAAACCTCCATTTCTGATAGGATATCTTTCACCATGGTGTGGGGAACATAAGCAATGACTTTGGAACTCAGAATATATGGCTTGAAGACCTTTGTTGCTTTTACCAAAGAAAATGCCTTGCTTCTCCATGATAGTATACTTTAGCTCAGCTCCTTGTAATGCCTTACTTGAAAAAGGCAATTGGTCTTTCAGCTCCCTCATCATCCTTCTGCAACAACACAGATGCAATAGTACTTTCTGAAGAAAAAAAAAATTTTGAAAGCCTTCTTATAATCTGAGAGCTACTAAAACAGGGGCATTCTTTAATGCTTCTTTGATCCCAACAAAATCTTGAATAGTTGCTTCTTCCCATTTGATACTTTGATCTTTCTTCAGCATGCTTAGTGATTGGGATAGTTAGTTCAACAAAGTTGGAGATAAATCTCCTAATAAAATTAATCTACCCAAAAAAGGATTGAATTCCCTTCTTGGTTCTTGGAATAGGGACTTTGTTGATGGCTTCTACCCTTTCAGGATCAATCATGACCCCTTCCTTTGACACAATGTGTCCAAGCAACTTTGCTTTCTGAACTCCAAAATGGCACTTCTTGGGATTTAGTGAAATACCATACTCCCTACATCTTAACAACATTTTTTCTAAGTGTTGCAGGTGGTCACTCCTTTTTCTAGAGAAAATAGTCACATCATCTTGATATACAACAATGAAATCATTAATATAGCTAGAGAAAGCTACATCCATTGCTCTTTGGAAAGTGGCTCCAACATTCATTAGACCAAAAGGCATTCTGACATATACATATGTTCCCCAAGGAGTGGTAAAGGTAGTCTTGATTCACTCTGATTCCTTCACAACTACCTGGTTATATCCAAAAAACCATCCAAGGTGGATAACAATTCCGAACCAGTAACCAATTGTAACATATTGTCCATATTTGGCAGAGGGTAGTTATCCTTCATTGATGCTCTATTCAAGTTTCTAAAGTCCACACACAGCCTTATATCTCCATTCTTCTTTTTGATAGGTACCAAGTTTGTAACCCATGATGAGTACCTTGTGGGTTGTATGATTCCTCCATCCCTCAACTTTTTCAATTCTTCTTGCATCTTTAGGAAAGGAGTGGATTGATCGGCCTCTGTTTTTCTACCTAAATGGCTTGGCGAAAAAGCTTCCAAGGAATTTCATGTGCTTTGGAAAAGATCCTCTCTGTATGCTTTCAATTTAGAATAAGACCATGCTAAGTAGTCTGGTATTTCTTCAACAATTGGACATATGACTGCTTTTCTTCCTTCCTTGCTCATTGCTACCTAGCCAGATCTTACGTGGTTTATCCTTTGTGCCCAGGTCATGCTCTTCAACATCCCTCGAGGCTGACATGTGTCTGTTGATAATGCAATCAACATTATCAAAGTTTGATTCAAGTGCTACCAAACCTCTAGGAATAGTATTAGTCTTCAACTGAATGATGTCTTTTCCAAATAAAGTCTCCTTTCCATCATCCACACAAACCATTGGCTCCCAATCTATACGTTGATCGAAAAATTCTCCTTGGTTCTACAAAAACCTTTGCACCTAGGCATCATCTTTGAACACTTTCCAGTGTTTAACATTGTCAGGAACATGATGCCTAGTTAATATCTCAATATTATACTCACAATAGGGGATACAATACAATTTTCAAATCTAGACCCCAATACGGCCAATTTTTCTACTAGAGTATTGTACTTCCTATCATGATGTATTATGTTGAAGGAGTCAAACATTTCAATGAAATCCCAGACTGCATGCTTATATTACTTCATTCTCTATTTTTTTTGCATACAGTTTTCTAACCTGTTTGACAATTAGCTCTGAAATCTCCTTTAACAATGATGTCTCTAATACCATATTTCCAAGCAATTCTTAAACCCAATAATAGTGCTTCATATTACTAATATTGTTAGTGCACTCAAAGTTGAGTTTAAAAGAAAAAAAACTCTTCTGGCACTGGAGATATCGAAACAATACCAGCACCATTTCCAAATTTAGAGCAAGCCCCATCAAACAACAAAGTCCAAGGAGAACCTACTTGTTTAAGAGACTTGCATTGATCAATTTTGTGCTCTTTACCATCAAAAATCCAACAAAGTTATCAGCATCAATGTCAGTGTATAACACTTCATAGGAAGCATTATTGGGATCCTCAATGAGATGTAGCATCTTCTTTTCACCATACACTTTACAAGGCTTCCCTCAATAGGTATAGTGGAAAAAAGACATATCCATTTGCACACTCCCACCCACACTAGCAGCCATTTTCTTGATAACAACATTCCCCATTTGGCGGGCAATCAACAATAACAACATCTAGTTTTAAGTTCTTTCTGGGTAGGCTGCAAGTTGCACTATCAAACCCTTGACACATCCAACCACTGGCACCTCTCTGGAATCCATGGCAGTGCACTTCCCATAAGTTGTTGTCACTTTGATATCTAATTCATTCATGACCTCAAGAGGCATAACATTGCATGATGCTCTAGAATCAAACATACAGTTGTGTAACAACCTGTCCCTAATAATCAGAGTAGTGAAAAATGGATCTACATTCAGTTGGGACTCAACCAAGGATGTTCCCAAATATACTTCAGGTGGCTCACCTAGTTCTTCCAGTACTTGGGGTTTTCCAACTCTGTAATGGTAGGAGGAGTCTCAACATTGTTTACATTTCTACCTTGGGTAATATTTTCTTCTTTCAATCCCAAATACTCAAAGGCCCTTTTCTTGTGCTCAGGAATCCTAAGCAGCTCAACAATTGGAAAAAAATCTTGATCTACTCAAGACTTGGGCAATGTCATAAGGAACATATTTGGGCAAGGCAACATTTGGAGGAAGACTGAAAAACTCATCGATAAATGAAAGGATTTTCATGGTCTTGAGCATGGGCAGGGATACCAGTTCTGTTTGGGGAAACAAGGCCTTTTCCATATGTATCTTTCTTAGGAGTTTCTTTTGGGATATTGGTGAGAACTGGAGTTTTTGGTTTGGCTTGAGGCCTTGCCCCTTTGACAACTTTACTCCTAGTGTTATATTCTTTTTTCTTGGGCACCACAACATTCATTAACAACTACCTATCCTCCTCAGAAGGGATTCCTCCATCATAATTTTTAATCATTAATGCCCTTAAGTATTCAAAATCATTATTAGGAAATTCAAAATCTTGTACCATATCTATTTCAAAAGTATGAGAGGGAGGAAGGGGTAATACCCAGTGAATGCAATCCCAAAATCTGCATAGTTCTGGCACTGATTAATTCAATCAAAGTTGCTCCTTTTGTGAGCTTGTAGAGCACCCCATCATGCACACATCATCATCATCATCATCATCATCATCATCTTCTTCTCAACTTCTTTTTCTTCATCACATGGGGCATGTGGCAAAAAAATCTATCACACCACTCAATTTCATTGGCTTCTTCCATAATGCAACAACTCTGCGTAGTAAAGGATCGGGCACAATTTATTTTTTCATGGGGCTTGGGGCTTGTCTCTATTTCCCGACCCCATGGGTCCTTTGCCTCTGTCATCATCATATCTATGATCACCTCTAGGATGATTTGAAAATATTTCTTGACCTTGTGGCTTTATGTTGACCTTGGGAACCTTGTCCAATCCCCTTCTCTTCTCTGCCAGTTTATAGGATATTTCCTTAACAACTCTCGACCAAAGTTTTTACAACCTCTCTAGATCCACAGACTTACTTGACTGAGGCTTCTCTGGATTGATCAACTTGATACCTTCCCTCTTAGGAGGCTTACCAATTTCATTTGATGTTATTTTCAATCTGCAAAGCCATGGTGAAGGCACCCTCAATGTTCTTGGGTTCTTATCCCTCAAATAATAGGCAGCCTTCTTATCAAAAGCATCAGAGTATTTTATCAAACAAGAAACATCACTTGGCCTCAGGATCACAGGTAGCCTATTCAGGGTCTTATTGAACCTTGTATTGAAGTCATGAATAGATTCATTAGGATTCTTTTTAATATTTTCAAATTTTGATAAAAGAAACCTAGGGTCTGTTTTATCTCCATATTGTAATCTAAAAGCATTCTTCATTTCTTGTCCATGAATCAATGGAGTTGTCTAGAAAATATTTATACCATCCATGCATCCTCCTCTAGAGTATGAATAAACAATTTTATGTACACATCCTCAAATTCAATCTCAAAGTCTTCCATCATATTGAAAAAAAAAGCTTTAAGTGTTGATCACCAGTAATAGCATTATTTCCTTGAAATTTAGGCAGTCTATTTCTAACATCTTGGGCACAACATTTGGATATCCATCCATACCTCTAAAATCTATAGGACCAAAAGTGTTCACAAAAAATGGAGGTCTGGGTGGGGGCTGGGCCATATTGTTTTGGGGAGGTGATCTTACAGGAGAAACAAAATGATGAGGAGTGAGGGTCTTGGGGCACACATGAATGCAATTCTCAAAATGAATGTTCTCTAAAAACTCTGTTTCTTGGAAGATCCTATCATCTTTGGAAAACACATGGACAAAATGAGACACAAAAAATTTCAAATACAAAATGAAGGCCCCTCTCCAGATGGAGAATTCAGATCTACAAAAATACTACCTATTCAAAAGCACTTGAGGAAGTATGGCAATCTTCAATGACAGGTTGATCAGTTTCCACAATTGATAACTCTTTTCTTGATTTTTGATCTCCAACAACTTTCCAGATTCTTCTTCCTTCAAATTTGTCTTTCCCAATTAAACAACCTTCTAGTAGGGTCTTTAATGAAGAAATCTTCTTCCTTCCATCTTTGCAAATATTAGTGATAAATTTCAATTGACATAGAGGTTAAGACACTAGGCATTTATCAAAAATTAATTCAACACGGAGTCACCACTAAGGATTTTCACCTTAGTTGTGTAAATGCACTAAAATTGATTTGTCAAATGTCTTCAACACTAAATTCATGCAAATCTTCATAGATCTGACCTTCCTTTACCCATATTTAACATTGATGATGTAAACTTAGTGCAAAAACCAATAGAAACTAGAAATATTACACACAAAACTTGTAACTTTACAAAAATCTTACAAATCTCAACAAAGGATGACATTTAAACAACATATTTGCACTTAGATCATGTAAGAAACATTACAGGGCCAAATATAAGAATGCCTTTGAAGATCCCTTCAAAAAATCACAGGTTGCAAAAAATGTTGGTTATCCAAATTGATTCTGAAAAATGCCAAATCATGATATCCCATTCAAATAATCCTGGCAAAAAAATTGTTGTATCAAAAATTGATTCTCCTTTGAGATCCAAGATTCTCCTTTGTAACATCATTTTAACAAGAAGCCTAGAGATAGATAAATCATCATGTATGTCATTTTGTAGCCGGGGAGGTGATTCAATTGGCTCTTTGTCACTCGGATGTTGGAGAAATGGATAGCACCTTAAAAGGATTTGATCTATCCTCACTACTTTAGGTTGTGCCTTTTGACCAGGGTGAGAGGACCCATTTTGTAACCTCTGTTGGTGAAGGAGAATGAAGATATCCTTCTTTGCACAAATTTGAAAGGAAACCTTGAGAAAATATGATCAATGATGCACCAAATTTAACTCTCACGAGTTGTCACTTCTAAAGAATGGTGATATTTTCTAAACAAGGTTAAGGTTACTAAAGACATTATGGAATCTTGATTGCTTCTACATATTTTGGTAGTAGAATTTATTCATTTGTGGACATACAGGGAAAACAAGGGTAGTTCGGTAGGATTCATTGTTTTTGATAATTTTTGGTGGGAGATTAAGCAGGATAAACTTGATTTTTCCAGATCTTTGAGAACCTTCACAAAAATTGGAAAACTAAATGACAGAATGCTTCAGAATAGCTAAAATATTCCTTCAACTAGAAGGTGTGCATCAATGGAGGCCCAGATTTGCATGGTTTCACACAATCTCCAAGAATTTAACATGAAGGCTCGAGCTAAAGACTCAATTAAACATTAAAGACCCTGGTTCCTCATGCCTAAGATACACTCAAAGGCTTACTAGACAATCTTTATCAACAAAATGACAGTAAAGTGATTTTAAATTGTTTATCTCATTACAGGATGAAGGCTCTTCTCGTAATGAAATTGCAAATGCCACTAAACTATCACAGGGATGAGATCTTGTGTGATTTGGAGGGATTTTAACACAAGATTGCAATAGGAACAAGAAAAACTATTTGTAGACATTCTAAAATAAAGCAGACACAAATTTTCCCAAGATTAACATAGATTAATTCAAAGTTGATTAGATTCATCAAGAGGGAAGGTTTCTTGAACAATCTCAGAGCTTGTCAATGGTTGTACACTTGCAACCAACTTGACATGATCAAATCTAAAACATAAGAGATTAACAGGTTTCTCAGATGGTCTCTCAGGAAGATGGGATTTCTCAAATTTTCTCATAAGAATTCAACCCCGACCATTTGCATGACTAAAGCATGCTTTTTATAACACTCAATTTACATCCAAGCTTTCCCCCAAAAAAATAATATTTGAGGAACCTTTGTTTGTTACATGTTTGATCATGATTTCAGAAAATGACGTTTAACAGTTTGCAACAAAAAGTTTCCAGTTGTTCAAAAAGGTGAATCATTGCAAATATTTCCATCATTGTTTTAACTGGGGCACCCATTCATCTCCTCTGCAACACATTTTTTCATCCTTTGCACCTGCAACCTCCATCATTTCATCCTTTTCCCATTCTTTCCTCTGCTAACTTTTCTCTGCATCCATCTTCTCTAGTAATTCACATTTTTGCAAGTGCCCGAGCAATTCCAACTTCAAAATATCAACCTTTACATTCCTTGGACTCACAAATTAAGCTCTAAATCCATTCAATTGCACTTTGCAGACAAAAATGACAAGGAATTTCATCAAAAATGATGAAAAACAATGTGTATTCACATCTCCAGAGTCTTGGAGCAAAAATGGTGGCAAAATCAGATGCAATGCACAACAACCATTGATTCTTCCCTTTCTCAACTTTAGATTAGAGTCATCCACATGGAAAAATCTGATTCAAAGTGGGCCTGGGGTTTCCTTTTGCATTTTATGACTTTTGGAGAAAATGCACAATTTTCACATTTTCCCCACCCCTCCACCTTTGAAATACGGGCTCGACACATGGCTTAATCTGGGCCTTTGATGGAGTCATGGCTCATTTATGCAATTTTACCCTTTTTAACAAAAAGGAAAAATTTCCAATTTTCCTCCACCGACCTGCCTTCCCACTTGTAACTTTTGATGTGGGCCCCAGGGAGTTGGTTAGGTTATTTCATAACTTTTCTCCTTTTTCAAAAAAGGAAAAAAAAAACTCAAAATTCCAGTGACCCACCTTCCCTCTTCTTTTGAAACTTTTGAAATATGCCACGTGTCCTTCTTCGGGGTCAAAGTAAGACTTTTTCCCTACTTTTACAAAAGCCAAAAAACTTCAAAAATGCTCTCACAAAACTTCAAAAAAATTCATGTCCATCTTTGAATCAAAGTAAGACTTTTCCATATATTTGTTGAATAGCCAATCAGATGCTATCGGGGCCACGGGGCCAATTTGGTATTTTTTACAAATGAGACAAAAGTGGAAAATTTCACCAAAAAGACCCATCGGGCCGCATCCAATTAAAAATGAACATGTATACACCTTCGGGGCAAAAAAGAGAAATTCACTCCACCTTTATAAATTTGACCAATAATTAATCGAGAACTCAAACTCAGGGCCACGGGCCAGGGCCAAATTGATCTTTTTGCAAACATAGCAAAAAAGTTACAAGTTATAAAATAGACCCGATGTGCCTCATCCAATCAAAAGAGACCACGTAGCTGAAGATGTTGAGATATAATTTGATGGGAAAACACACCCATCAAATAGTAAGATGTAGGGGAACTTCACCATTTGTGCCCATAATTGAATCTTTCTTTAAGGAAAAATAATTTGGAAATGATACAAGGCCCAAATGTGATCCACGACCATGAGAAGGATCTTACAATAACATACTTGGTAAAGATAAAACTTTTCACGCATCCATAATGTAGAGATGATGAAAATTACATTTTTTTATATACTCATTTCTGTTTACATGTATATTTTTATGAGTGAGGCTCAACATCCGAGTGTGCAACAACTCAATGAGTACCCCTTTGGTGGTTGTATTAGACCACATAGTGATTGTAATGTACTATTTATCAATAATGATTTTATTCATAAATTGATCATTATATATTTTCTTGCAAGAACCAGTAATTTTTCTTGATTGATGTGTTCTTATGGTTTAGGCATTTTATTTGGTTATTGTAATAACATGCAAGTTTTTCACTAACTATGGCTATTTAGCCATTTATTTTGCTTAGTTACACATTTTATTTTCATATTTAAAAGTTTTATAGCATATCTTAAGGTTTAGAATTTTTCTCACTTGGAATTTGAAATGGATGTTTATGTTGGTTGTAATGTCGTAATGTGTTAGAATAAGGTCATGGGATTCACCATGGAGTGGTTGAACCTATGGGCCCACTTCATTGTATAGGGGTACACCTCAAGGAGTTACAGATAACTAGCAGGTTGTTGAACCATGAGTTATTATGTTACTTGGGTTGGGGGTGGCATGGCTCTATGTGCCCGGGGCCATGGGGTGACCTAGCCTCATTAAAAGGAGAAAGGAGATAGGGCTCTATTGTTGAGTGACCCGATATTATTGATGGGGCTCTATGGTTGAGTTACCCGATATGAAAATATCAGGTGGTGGGGCTCTATGGTTGAGTTACGCGATATGAAAATATCGGGTGATGGGGCTCTATGATTGAGTGACATGGCTTGGTTTTGTAATGTGATTATTTCTCTTTGGGAGGTATATGGATTTGTTTTGTGATGCTTTAGGAGATATATGGAGTTGTTTCATGATGTTTTGTGATGTGTGGATTTGGTGTTATGAGTTATGTGTACTCTTGTGAGTCTTGTTAGACATTGTTATGTTTGAGGCTTGAAGCTCCCTTTGGTTGATATATATATTATTGGATATCGATTTGGAACTGTGTGGGTATTGTCATGGTTTTTGGGACATGTGATACCAGTCACCTTTGTATTAGTGTTATAATTCTATTTTTCAGTCACATGTGTGTACTGGATTTATGTCTATGACATAATTATTGGAAATTCTCTGTTATGTGGACTACTTGTCATTCCATGGTGGAATTAAAGGTCTTGTGATTTCCCCATTTTTATTTTGTGATTTCCTAAATCCTATTAGATTTGCCCCCTTTTTATTTTGGTCCGTTCAACTTCATATTTTGGTCACTTGATGTGAGCAAGACCGAGTTGATAAATTAGATGCACAAGGTTATAATTAACACCTTTTTTTCCAAATTTTTCACTCATATGATTTGTAGACACCCCAAATTTACATTCATGTTTCCACTTGTTCCTAGTATTATGCTAATACACCCTGTTATTCACCCATTTGCAATTAATTAATTAAATTGATTAATTAATACACATTATACCCCTTTGGATTAATTAAATTAATCCCATGTACCCTTTGTACCCCTTTGGCTAAATTAATTATTATTTATTAATTAAATAATTAATTAATTAAGTGTGTGCACATCCTAGTCATCGTCACTTGATCAAACTCCACTTAGACTCCACTTTGACTACCCTAGTTAACTACACTTCTAGAATCCTAGAAAGGTGGGGGAAATTAAAATGCATGTATAACCACCTTTCCGGATGTAACTTTTTGTAATTAATTTCATTATTTCCCCGACACTATTACAACTACCCATAATGCTATTTTTAGCATGTTCATTTATCTGTGTAACCAATTCCAACTACCTTTTGTTTCTATAAATTACAAGCTTACCTTCCTTCCAATCCCTCTTGAATTTGAAGCACAAAAACTCTGTTGAACTGTGTTTGTAGCATTTTCCTTCAAATCTTGGAGAGCACTCAAGAGCACCCACAAAACACTTCTAACATTCTTTTTGCAAGGTTTCACAGGAGACCCTTATCTGAGGTTTGCACAGAAGGTTGCTAGAAAGGTTTACATGTTTGTTTGTTTCTTTCATTTATGGTAATTTTCTCTGTTTACATTTTGGCACGCCCGGTGGGAGTCACACCCATTGTCTTTCATTTCTGGTTTTTTTTTTGTTCTTCATTTCATAATAACCTTCTTGTTTGTATGAAGCTTTTACAGGTGAACTAAGCTGAGTGTTTGCAGTTGCAGGAAGTTGTTTACTTTCCATTTTTTTTTTTTTTAATATACTAGTTTCTTTGTTCTTCATAATTATACTCTTCGTCTGTGTGTAGGTAAGTCCATTCTCCTGTACATTATGCACCACCTTTACATAAAAATGAAAAACAACAAAATACAAAGGCTTAGATTAACTTTTTATTCCAATCTTGCATATATATACAGTGTGTCTGTTCTTAAAGTTTTAATTTTTTAAATTTTTTTGAAAACACAATTATTTTTTAACCCTAAGCTACCCTTACCCCTCCCTTCTCCCTCCCGGTTCAGCCGCCTTGGCTTAGCTTACCTACCCCATTCACTCAGCTCACTCCCCATCCAACACTCGCTTACCTCTCTCAAAACCCCTGCAGAACTCGCCCCGAGCCCTTGAGATAGCTCCCACCTCCCCACTCCCCTACCGATCTACCCCTCCCTCTTGCACCGTCCATCCTGAGCCATCCCCAAAGATTGTCCAATCCCTCCCCCGCGACCCAATCCTGTTCCCTTCCCCATGCCCTCGGCCCTCTACATTACCCTTGCTCACTAACCCTACAAACCCACCAACCATTATCCATTTCCACCTCACTGTTGATCTGCTCCCCTCTCGAGTCTTCCAACTCGCCGACTGAGCCACTCTTGCTTGAGCTCACACCTGCACACACTCCACCACACATAAAACACCATCTAAGTGTCTTTCCTTTACCCTTATTTTAGGTTTAGGTTAATTTTTACATTAATTTCATTCAGTCCATATTTATCTTATATATATATATAATTTTTTTTTTAACCTATAGTTCTCACTTGAGTTTTGGGGATGGTCAACTTTGGTAGGATTTAGGTTTAACGGTTTTTAATTCATTTCTTTCTTTTTATGTTTAGCCTTTCATTTGTGTTTATTTTTATTATTATTTTATAATAATTTTCCTTTAGTTTACATACTTCTAATGTTCCTTATCCCATCTACTTTGATTATAATCCTCCCCATCTAGTTTTGTTCATTTACTTTGTTTCATTTAATTCGATCATTTTTTAATTTACTAACTGTGTAATTTCCTTTTGTAGGGTTCATGTAAGGTTTTACTCATTATCGGGCACTACTTGTCCATGTTGAAATTTCAATGTTATTGGACTTTTTAGTTCAATTTTTGTCACATTTTTAATCACTTGTGCACATGTTTCATTGTTTTTGTTTATCGACTAACCCTTTCTAACGTGTTTTTGCATACTTTTCTTTTATTGTTTTTCTACGACTAATCATGACATAATCATGTGTATGCTCTTCCCTAGCACTTTTTCAAGTGATCTTGGGAATAAGAAACATGGTCGTTTCTTTCTTTTTTAGGAATTAATGTTTCACTTAACCAAAACCAACCCACGCAGATGCTCTTTCCTTGCGTTTTTTACGTGATCTTGGAAATCGAAACATAGGTTCGCTTCTGTCATTTTGTTTATTTGTTTTGTTATTTTTCCCTCATTCCGAAAACTTTCTAATCATTGTTCATAGGACCCGAGTCTTACACAAGGTGGTTTAAAACACTTACAAACTACTAACTGCAAGTTGCCAAAGGAGTTCAACCAAACCACACATAAATAAAAAGATAAAAAAACACCACATTCAAAACACTTGATTTACAGGTTTGGTTAAGAGCTACGACTCACCCGCTTAACTAGAACATAACCCCCTTGGCATAAGCCTTAAGCTACAAAAAAGGGGGTGGTTCTAGGAACCTCAAAGTAGTTCACACTTTGAGGGAACTGGAGATGAAATGAGAACCTTTTATCCTACGACTAGTAAATACTTTGTGAGATAGATTCATAGATGCCCTTAGTGGTGCCCCAAAGTGCGATTCATTGTAAGCAACATATTTTCTCGGGGTTTTAAAGGGGGTTAAGTAAAGCCATCAGGTAGCAATAGTGTCATGCTCGCTATGATATTTCACCGACACCTAGTTGAGAGAGCCACCCATGAAGCCAAACACTTTCCAAACCAATCTAAGGTAGAGGCCGAAAACAAAAATTCAAACAAAAAATTATTTTTCAATTTTTCTTTCTTTTTGTAGTAGTGTTCCACACTTGCTTTTTCCCAAATATTCCTTATTTGGGATCTATCTTTCACTTTTCTTATCTTTTCATCTTTTTTTTTTTCCAAACTATCCTTGTTTGGATTCTTTTTCATCCTCATTTCACCTGTTCTCATCTTCTTTTCTTCTCGTCATCAGTCATTCACTAACCTTCATTTTACTCTCAATTTTCCCCTTTTCAGAACTTTCATCTCTTTTTCATTATTTCAATTTTCTCTTCTTTTCATCCTCATTGTCTTCTCCATTTGAGCTTATTTCACTCATTTGGAGTTTTTATTCACTTATTTGATTCTTCCCCTTTCGTGATTATCAAATCCTTCTATCTTTTGTATTCACCTCCTTGAGTTCATCTCCCATTTCATTCAACACTTAAACATTTGGATTACATTTCCTAAATTTTAAGTTCTCATCCTCTTTTCGACATCAAGTCTTGAGTTGCGATATCCACATCCTCACTCAAGCACTTTCATCTTACAAATCACATCTTAGCGCTATTGTGTTTCACTTTGCCACAACTTATTTCATCACATTTCATCTTCATTATCCTCTTATGACCTTTAGTTTTACAACATCATTGTTAAACTAAATATGTTTTCTTTCTTCATGTCTCTAACTTGACAACATATTTGTTGCGTTCTAGACACTTCATCATATCTTCTTTCCAATGCTTACACTATCAATATTTGAGTCTTATCTCTTCATTAGCCTCTTCTTTCTTAACTAATTCTTGTTAAGGGTTGAGCACATCACATATGATTTGACTCCTTTTTTTCATACCCTCATCCCATTTAGCATTCATTTTTGCTAGGTGGTAGACTGAATTTTACAATCAATCTATCCTCTTTCTTCACTCTAGCATTCACATTGTTAGAGGTTGAACACATTCAGAATTTTGTCACTATAACCCTCCTCCATTCTAGCATTCACTTTGTTAGAGGATGAGAACCTTCATCACATCGCACCACTCTTCCATCTTGGCATTCACTTTGTCAAGGGTCAAGTTTATCAAACACTTTCACACGCTTCCATCTTGACATTCACTTTGTTAAGGGTTGTGTCACTCATATCTTCCAAACCTCTTTCCCATCTTAGCATTAAATTTTTTAAGGGACAAGTTATTATAAAACTTAGTCGCACACCTCTCTTCCATCATCACATTCACTTTGTTGTGGGTTGAGTTATCTTTCACATATCTCTTTTGCTCCCTTCCTCTTTCAAAATCTTGGGAACATGACACATAGATTATATTCCTTTTGAAAGGGGAAAATGAAATCCTTTTCAAAATTTGTATAGTGATAATGAACAAAACTCTGAGGATGATCAGAATGACATCTCACTCGAAGAACAATCCCGCATTGAAAATATTTTACGTATGAATAAAGACCAATTTTTGCTTTGTCTCCTTGAGATGGGAGAAAAATTACCCTTTGACTTTGATGAAGCTAGTTTACAAACATTACTTGGAAAAACACCACCTAACAAGGGTGAACCTTTCATTTTGACAAACAATGATGATGAGGCAGGACCTAGTCACACGAATAATGATGATCAAAACAAGTCCACCTCGAACAACGCCAAAGGCAATGAATCAAATAAAGAAAAATCTGACAAAAGGAACAAAGGAAAATCAACAGATTCAGCCACTCATCCTACTCAAGCCCTCATCAATAAAATTAATGACATGGCTAAACAACTTTCTATTTTAAATTCCAAAGTCACCAATGAATCCCATGATAAGGAGGCAACAAAGAAATCTAGTGATGCTTCATTTAAGAGTCATACCAGCGCACATCAAAGATAACAACTCTCTACAAGTGATGGCTCCTTATCTTTCTTACAAAACAACTCACCATTTTCCCAAGAATGGAAAATGATGAAGGATACCATCTCTAGTATGAAACATCAAGGAAAACAATTTAGCTTTGAAGAATTATGTCCTTACCCATTCGATAAGGACATTTTGCATGTTCCTTTTCCAAAATCTTTTGAGACGCCCAAATTTGACAAATACAGGGGCAAGAGTGACCCTAGAGAGCATATCAGGGAGTTTTATATGGCTTGCCAAGAGGTGGCCTATAGTGATGTCTTCTTAATGCATCTTTTTCCATGAAGTCTAGGAAGACAAGCCTTGGACTGGTTCCTACTTCTCCCCAAGGGCTCTGTGTAAACTTTTGTGGACCTCTCAGAGAAGTTCGTCAAACATTTCTCATTCAACATAGAGTCTGAAATTATAATGATGGACTTGTGAAATGCTAAAAAATGAACAAATGAAACCTTTGCACAATTCCTACAAAGATGCCGTGGGATTTCTATCCGTTTCCCATGCTCCATGCCTGGAGAAGCAACTCATGAGCATCTTTGAACCTAAACTTAATAGTGAGCTATCCTTTCACATTAAAATACATTTCCTTAATAATTTCGAAGAAGTTATTAAGAAAGGATCGCAGATTGAAAACTCCCTTATTGCAAAAGGTTTGATTAAACCTCATTCAAAAGACAATGGGTAACATAGTAACCATTCTAACAGCTCTCACCAAGAAAAATCTAAACATTTTAAACACAATCATAATATTTTCAATGATGATATTACGAAAAAATGTAATGTCCACAACGTCCAAAACATTCGAGACTAGACCAAACAAAGGTAAACAACCTCTTGTTGTTTTTAGCAAAGAGGTTTCATCCTCTCCGATGCTAAATGACGTCATTTCATTCAACAACTCGTTAATGCAAACATGGTTACTTATCCCATCACCATACCTTGGGTTGAGGGAGAACCCAAGCCTACTTGGTATAAGGCTGATACTTATTGTGATTTTCATCACATTGACAAACACACGATTGATCAATGCTTTTGCTTATGTCATTTTGTCTAAGATCTCATTGATAATGGAGATATCATTGTTGAAGAATCATCACCAAATAAAAAACCCAACAACAATCTTAAGGTGTTCTCAAACCCATTTCCCAAACATGGCGGTGACGATAAAAATGTTGACAAAGGTCCTTCGCCATAACGTTGATTTTATTTCAATTATCTCATTTATTGAGGAAGTACCATCTACAATGGCGACCATTAAATTCACACCTTCGAGTAATTCCGTGACCACATGCCAACGAAAGATATGGGTTCCTACGGCAAAACCAACCTTCTACGTCTTCTATAGAACCTCAAACGTCCAAACCAACAGCTCCTTCAAATCAAAAGTCAAATTTTAATGCCAAATATTCCACTCCAGGTCATTATGACTTCATCAAATAATTAGCAACCATGCCAACACATATCTATCTCATGGAACTACTGAAAGAGTCACCTAGATTTCAATATATTCTCACTCATGCTCTAAATGAATCATGTATTCCTCATACTCTCAATGTTCAATAGTTTCGGGCTATGATCATGAACCTTACGCCTAAAACTCCTATCCTATCTTTTGGCCCTCATACATCAAATTCTATGTTACCGATCATAAAGTCAAGAGAGTTATTATTGACAATGGAGCGACCCTTAACATCTCTGTTCTATAAAAATTATCCACCGCATTGGTCATACAATAGATGAATTAGATGATAACATCATTACCATTCATGGTTATGATAATACTGAGTGTCAATCCTGTGGTACCATCACTCTTCCCATACAAGTAGGCCCATAGCTCCTTGACACTATGTGTCATGTAGTTGACGCAGACACATCATATAACCTTCTTTTGGGTAGACCTTGGATACATGCGATGCACACAGTACCTTCCACTTTCCATCAATGCATAAAGTTTCCACATAACGGTAGAGAGTTCACCTTGCGTGGTGATACTGACCCCTTTGAATATTGTAAGTTTTTCAAAGAAAGGTACAAAAAGGCAAACTATTGTCCATCTACTGATAGCACAACCGAACCTAGCCCAACTCCTATTGTTACCAATCGTATTGACCCGGATATACTATTGATCCCTCATGCTTCCGCACCTTCCTCTGAAGCATCTACATCTAAGGTGTCACCTAACATTACATTCTCTCATAAAGGTTTAGGCGAGTACGCACTTGAAAATACATTCCTTGTTGGAAAACTCCCATTATCACCTCATAGCTATGGGCATCCTAACGCTCCTCATCTACAAGAACATCCAACTTACTATCTTGGAAAACATATTTAGAGACGATATGGATATCTAGAAGATGAACATATTCCAATCTCCGATGACTCTTGGCTATACGATGACAGGATGAAAGAATGCTATGAATCCACCGATTACACCAAGGGCCATAAAATGATGAAAAACATGAACTAGAAAGGAAGAGGCCTTGGCCCACAAGGGCATGGTGTTCTTGAACCTATGAATATCAATTCTAACCTTTACACATATGGTCTAGGATATGAGACATATGAGAAGAGGCCTATAGTCTTTGAGGTATTATCTAGCGATGCGGACTCAGATTCTGAAATTGAGACCGGTTCCACACATAGCCTCTTCGAAGACCTAGCCAAAACTATGCTTTTCCTAGACTACTTATCCATTCAAACCCTTGACGTTGTTTATCCTTACCTCATTGATCATGACCAATAGTGTCATATTTCCATAGATCTATATAAAAATGATGAGGCCATCCAGAGTTCCTTGGGGCTCAGGACCCTTTTCCCTTGTCGAGATCACAAGAAGGGTTTCGATATAAACCTTGATGCTACTGCTTACTTTGGAGAAGAACTTACAATCTCCAGTCCTAAAGAAAAATAAATTAAACATAGAAAAAAAACAAATTATATCTCGCATAGTGAAAACCTTTCTGAGGCATTATATGAGAAGCAAAAATGAAAAAGAAAAAGAAAGAAAAGGACGCATTTCCTAGTGAAAAACTTTCAAAGGCACTAGAGAGAGGAGATTTGGATCCAGAAATATCTGAAAATCTACACAAGCCTCCAACATCAGTTCAAGATAATGACACTTTTAAGATGTTCATAGAAGAGATGAAAATCATTAATATTCGAACCGAAGACCAACCAAAATTGTTATAACTAGGTGCCAGTTTATCAAAAATTGAAATCAAAGCCTTCACAACACTTATAACCAAGTTTTAGGATGTATTCTCTTGGTCTTATAAGGATATGCCCATCTTGATCCTTCTCTTGTGGTTCATCACCTTGTGGTGCACCTAGATGCAAAACCTATCAAGCAAAAACTACATAAAATGCATCCCAAGGTTACATTGCTTGTTAAGGTCGAACTACAAAAATTATTGGATGTAGGATTCATACGGTGCATTGATTACTTAGAGTGGATATCTAATATGGTACCAATTACAAAGAAGACCCCCAGAATCCGTATTTGTACAGATTTTTGTGACATTAACAAGGCATGTCCTAAGGATGATTTCCCTTTGCCTAATATTGACATGATTTTTGATTCTATTGCGGGCCATGAGATGTTATCCCTTATGGATGAATTTTTTGGGTATAAAAAAATTCAAATTGTTGAAGAATAATAGCATAAAACAATTTTACAACCCCATGGGGAAATTTTGTTACAAGGTCATGCCTTTTGGCCTTAAAAATGCTGGTGTAACTTATCAACGTGCCATGACTGTTATTTTCCATGACCTTCTTCACGACATAATGGAAGATTATGTTGATGATATTATTGCTAAATCAAAGACTAGGGTGGATCATCTAATAGTTATTAGGTGTATATTTGAGTGGTTAAGGGAGTACAAGGTTCACCTTAATCCAAAAAAATGTGTCTTTGGTGTCATTTCAGGGAAACTTCTGGGATTCATTGTCTCACGAAGAGGAATTGAAGTGGACCATACCAAGGTCAAAGCTATAATAGATATGCCACCTCCTCAGAACCTTCGACAATTAAGGGGCCTACAATGAAAAATACAGTCTATTCATTGCTTCATCTCCCAATTGGCGAGATAAGTGCTATCATTTCAACCATTTGCTTAAAAAGCATGTCCATTCAAATGGACACACGACTTTCAAGATGCCTTTACAAAATTAACAAGACTCATGCTACCTATACAATATAAGCCTATGTTATTGTATACATCTACAATAGAACATGCCATCGGGGCATTATTGGTGCAACATAATGATAAGGGTTAGGAACAAGTTGTGTATTACTTGAGAAGAACTCTCCTTGAACATGAGACCAAGTAATCACAGGTTGAAAAGGCTTATTTAGCAGTTTCTTATACTTTCAAAGCAAGCTACGACACTATCTCCTAAATCATACCACCAAGCTAATTTCACAGGTTGATCCTCTTAAGTACCTACTTTCGAGACTAGTCATAACAAGACACATGTCTAGGATTGTGCTACTTAGTGAATTTGACATTGAAATTGTCAATCAAAAGGCTATCAAAGGTCAAGCACTGGCAGATCAATTGGCCGCAACACCACTACCAGGTTCACAACCGCTAAATTTTGAATTTCTAGATGAAGACTTGTTGTACATAGAGGTAACACCCTTATGGACATTATTCTTTGATGGATCTTGCAATATCCATGGTTATAGAGCAAAAATTGTCTTGCGTACACTAGATGGAGACCTCATACCTAAATATTATTGTATCAAATTACCTTACACAAATAACATAGTAGAGTATGAAGCATTGATAATAGGATTAGGCTTTGTTATCTCATGGCGCCTATAAGAATTGACAGTTCTTGGTGATTCTCTTCTAGTCATTAATCAAGTTAATGGATAATATCAGGTAAAAGATGAAAATCTCTTACCTTATAAAATAATGGTTGATAGCCTTAGAGGGTATTTTCGGATGATCAATTTTGAACAAATTCCTCGTGTACAAAAAAAAGTAGTGGATGCCATGGAAACTATCACTTCCATTTTTTCATTCGATACTAATAAATATCACAACGAGTTCCTTGTTGAACATATTTTGGTGCCCACATATGAATTGCAGTCCACCATGGTTTGTGAGATTGTTGGTCCTAATCATCCCTAGTACCACGATATATACACCTTCATTCAAAATAAAGCCTATCCTCCTAATTTTAATTCAGATAATAAAAGAGCCTTAGCACAACGTGCTTTGTGCTACACCCTTCTTGCTGACACCTTGTATCAAAAAGGCTATGATGGGACTCTATTAAGATGTCTCAATCGGGATGAATCTAATCGATGCTAGCTGAAGTACATTCCGCTATTTGCAGTGTGCCCATACCAGTGGAATAGTCCTTGCAAAGAAAATTTTATAGATTGGATACTACTGGCCCACAATGGAGGAAGATGCATGCAACTTTGTGAAGAAATGTCGCTTTCCAAAACACTGTAATCTCATTCATGCACCATCCCAAGCCTTGCACCTCTTACTTCACATCGGCCTTTTTAAAAATGTGGACTTGATTTAATTGGAAAAATAAAGCCCACATCTTCCGATGGCCACACTTTTATTATAACCGCCACCGATTATTCCACCAAGTTGTAGGACCCTCTCTCGGGTTACCAAACCACTTTGTGGAAACTTGTTGACACTTGTCAATAATTGTTTGGAACTCTATCTTGTGGCTTGTTGTGTGAAAAATGACTTTTTAGAGAACATGGTTTCTTTCTCTTTCCTATCTCTTTCTCTCTCCTTGGTTACGAAATGAAGTGAAATGAAATGAAATGAATACATGTCTCTAACCCTTTTCCTTTCCAATGTAAATTATTAATGTTATTATGTAAATGGGAAACTAAATATGTTAATTATGTTAGATTAGGGTGGATGCCATGCCAACGATTTATTGTTGATTTCATGCTCACATGGTTTTGCAGGATGCAAGAAAGATGGTGAAAAGGCGTTGTGCAATTTATTATTTATTATTGTAATTTATATAGGTCATTTTAATATGTATAATGTAGTCCCATGTTACAAAAAAATTTTATTTGAAATTTGCTATTATGTATGAGATGCTAGTTTTAGGGATACCTTAGGAAATGTGCATTTAATCATAGGTACACTTTTGATTCATAGTTACTTATGGTAAAAAGGATTGATATATATATATATATATATATATATATATGAAATTTGAATTTAATATCTTGTAGTGCATTTCTAGTGTGCAATAGATGATTAAATAATTGGTGTTGTGTTTCTTACCTTGAAAATGTAATAAAGGAATCTAACCACAACAGCTTAACCTTATTATTGGATTCATGCATAACATGTGTTCATGTGTGATCCTTCTTAGCGTAGAAGAAATTGAAACCGTAGAATGAACTTAAACCTTGTACTCGATGGAACCTCCTAGTTTAGGTAAATAAGACCCCTAGTTTGAGTTTAGTGTCATAGTCAGTATGTTTAGCGACATTATCGTGAACCCATATTTTAGGAACGAAATGGTCCAACTTTATCTGGAGTATGTGGTTTCCTTCTAGGTTTGGTAACCATGCGTGGGGTAAGGAGAATGTATTTTCTTCAAGTCTGACACCATGTTGAGTGGTGAAGACCGCCTTGGAAGTCACCTTAAGAATACTTGTTTGAAGCAATGATTGTGCGGTTTAACCTTACCATTTATGGAGTGAGTAGAGATATTACTCCCCTAGTATCCTAGTGGACTACAAATTCTTATGAAGTTAGATCTAGAATTTTTTCTTTTCATCAAGTAAATTCCTTGTGGGACCCCCAGACGATACAAATGGACCTAGTGCAATAGTTGTACTATGAATTAAACTCTTGTTAATGATCTCTTAGTTCCTCACAATGCTAAATGTGTTACTTAGGATAGTGATAATATAATGCCTTGATCTTTATGGAGGGTTTATAGGGTAAATATTTTTTCACACCTTAATCTGATCTATAATATGGCATAGAACCCTGAGTGAAAATTGGAATTAAACTAAACCTCATTTGATTAGGAGGTTAACTTGTGGGTAGAAAATGGTAAGTAACTCCTTGCAAATGAAATTGATTTGAAAATTTTGAATTTAGAGAACCTAGGAAACTGAAATCTTGGTCCCGTAATCCCTTATTATGCCCCTTTTGACATTAAGAATAAAATAAATTTCACATGTAGAATCATGAAATGCAGAAACATGGGATCTTACCTTGAACACAAATCACTTGTGGTTCATGTGTAGTTTATAATACTTCCAATCATGTACTTATTCAATATGTTGGAAAATTACTTTCACAACTCTTTTGTTATAAAGTGATGCCATTAATGAGCCCATAGAGCAATGTAAGAGTAAAGCATATAAGAGTAAAACGAGATTTGAGGTTAGGAATAATGTCACTCTTGGAGTCCTTATAACTCAATTAAATATTTTCATGTGTTATAAAGAATATGAATTTCCTTTGGTGAGATCAAACTTTGAGAAAACAAAATATTTATACAAATCCGAATAAAGTGTTTTGATGTATAAATGTTGAATGGATTCAACAAGTTACTTGAATTATATTAATTGTGGTAGGTAAATAAAGATAACGTGATCAAAGAACATTTATGGGAAAAAGGTATCTTGAATCTAAACCTCCCTTAATCCTAAGATTTATTTCTTTACATCACGCCGATTCACTTGTGTAGCGAGGGTAAAAATTGAAACATTGAATAAACGTTTGAGAAACACAATCTTAACATAAGAACGAGAGAATTAGGAACTTCGAATGAAATTTGAAATATGACAAATAATTATGTAAGTTTTGGATATTGTTGTAAGGGATAAAGGACCAACTTAAATGGTCACAATGTAAGTGGAATGTTAAATGAATTTAAGAACTTTTAGGTGGAAAAAGGATAAAATTATCCTTGCAAAATAATGTTATTGGAATGTAAGCTTACCTTCCTTCCAATCCCTCTTGAATTTGAAGCACAAAAACTCTGTTGAACTGTGTTTGTAGTATTTTCCTTCAAAGCTTGGAGAATAGTCAAGAACACCCACAAAACACTTCTGACATTCTTTCGCAAGGTTTGATAGGAGACCCTTATCTAAGGTTTGCATAGAAGGTTGCTAGAACGGTTTACATGTTTGTTTGTTTCTTTCATTTATGGTAATTTTTTCTCTTTACATTTTGCACCCCTGGGGGAGTCGCACCCCATTGTCTTTCATTTATGGTTTCTTTCTTTGTTCCTGTGTTCTTCATTTCATAATAATCTTCTTGTTTGTATGAAGCTTTTACAGGTGAACTGAGATGAGTGTTTGTAGTTGCAGGAAGTTATTTACTTTCCATTTTTTTCTTTTAATGTACCAGTTTCTATGTTCTTCATAATTATACTCTTCGCCTGCATGTGTGTAGTAAGTCCATTCACTGTACATTCTGCACCACTTGCACACAAAACAAAAAACAACAAAACACGAGTTTAGATTAGCTTTTATTCCAATCTTGCATATATGTACAAGTATGTTTTTATTGTTTTTAATCTTTTAAAATTAAAAAAAAAATTGAAAACACAAAATTATTTTTTAACCTTAAGCTACCACTACCCCTCCCTTCTCCCTACTCGACTTGGCCAAGCTACCCCTTTCACTCATCTCACTCCCCATCCCACACCCGCTTACCTCTCTCACACCCCTACTGAACTCACCCGAGCATTCGGCTCATTCCCACCTCCCCACTCCCCTACCGATCTACCCCTCCCTCCTTCATTGTCCCTCCCAAGCCATCCCCATAGACCATTCAATCCCTCCCCTCGTGACCCCATCCTGTTCCCTTTCACACCCTCGAACTCTATGTTACCCTTACTCGTCGACCTTGCAAACCCACCAACCATTACCCATTTCCACCTCACTTCGAGCTACTCCCCTCCCGAGTCTTCCAACTCACCGACTTGAGCTGCTCTCGCTTGAGCTCGCACTTTTGACATTACTTTAATTCGGTCCATATTTATCTTATATATATAATTTTTTTTTAACCTATAGTTCTCACTTGAGTTTTAGGGATGGTCAAATTTGGTAGGATTTAGGTTTAGCTATTTTTTAATTCATTTCTTTCTTTTTATGTTTAGCCTTTCATTTGTGTTTATTTTTATTTTTATTTTTATTATTATTTTATAATAATTTTCATTTAGTTTACATACTTCTAATGTTCCTTACCCCATCTACTTTGATTACAATCATCCCCATCTAGTTTCGTTCATTTACTTCATTTCTTTTAATTCGGTCTTTTTTAATTTACTAACGTGCGGTTTCCTTTTGTAGGGTTCGTGGAAGCTTTTACTCATTATCGGGTGCTACTTGTCCACGTTGATATTTTAGTGTATTAGACTTTTCGGTTCTATTTTTGTCAAATTTTTAATCACTTGCGCACATGTTTCATTGTTTTTATCAACTAACCCTTTCTAACGTGTTTTTTTGCATACGTTTCTTTTATTGTTTTTGTGTGACTAACCGTGACACGATCACACATATGCTCTTCCCTCACTCTTTTTAATTGATCTTGGGAATCAGAAACGTGGTCATTTTTTCTTTTTTCTTTTGTTTTGGGGAATTAACGTTTCACTTAACCAAAGCCAACCCACACATATGCTCTTTCCTCACGGTTTTTACACGATATTGGAAATCAGAAACGTGGGTTCACTTATGTCATTTTATTTATTTATTTTGTTATTTTTTCCTCATTCCAAAAAACTTTCTAATCATTGTTTTGCAGGACCCACTCTTACACAAGGTGGTTTAAAATACTTACAAACTACTAACTACAGGTTGCCAAAGGAGTTCAACCAAACCACACATAAATCAAAAATATAAAAAACACCACATTCAAAACACTTGATTTACAAGTTCGGTTAAGAACTATGACTCGACCACTTAACAAGAACATAAACCCCTTGGCATAAACCTTAAGCTACACCAAAGGGGGTGGTTCTAGGAACCCCAAAGTAGTCCACACTTTGAGGGAACTGGTGGACGAAACGGGAACCTTTTATCCTACCTGACTAGTAAATCCTTTGTGAGTTAGAGTCATAGATATCCTTAGTGGTGACCCCAATGCGATTCATTCTGAGCAAGGTATTTGCTCAGGGTTTCAAAGGGGTTAAGTAAAGCCATCAGCTAGCAATAGTGTCATGCTCGCTCGGATATTTTGCTGACACCTAGTTGAGAGAGCCACCTAGGAAGCCAAACACTTTCCAAGCCAATCTAAGGTAGAGGCTGAAAACAAACATTCAAACAAAAACTTATTTTTTGATTTTTCTTATTTTGTTTTTCTTTATTTTTGTAGTAGTGTTCCACACTCACTTTTTCCCAAATACTCCTTGTTTGGGATCCATCTTTCACTTTTCTTATCTTTTCATCTTTTTTTTTTTTTCCAAACTATCCTTGTTTGGATTCTACTTTCATCCTCGTTTCATCTGTTATTGTCTTCTTTTCTTCTCGTCATCAGTCATTCACTAACCTTCATTTTACTCTCAATTTTCCCCTTTTTCGGAACTTTCATCTCTTTTTCATTATTTCAAATTTCTCTTCTTTTCATCCTCATTGTCTTTTCCATTTGAGCTTATTTCATTCATTTGGAGTTTTTATTCACTTATTTGATTATTCCCCTTTCGTGATTATCAAATCCTTCTATCTTTGTATTCACCTCCTTGAGTTCATCTCCCATTTCATTCGAACTTAAACATTTGTATTATATTTCCTAAAGTTTAAGTTCTCATCCTCTTTTTGACATCAAGTCTTGAGTTGTGGATATCCACGTCCTCGCTCAAGCACTTTCATCTTACAACTCACATCTTAGCGGTGTTGTGTTTCACTTTTCCACAACTTATTTCATCACATTTTATCTTCATTCTCCTCTTATGACCTTTAGTTTGAAACATCATTGTTAAACTAAATACGTTTGCTTTCTTCACGTCTCTAACTTGACAACATATTTGTTGCATTCTAGACACTTCATCATATCTTCTTTCCAATGCTTACACTATCAGTATTTGAGTCTTATCTCTTCATTAGCCTCTTCCTTCTTAACTAATTCTTCTTAAGGGTTGAGCACATCACATATGATTTGACTCCTTTTTTTTCATACCCTCTTCCCATTTAGCATTCATTTTTACTAGGTGGTAGAGTGCATTTTGCAATCAATCTATCCTCACTTCTTCACTCTATCATTCACATTGTTAGAGGTTGAACACATTCGGAATTTTGTCACTATAACCCTCCTTCATTATAGCATTCAATTTTTTAGAGGACAAGAACCTTCATCACATCACGCCACTCTTCCATCTTGGCATTCACTTTGGCAAAGGTCAAGTTTATTAAACACTTTCACATGCTTCCATCTTGACATTCACTTTGTTCAGGGTTGCATCACTCATATCTTCCAAACCTCTTGCCCATCTTAGCATTCAATTTGTTAAGGGACAATTTATTATCAAACTTAATCACACACCTCTCTTCCATTGTTGCATTCACTTTGCTACGGGTTGAGTTATATTTCACATATTTCTTTTGCTCCCTCCCTCTTTTAAAAATGGTGGGAACATGACACAGATATTATAGTCCTTTTGGAAGGGGCAAACAAAATCCTTTTGGAAATTTTGATAGTGATAATGACCAAAACTCTAAGGATGATCAGAATGACATCTCACTTGAAGAACAATCCCGCATTGAAAATATTTTACGTATGAATAAAGACCAATTTTTGCTTCGTCTCCTTGAGATGGGAGAAAAATTACCCTCTGACTTTGATAAATCTAGTTTAAAAACATTACTTGGAAAACCACCACCTAACAAGGGTGAAACTTTCATTTTGACAAATAATGACGATGAGGAAGGACCTAGTTACATGAATAATGATGATTTAAATAAGTCCACCTCAAACAATGCCAAAGGCAATGAATCAAACAAAGAAAAATCTGACAAAAGGAACAAAGGAAAATCAACTGATTCAACCACTGATCCTACTCAAGCCCTCATGAATCAAATTAATGACATGGATAAACAACTTGCTATTTTAAATTCCAAAGTCACCAATGAATCCCATGATAAGGAGGCACCAAATAAATCTAGTGATGCTTCATTTAAGAGTCATACCGCACACGCCAAAGATAACAATAACTCTACAAGTGATGGCTCCTTATCTTTCTTACAGAACAACTCACCATTTTCCCAAGAATGGAAAATGATGAAGGATACCATCTCTAGTATGAAACATCAAGGAAAACAATTCAGCTTTGAAGAATTGTGTCCTTACCCATTCGATAAGGACATTTTATGTGTTCCTTTTCCAAAATATTTTGAGACGCCCAACTTTGACAAATACAGAGCAAGAGTGACCCTAGAGAGCATATCGTGGGATCTTTATATGGCTTTCCAAGAGGTGGCCTATAATGATGTATTCTTAATGCATATTTTTCCATGAAGTCTAGGAAGATAAGCCTTGACTGGTTCCTACTTATCCCCAAGGCCACACTGTAAAATTTCACGAACCTCTCGTGAGAAGTTCATCAAAAATTTCTCATTTAAAAGAGAGTTTTCAGTTACAATTATGGACTTGTGTAATGCCAAACAACGAACAAATGAAACATTCACACAATTCCTACAAATATGGTGTGGGATAGCTAGCTATTTCCCATGATCCATGCTTGAGAAGCAGCTCATGAGAATCTTTGTACCCAATGTCAATAGTGAGCTATCCTTTCACATGCAAATGCATTGCCTTAATACTTTCAAAGAAGTTATTGAGAAAGGATCACAGATTGAAAAATCCCTTATTGCAAAAGGTTTGATTAAACCTCATTCAAAAGACAATGGGCAACATAGTAACCATTCTAATAGCTCTCACCAAGACAAATCTAAACATGTTAACCATAATCGTAATATGGTCAATGATGGTATTATAGACAACCGCAATGTCCACAACGTCCAAAACACTCAGACTAGACCAAACAAAGGTAAACAACCTCTTGTTATTTCTAGCAAAGAGGTTTCGTCCTCTCCTAATTCTAAATGACGTTGTTTCACTCCTTTGGGTGAACCTATATCAAATTTCCTTCAATAACTCGTTAATGCAAACATTGTTACTTATCCCATCACCGGACCTTCAACTGAGAGAGGACCTAAGCCTACTTGGTACAAGGTCGATACGTATTGTGATTTTCAACACATTGATGGTCACCCGACTGATCAATGCTTTTTCTTACGTCACTTTGTCCAAGATCTCATTGATAGTGGAGATATCACTATTGAAGAATCATCACCAAATAAGAAACCCAATGAAAATCTTAAGGTGTTCTCAAACCCATTTCCTAAACATGGTGGTGACAATAAAAATGCTGACAAAGGTCCTTCTACCAATAACGCTGATTTTAGTTCAATTATCTCATTTATTGAGGAAGTACCATCTACAATGGTGACCATTAAATTCACACCTTCGAGTAATGCCATGACCACACGCCAACAAAAGATATGGGTTCCTATGAAAACCAACCTTCTACGTCTTCTATAGAACCTCAAACGTCCAAACCAACAACTCCTTCAAATCAAAAGTCAAATTCTAATGCCAAATCTTCCACTCCAGGTTAGTATGAATTCATCAAACAATTAGCAACCACACCAACACATATCTCTCTCATGGAACTACTGAAAGAGTCACCTAGATTTCAAGATATTCTCACTCGTGCTCTAAATGAATCACGTGTTCCTCATACTCTCAATGTTCAACAGTTTCAAGCTATGATCACGAACCTTATACCTGAAACTCCTATCCTATCTTTTGGCCCTCAAGATATGTTGAACTCCGATCTAATTAAAAACAATTCCTTGTACATTGAAGTCTTTTTTTACCGATGATAAAGTCAAGAGATTTATTATCAACAATGGAACGACCATTAACATCTATTCTATAAAAATGCTCTGCCTTGGTCATAAAATAGATGACTTAGATGCTAATATCATTACCATTCATGGTTATGATAATACTGAGTGCCACTCCTGTGGTACCATCACTCTTCCCATACAAGTAGGCCCGTAGCTCCTTGACACTATGTGTCATGTAGTTGACGCAGACACATCATATAACCTTCTTCTGGGTAGACCTTGGATACATGTGATGCACATAGTACCTTCCACTTTCCATCAATGCATAAAGTTTCCACATAATGGTAGAGAGTTCACCTTGTGTGGCGATACTGACCCCTTTGAATAATGTAATTTTTTCAAAGAAAGGTACAAAAAGGAAAACTATTATCCATCTGCTGATAGCACAACCAAACCTAACCCAACTCTTATTATTACCAACCGTATTGACCCGGATATGCTATTGAGCACTCATGCTTCAACACCTTCCTCTAAAGCGTCTACATCTAAGGTATCACCTGAAGCTACATTCTCTAATAAAGTTTTAGGTGAGTACGCACTTGACAATACATTCCTTGTTGGAAAACTCCCATTATCGCCTCATAGCTATAGGTGTGCTAACACTCCTCATATACAAGAAAATACAACTTACTATCTTAGAAAAACTCTTTGGAGATGATATGGATATCTAGAAGATGAACATATTCCAGTCTTCGAAGACTCTTGGCTATACGATGATAGGATGACAGAATGCTACGAATCCACCAATTACACTAAGGGCCATAAAATGATGAAAAACATGAACTAGAAGGGAAGAGGCCTTGGCCCACAAGGGCATGGTGTTCTTAAACATATCAATATAATGTCTAACCTTTACACATATATTCTAGGATATGAGACATATGAGAAGAGGCCTATATTATTTGAGGTAATATCTATCAATGTGGACTCAGATTCTAATATTGAGACCGGTTCCACACATAGCCTCTTCGAAGACCTAGCCGAAACTACAATTTTCTTAGACTACTTATCCATTCAAACCCTTGAATTTTTTTATCCTTCCCTCATTGATCATGACCAATAGTGTCATATTTCCATAGGTCTCTTTCAAAATTATGAGGCCATCCAAGATTTCGTCGGGGCTCGGGACCATTTTCTCTTTTCGATCTCAAGAAGGGTTTCGATATAAACCCTTATGCTACTCAAGCTTACTTTGGCAAAGATCTTACAATCTCCATTCATAAATAAAAATAAATTAAACACATAAAAAATACAAATTATATCTCACATAGTGAAAACCTTTCTAAGGCATTATATGAGAAGCAAAAATTGAAAAAGAAAAAGAAAGAAAAGGATGCATCTCCTAGTGAAAACCTTTCAAAGGCACTAAAGAGAGGAGATTTGGATCCTAAAATATTTGAAAATATACACAAGCCTCCAACATCATTACAAGATAATGACACTTCTAAGTCAGTACATAGAAGAGATGACAACCATTAACATTCGAACTGAAGACCAACCAAAATTGTTACAACTAGGTGCCGCTTTATCAAAAAATGAGATCAAAGCCTTCACATCACTTCTAATCATGTTTCAAGATGTATTCGCTTAGTATTATAAGGATATTCTTGGTCTTGATCCTTCTCTTGTGGTTCATCACCTTGTGGTGCACCCAGATGCTAAACCTATCAAGCAAAAACTACATAAAATGCATCCCAAGGTTACATTGCTTGTTAAGTCCGAACTAAAAAAATTATTGGATGCAGGCTTCATATGGTGCATTGATTACTCAGAGTGGATATCTAATATGGTACCAGTTGTGAAGAAGACCCTAGAATCCATATTTGTACAAATTTTCATGACATTAACAAGGCATGTCCTAAGGATGATTTCCCTTTGCCTAATATTGACATGATTTTCGATTCTACTGTGGGCCATGAGATGTTATCCCTTATGGATGGATTTTCTGGGTATAACCAAATTCAAATTGTTGAAGAAGACCAGCATAAAACAAATTTTACAACCCCATGGGGGACATTTTGTTACAAGGTCATGCCTTTTGGCCTTAAAAATGCTGGTGTAACTTATCAACGTGCCATGAATGTTATTTTCCACGACCTTCTTCATGACATAATGGAAGATTATGTCGATGATATTATTGTTAAATAAAAGACTAGGGTGGATCATCCAATAGTTCTTAGGTGTATATTTGAGCAGTTAAGGAAGTATAAGGTTCACCTTAATCTAAAAACATGTGTCTTTAGTGTCATTTTAGGGAAACTTCTGAGATTCATTGTCTCACGAAGAGGAATTGAAGTGGACCCTACCAAGGTCAAAGCTATAATAGATATGCCACCTCCTCGAAACTTTGACAATTAAGGGGCCTACAAGGAAAAATATAGTCTATTCGTCACTTCATCTCCCAATTGGTAGATAAGTGCCATCATTTCAACTAGTTGCTTAAAAAGGATGTCCAGTTCAAATGGACACAAGACTGTCAAGATGCGTTTGTAAAATTGAAAGAATACCTCGGCATCTTTGCTTTGGTACTCATGCCACCTATACAGATAAGCCTATGTTGTTTTATACGTCTGCAAAAAAACATACCATTGGTGAATTTTTGGGGAAACACAATGATAAGGGTCAAGAACAAGATGTGTATTACCCGAGAAGAACTCTCCTCGAATATGAGACCAAGTACTCGTAGGTTGAAAAGGCTTGTTTAGTTGTTTCTTATACTTTTGGCAAGCTACAAAACTATCTCCTAAATCATATCACCAAGACAATTTCATTGGTTGATCCTCTTAAGTACCTACTTTCGAGACCAGTCATACCAAGACGCATGTCTAGCTGGATTGTGCTACTTAGTGAATTTTACATTGAAATTTTCAATCAAAAGGCTATCAAAGGTCAAGCATTGGCAGATCAATTAGCCATAACACCACTACCGGTTCATAACCACTAAATTTTGAATTTCCAGATGAAGAATTTTTGTACATAGAGGCAACAACCTTATGGACATTATTCTTGTATGGATATTGCAATATCAATGGTTCTGGAGTAGGATTTGTCTTGCGTACACCACCTAAATATTAACGTATCAACTTCCCTTGTACAAATAACATAGTAGAGTATGAAGCATTTATAACAGATTAGGATTTTCTATCTCATGGCACCCGCAATAATTGACAGTTCTTGGTGATTCTCTTCTCTTCATTAATCAAGTTAACAAATAATATCAAGTAAAACATGAAAAGATCTTACCTTATACAAGAATGGTTGATATCCTTAGAGGGTATTTCTAGATTATCAATTTTGCACAAATTCCTCATGTATAAAACAAAGCAAAGGATGCTATGTCAACTATCACTTCCCTTTTTCATTTGATACTAATCAAACTCACAACGAGTTCCTTATTGAACATCATTTGGTGCCCGTATATGAACTTCCGAGTTCACCATGGTTTGTGAGATTGTTGGTCCTGATCATCCCTGGTACCACAATATATACACCTTCATTAAAACTAAAGTCTATCCTCCTAATTTTAATTTAGCTAATAAAAGAGCTTTCACACAATGTGCTTCATGCTACACCCGTCTTACCGACACCTTGTATCAAAAGGCTATTATGGGTCTCTCTTAAGATGTCTCAATTAGGATGAAGCTAATTAGATGCTAGCTGAAGTACATTCAGGTATTTGCGGTGCCCATACCAGCGGAATAGTCCTTGCAAAGAATATTTTATGCATTGGATACTACTGGCCCACAATGGAGGAAGATGCATGTAACTTTGTGAAGAAATGTCAGGCTTGCCAAAAACACGGTAATCTCATTCATGCACCATCCCATGCCTTGCATCCTATTACTTCACCTTGGCCTTTTTAAAAATGGGGACTTGATTTAATTGGAAAAATAAATCCCTCATCTTTTGATGGCCTCTTACTAACTTTAGTGGGTGTAATATTTCTAAATTCATCTTGAACCATATTATGTGTCATTTTGGCATCCCTTGCTATTGTCACACGATAATGGTGGTTATTTCAAAATAAGGATCTCAAGGCCCTTGCTAAAAAATATAATATCCTCCTAAAATGGGCTACACCCTATTGTCCACAATGCAATGGCCAATCTGAAGCATTAAACAAGACTATCAAGTCTATTCTGGAAAAGACTGTCAATAAACACAGATGTAATTGGCATACGTGGTTATATCCTACCCTATGGGCCTACCCCACTTCCTTCCATACATCTATAGGAGCTGCTCCTTTTTCCTCAGTATATGGCTTTGAAGCCATATTACCTATCGAAGTTGAGCTTCCTTCAATTTATGTATCCCTCCAACATCTCATTCATGAAGAGGATTACCATGTTGCATGCCTTGAGAGCTATAATAACTAGACGAGAGATGGTGTAACGCCTTAGACCATATGTAGGTATATTAGAATAGACTGCACCATAATTATAATTGCAAGATCAAACCTCAACAGTTTGAAATCGGTGATTTGGTCCTAAAGGAAAATTACAAGAAAACAACAAAACCATGAGAAAAATAGGGAAAATTTGAGCCTAATTGGTTGGGTCCTTATGTTATAACTGCTAAATTTGGATCTGGTGCATACAAACTATCTACCGAGGATGGAAAAGAGTTGAAGGAGCCTATGAATTCCATTCATCTGAAGAAGTTCTATCCCAAGTCTTCGAAGAGTAACCCTTGTATTGGGGGCATGTTAGTGCATCCGCCTATTTTTTCAATTCACTTTGTTTCCGCCAGAATCTGTTTACCTCATTGTGTGTCACATGTTCTCCTTGGTAGGTTGTCATGCCCATTGTCTACCACCATTGTTCACCTTCCATTTAGCATGTCGGTTTTGACTTGGGAATTTCCTTTCCCTCTTCTTTGGCGTGTGGTTTAAAATTCCAAAAAAACCAAAAACATTCAAAAAATGTCTCAAAAAACTACAAAAATAATATAAAATTGTTCAAAATCCCAAAAACAATATAAAATTGTTTAGACAATACAAAAAAACATACAATCACCATTTCGTTCACCATTTTCTTCACCTGATTGTTCCCAATCATCTTTTCCAATCAATCAAGCCACTCTTTGCAATGTAACTTTGCATAGGGACATCACTTGGCTTTGGCTTTCTCTTGGGGAAAATTGACATCTATATATATTCACTTCTTTATTAGAATTTTTACATTGGTGTGTTTTTGTTCACTAGCTTGTTTGCTTGTTTAACATTTGTACATATGGAATTTTGTATTGTCTATTCTTAGCTTAGTTTCTTATGTGTGATAGTTTGAATAACCAATACTCTGTGTATCTGGAATGCACTTATGGACCAATTGCAAGAAATTTATTCGCATCCTAGTTCACATATAACTTTGGTGTGGTTCTTTCCTGTTCATATTGGGTTTATTTTGCTACTTCTTTTATATCTTTTTGTCATTTGCGGTGTTGTGTTTTCCTCTTGGTTTATTTAAGCCATGGAATGTCTTCATTTTTATTTATTTTTATTTGTATTTGTATTTCAAAACTTGCAAAAATCCAAAAAAATCAAATATTTCAAAAATCCAAAAAAATCCAAAAAAAACATTTATTTAAAAATTTCGAACAAACATTCACTTATAACAAGAATCTTACAATTGAAAACTCTTTAAAGTGAATTATTCAACATCTCAATAAAATCTTGATAAATTCATACTTTTCTCTATTACTCTAGTGCTTGTTCCAATCTTACAACTATCACTTTCTTCCCTCTACATGATATGCTACATCTGCTTAGGGAAAGTCACACAAATTGTTTTCCTTCGTGATATAACTTCACCGGGAAATTTTAACTTTGATCATTTACACAACAGATTCAACAAGAGTGTGTGTTTTTGGGAGCATTTGGGAGCATTTGTATCTACTTAATCATCATTGTGGCACACATTAGGGGCATAGCTGATTGTCTTTTTTTGACTTTGTGTTGCATTGTTGATGTTTACTCTTTTTGGACCACTTACAAGTAGTGTGATCACATCTTGGTTCGTTTATTACCCTGATGCCAACTCCTAATTTGTATATTGGTTTTGTTTTCCTTTTTTTAATCTTTTCTTTGATGTGTGTGTTTGTTTACACACATCTGGGTTAACCATCTTGATTCTTTCATAATCATGGTGACAACTCTATTGTGTAACAACAAAAATTAGGTTGCTCTAAAAAATTACTCTCCAAATAACGCTCATGCTACAAACACAATCCTTTTCCATCCTTGTTTTAATCCCTTACTTTCTTTCTTATCAAGTGGTTTTCCACCACCTTGCTGCATCATCCATCCCCTTGAGGGGGCATTCCTCTACCATTCTACTTGCTGGGGCATCCCAATGCTTCATAATTTTCCGCTCACCGATCTGCATGCGTCTACTATCTTTAAATCACTATTACTCTGCAATAACACTTTAAAGAGGGGAAAAATGTAGACACCCCAAATTTACATTCATGTTTCCACTTGTTCCCAGTATTATGCTAATACACCCTGTTATTCACCCATTTGTAATTAATTAATTAATACACATTTTACCCCTTTGGATTAATTAAATTAATCCCATGTACCCTTTGTACCCCTTTGGCTAAATTCATCCTATTCATCCGCCACTTGATCAAACTCCACTTAGACTCCACTTTGACTACCCTAGTTAACTGCACTTCTAGAATCCTAGAAAGGTGGGGGTAATTAAAATGCATATACAACCACCTTTCTGGATGTAATTTTTTGTAATTAATTGCATTATTTCCCCCGATAATATTGAACTACCCATAATGCTATTTTTAACATGTTCATTTATCCGTGTAACCAATTACAACTACCTTCTATTTCTATAAATTACAAGCTTACCTTCCTTTCAATCCCTCTTGAATTTGAAGCACAAAACTCGTTGAACTATGTTTGTAGCATTTTAGTTCAAAGCTTGGAGAGCACTCAAGAGCACCCACAAAACACTTCGACATTCTTTCGTAAGGTTTCACAGAGACCCTTATCCGAGGTTTACACAGGAGGTTGTCAAATGTTTGCATGTCTGTTTGTTTCTTTCATTTATGGTAATTTTCTCTATTTACAATGAATAACCACTAAATGGGCTCAATTATTGATGGTTGATCATGCATCACATGTTTTCCAACAAGTACTCAACCTTAGAACTTCAAAGAAAGGTTATAAAGTGCCACAAGAAGCAAGCAAGGTCGTTGGGTTTCAAAATTAGAGCCTATTGGATTTTCCCCATTTTTTATTTATCCCTTTTAAGCTCAAATAAAAATAACGTGAATAATGTGAGTGACATCATCTTTTACTTTGACCCCCTTTAAGCTCAAATTTTGGTCATGTGACAACCGTGGATGAGATCGAATCAATAAAGTAGAAACGTAGGGTGTTAATTCCCGATTCCCCCAACTTTCCCACTTATATGGCCACTTGTGGGAGGTGCTCAACTATAGATATTTGGTCCTGGATCGATTGTTTTTCATCAAATTCTTGAGTCAGTAAATTGAAAAGCAATGCTATAAAGTACTACAAGTAGTAAACAATAGGGCCAACTTTCAAACCTTGAGCCTATTGGATTTTTCCCATTTTTTTATTTTGACCCTTTTGATCTCAAATGACGCTCATGTTAATAATATAAGCCAAGACCAAAACGATAAAGTGGAGCATATATGGTAGATATTATTTGGGTAGGAAACCAATGACTCATGGAATAGGTCTAGGGCATGCATGTATTTAATTACCACATTTTCTTTCTAAATTTCCATTCATGTCTTTGTATTAGCTAAGAAATTAAACATTGTCCAATCAAAAACCTTTATATTGTAAGAAATAAAATTAAAAATTAGCAAATCTCGATTGGAAAATGAAACCTACACATTGCTTATATAACCAAATACTAGAGGGGCTCAATTATTGAATATTGTTCCCACATCACCTGGTTTCCTGCAATTGCTTGAGCTTGAAACTGAAAAAATGGTGTTGTAAAGTGCTATAAGAAGCAAGTAGTGTGGTTTGGTTTTCAACCTGGAACCCATTACATTTCCCCCATTTTTTATTTTGGCCCATTTAAGCTGAAATAAAAATCAAATGAACAATGTCAATGAGATAGAGATGATAAAGCGATACACAAATAACAAATTTTTTTGGGTAGAAACAATCTGAGCCATATAATAGGTGCGACACATGCATGTAATTAATTCCTAGATTTTTTACTTCTAGCTTTCCATTCTTTTCTTCATCTTATCTAACAAATTAAATGTTGTCTAATAAAAATCCATGACTTCATTAAATAAAATTAAAAAAGTAAAACCCATTTTATATATGTGATCATTGACATATGACATCATCAACACCATTAATGAGAGAATACCTAACCACTATCCCGATAGCTAGAGAGAAACGTTGATTACAAATGTGCATGTAATCACTACCTTGGAGGACTATGTACACTCCACATATCCTGTCTCTAAAGTGTCCCAAGAGACGCCAAGTAAATTCTGCTTACATTTATGTGTTTTCTAGCCATTAAAAATACATAAGCGCTAATACTACATACAACAATTATTGACATCGAAAGTATTGATTGACTATTTCAAGGGTTCCAATATATCTCCAAAATACATTGCCTCGATTAATTACACACCACATACCCTTTCTCCTTCAAACTATTGACAAAAACACATGGTCATGAAAGATATGAGTCTCACATTTCTTCCGTATGGAACTTTCATGCCCTAGGAATTCTCCTCCCTTTAACCCATTATTCATTGCCTCTCTTCCTCTCTATTTACTTCATTCCATTCATTTTAACTTCAACAACTCATCACCTTCAACATTTCCATCGTACATTTCACGTGCAATTGCTAGTTATAACCTTTTAAAAGGGAGGAAAATATATTTTTAACCTTAAAAGAGTAAAGATAATGACTTTGGTTTTTGTTTCAAATAAAATTACCGTGTCAACGTGTTCTTTAAAATAAAGTATTTAAATAAATAAAGATAACAATGCACTAAGTATTCTTTACGTTTGACTCTTTCAAGTCACTAATTTATGATCAATAACCATGATTTGAACTTGTAAAATAATACAATACAAAAATTCAAAAGGCTTGCTCCCTATTAACTCAAAAGAATATTCAATAATCATTAAAGTCAATAGTGTACAATATTATATATTACTAACTTTTCCTCTTATTATAAGATAGGTAACTTCTGTGGGTTTGTTCAAACTATGTTTATTCATTCCATTTCACTTGTACACTTTTATGTGAGTTGTTTTAATAATCACTTATAAGATTTCTATATGCACTATTTCTCAAATATATTATTACTAGCAATCACATATGTATAATGCAATGTGAACGTCGAATGGTATATGTTATTTGATTTAGAGGGATAGTTATTACTTTTGTAGTTGATGTTGATAAGGGTCGATTGATTTTGTAAGTGTAGAAATATAGATGAAGCATTACAATTAAAGGTTCTATCTCTACATTTCAAATTTGTTAAAATTTCGTACATATACATTTGCAAATCTTATATCATGAGTGGTAGCATTTTCCGGACTATTTTATTTGAACTAAACATGAATACATGAATACTTCCATACCTTTGCATATTTTACATCATGAGTGGTAGCCTTTTGTGGCCATTTTTTGGCACTAAACATGAATAGATTTGATACTCGGTTTTGATAGTTAATTACTTTTGTAGTTGATGTGGATTGTAATTATTTTGGGGAAATTGTGTTAGTGTTGCATCGATTGTTTGGTTGGTTTAGAGATGGGACTATGCATGAACCAAGAAACATAAAACTTGATTCATAAATTAACATTATGAGCATTTTTGGAACATAATAGCTCATTCATCGTTATACATGAATGTATAAAACATCAATGCAGGACACACCAAAGCAAGAGAGGGTGAACATTCAGCTGCAATGTTCCATGATTCCAACAAAATAAAAACATTTTTCCTTCATTTAAGGATATTCTATGGGCCCAAACCATAACAATAACTTTATTGTAAACCTACACTGTATTTGAAAACAAATAAATGATCCAATAGAAAACCCATATCCAGATGGGAATCTCTCTCAAAAATTGTATGCTTACATTGTCAAAGGAATTTCCTAGGACCCATTTCCTCAAAGGATTCTATTTCCTAAGATGATAATTCCAAGATATATGTAATGACCTAGAACTGTCTCCCCTAAACACCATGTCCTAAGACAAATAAATAAAAAGGAGCATACAAAGGTTAGAACAAGCCAGAAAACCTAAATATAATATTCTACAAACACATAAGAGAATAATTCAGATAGATCCCACAATCATAGAATCCATACTAGAAGACTTGTCATATCTTCTCTTTACCTTAACCAAGTCCACCATGAAGTCCAAACTTTAAGTAACATTATGTAAGATTTAGTACCATAAATTAGCCTAGAAATATACTCCCATGGCAAAGAAGATAAAAGTGTGGCCTTTTTTCATAGGAAACAAATCGATTTTAGGTTTTGTAATGTTGGAAGAAGTTGGGAAATCATGTCCATATCCCCGCTATAAAGAACCTCTACCTATGTTATGGGTAACATTGGTTACTTTGACCCAAAATATGCAAACATCAAGGATTGATGAGAAATATGATGTATACAGTTACATAATTGTTCTTCTAAAGTTGCTGATGGGAAGGAAGTTATGGACAATGACTAAAATTTTCTTTAGTTGGTAAGACTTGTGTGAATTTTACTTCAGATCTTACACTATACACTATTTAAGTATTATTAATGTTTTTTGTCTAGAGCATAGAGCAATCAAATGTGGATCGAGTTTTCTTTGACATTGGCATGTGAGCATAGATTCTATCAAAAGAAGACAATAACACACCATGGAAACAATTTATAAAGAAGTTACAACAACCTGTAGGGATCTTGGGATTGTAAGAAAAATCTTCTAGTTTCCCTTGCTTTGCACTAAGAAATGACCCTCTGATCGACCCACCATGCATGAAGTTTCAAGAGTTTTAAATTTGATGTTGTCAGTGCCTACTCCTAAGAAAGTTCCTAGTATCCGAACGAATTGACTGACCCCTAGTCATAATTACAGGAGGCATTTGGATGAATATGCACATGGTAAGCACAAAGATGTTACAGGGAACACAAACAACACTTTTGATGGGAATTTTTAAATAAGATTTGGTGAGGTGATTTCAAAAACACTATTTGACTGGAATGTGAATAGACAATGTTGTGTCTAAAAAACAATGCATCCTCATGAGTCCTCTTTATCCCGGGGTCTTATTTTCTCAACGGATGAGTCGGTTTTCAAGTAAACAATGACCAATTTATGTGTTTTTGATTTTCAAGTAATAGTGGATGTATTTTAAATAGATCAGGTTCTAGATAATTTCTTCTATTGTTATCAAAATATTGGCTTACTTGGATATGCATGATGTTATGTAACAAAATTGTGGACCAATGCAATAAACAACATCAATCTCAAAATCGACAATTGTTTGCATCTTTTTGGGTTCAATAATACTATTGTGCACAATTATAGCTCAGACTTTATTCAAATCATCCAAAGGAATTTAGGAAAGGCTCTATAAACAAAATGGAGCAAGGTGAAGCTCGGGTTCCATAGAATTTCTTTTATTGTTATCAAAATATTGGCTAACTTAGATATGTATGATGTTGTGTAATAAAATTGTGGACCAATGCAATGAACAACATCCATCTCAAAACCAACAATTGTTTGTGTTTGTTTGGGTTTAGTAATACTATTGTAGATTCATATTCTGAGAAAACTTGCACTATTTTCTATGGTAACTAAGCTGGTATTGTCAATATTTGCGGTCAAAAATCCAATGATCCTAAAAAATCCCATCTCTAGTGGTGGATCTCTCATCCAAAACCCCTTTTTTGTTTTTGTCTAAATCTCCTTGTGTCGATTACTTAATCCATGAAATAGCTAAAACGACATTCCAACATTGATACATTAGTACTGTGGTTAAAGAACTACTCACCTATGAAATAGATAAAATGAAATTCTAACATTGCTACATGCAAGGTACATAAAGGCCCACAGACAAAGAAACAACTAAAACCACCATTTGGGTACAAAAAAATAGTAGCCTAAGGCCCAATCTTTCTACTAAATAGCTAAACCAGTACTACAATTTGATACATAGAAATTCATAAACGCAACACAACCACCATTTGGGTCTTGAAGTCCAAGGTTGGACAATCCCTGAAATAGCTAAAATGCCGAACAATATGATACATACAAAGTATATAAAAACAGACAAGAAAACAATTTAAGACCAGCTAAACAACACTACAACTTGATACATATAAAATGAATGAATAAAAGTGACACAAACACCATTTGGGTTGATGAGACCAAAATATGTCTCATTATATCACCAAATAACATTCTTATTCTCTCTCTCAAAATAAAGCTTTCAAGTGAATTTAGATGTAGTTTTAATAACATATATCATATTTAAGGTAGAATATAGGATTTATCTTATCATCTCTTTAGAAATCTATTTGCAATCTAATTGTTTTTATTTCTTGATATTTATTCTAAAGTTGGAATGCAATAGTGTGTAGAAAATAGGTCATAAGCAACTGTACTCCAAGTTCATAGATTGCAGCTACCGAAAGTCTTCACATAGCTACGGAAATTCCTCACACAACTATGGAAATTCTTCACATAGCTACGAAATGCCCAACTAGTGAAAGTATTTTGGTTTGTTCCAAAATAATGTAAAGGAGCACCGAACTATTCAGCCTACTCTTTGCTTCCACGTCATCAACCAAGAATATAGATCCAAACATGTGGCAATCCAAAGTCATGAATGCATGTGGCATTCCAAGAAGAATTCAAAGTCATGGACTTAGCACTCCTCCTTTTTCTCTCCATGTTTCAAGGATGAGAAAATGGTGGAATAATATTAGGAATGTTGAATAAGTACTCTCCCACTTTGTGTTCCTAGATTAAAGGGATGAGTTGTAGAAATATTCTCCATGATAAGTGGGTTGTTGTAGTCAAGTTTGTTTAGTATTTATTGCTTTGAATAAATCCACCCAAGAATAGGTAGTTAGTTCTTGGAGTGTGGACCAAGTAAACTAGGAGTAATGTCTATAAATACCTCTTCCATATATTTGGAAAAGGGGGCATATTTTGTAAATCAGTTTTGAATCAATACAAGTGCAATTTTAAAAGTTAATTGTAGTTTCTCCAAATCCAAAGGGAAGAGAATGGCCAAGCCACTCTTCCCCAAGGAGGAGGATTTTTCTATTATTTCTTAGCATAGTTTATTTACTGCAAATTTATTTCAGTAGTTTAGTTGTTGTGTGTTTCTTTTTCATGCATGTTTAATTTTTGTATGTTTTCTTAGGAAGAAGTATTGTTGAATAAGATTTTCCTTTCTCCTTTTGCATACAACTTTAGACACCGCCTTGGTTATAATGACACCAACTTGTCTATGAGTTGGTTAAATGACTGGTAATACAACGACCCGTCATGGGTCATGAAGTCCAAGGTTGGCCAATCCATGAAATAGCTAAAATACCACTACAAAAATTAGAATGATACATTCAAAGTATATAAAAGAAGACAATAAAACAATTAAAGACCAACATTTTGTACCGTAGGTTTAACCCTAAAATAAATAAAACATCATTGCACCATCATATATGCAAATACATAAAACCAAACAAAAAAACAACAAAAGCCATAATTTGAGCACTACAGTTCAAGGCTCAATCAATAGCTGAATAAGCTAAAACACCATAAATATGGTTACAACATCATACATGTAAAATATATAAAAGATGACAGTAAAATAATTGAAAACATAATTTGGGTACTGCAGTCCAAGGCTCAGTCAATCTCTCGAAATAGCTAAAACACCATTACAACATCATATATACAAAATACAAGAAAAAGATAGTGAAACAACTTAAACCCATTTGGGTACTGCAGAGTTGGTCATTCCATGAAACAACATAACCACCATTAAAACATCATACCTACAATATACATAAAAGCAGACATGTGAAGCACCAAAAACCACCATTTTGGTAATGCAAGACATATTTAATCCATAAATCAACTTTTGAACAACTTATCCACCATTACAACATCATACATATAAAATAGCTACACAGTGAAAAAACTAAAACAACCTTTTGGATACTGCAGTCCATGGCTCAATATAATCCCTGAAATAGCTAGAACATGCAGATACATACAATATACAAAGACCACACTGAAAAATTAAAAACCAACATTTTTACAATGCAGTCCAAGACTCACTCAATCATTGAAATATCATTGCAATATGATACATACAAAATATATCAAAGCTAATAGTGAAACAAATAAAACTACCTTGTAGATACTACAAAACACATAATATCAAACAATGAAATAGTTAAAATACCCAAATGGGTACATGCATGCATTAAAATTAAAGACTGTTACAAAAATGCATAGCACATGAGATGAGCTTACCTTGATGACAGTTGAGGTTGGCTGTTACGCTTAGTCATCTTCCATCATAGGTCAAGAAGGCTTCTTCAATCCAAAATTTCTTCTATTTGTTCCCACTAAAAGAAGTGGGTATGTATTATTTTTTATTCTATTATGTAACTATCTCATTTAGGTGTACCTTGAAAGAACAATTCATCATGCAGCGTAAGTTGTGCTCTAAATTCAGTCCATGTTTATTCCTATGCATGTATGTTCATTCATATTTAGAAAATTCTTAATAACGAGAGCATCTATGTGGTCTGCGAAGCTCCACGGAAAATCCCCATTGTATTGGATTAGTAGATGGTGCCAATTTTTTTTCTAGAACTCAAAATAGTATCAGATGAGTAAATATTAAAGAAATGTAACAATTAAGTGATTTATGGATTTTAATGCATAATTATATAAAAATGATATGCAATTTAGCCCAAATTCCATACAGAACAATATAAATAAAGGCATTTTTTAAAAAAAGTACTTTTGACATGAGCTCCCACCATGGTCAATTTCTTCCTATCGTGAAGGTTGTGTCTTATTCATGCTCTTCATCCATTGCATGGCCATACTCGACATTCCTCCATTGTTTCCTATGATCTCGAGCTTCACTCAATAAACCCCTAAAAACTTTTGTGTGTAATATTTTTTATGAATAAGGGAAAATGCATGTGAGATGCAAGGATATGAAGCGCACCATAAAATATATAGGTAACACGCAAGATCAAATTAGAGAGTAAGCAGAAGACCAATGCTGGTTTCAACTTCGGCTTCTCTCTTCCGAGTCCCGACCCGATTCGCATCCAAATGCCTATTTAAACCAAAAAAACTACCGCTGATTTGGGGAATTTGACTTTTACAGGCTAAAAATTAAAAAAAACATCTAAACACCCGTAAATTTAATTCCTTAACATGAACGACCGGAGGCCCTTTACCATAGGGGGACACCTTTGGCGTAATTAAGTAAGAAAACTTCATCCATGTGAGTATTGACTCATTTATTTTCTTAACATTATTTAGTATAAATATGGGAGGTAATACATATTCGAACTTCAACGTGTTGATTGAATTTACCCTTCAATTGCCTCTATCTTTCGGTTTAAGGTATTGAGTGAGTTTAGTAGTGTATTACATCAACCCCCTCACAAAGATAAAACACTTAGATGTTAGTTATCATTGATGGTGAATCTAATTACAAACGATTTTACCCCCCCACAAGTTCTAAAAAAGTTTTTGTAGTCATTATCAACGGCAAGATAGCTAAGTACAATATTTAATTTTCTATTAATTTTGTTTCATATAGTTTAAACAATATGTATATGTGTCAATCAGTCATTGGTCCATTGGTGAATTTGTTAGGTTCACAAAGAGACCAAAGAGGGATCAATTATTGCTGATGCAAAGGCCTATGCATCATAATAAAGGGATGAGGCGGGATCATGATCCAGTGAATTTTTTGGAATAGATACCCCTTCAACCTTGCATCTAAGATAAAGGAGGCTGGATTAATTTCATACCTTCAACAAAATAATATAGTGAAAGCACCCTAAACTTTATAAGCAAATTGCGTGATCAACTAAGGAAGGTTAACACCATTTCAAACTCTAGTCAAGGCTCTAAGTCTAGGAATGTAACATTAAGAGAGAAGCTAACAAAAATGCTTAACTAGTATGAAAACAATGTAAAATCTAACTAAACATGCCTACTAATATGCTCAATTACCTAACATGGGCCTAAATATACCTAAAAGGGCAATCAAACTAGTATGGTTGCTACTCCAAACAAGGTGAAATGGGCTCTCCAAATGACTACATGGTCATTTTTGATATCCATATACTAACTCCATTGAAGGCTTTAGGCAAGGATTCAATTTGCCTATAAATCATATTTATTATATGAGATTCAAATCAAAGCATGGTGTAAAGTATTAAGGTAAGAGGTGCACTCTTTTTATAGTTTTCCTTTTGGGAAAAACTTGTATTTTGGTGCATGTGGGACTAAAAGCCCTGAATTATATTAGATTTGTTAATCATGATTAAGCTCTTATAACCACAATTAGTGAATTAACAAGTGATTAAGATGTGTGGAGCCTTAATCAACCACTTAGGGTCAATTACGAGGCTAAGATAAGCTTTTGAAGCTTGTTGAGACGTTGTGGAGGAAAGTGGGGTGATTTTGAGTGGTTGGAAGAGGGGTTTAAGCCAATATTAGAGCATATTGACAAAAATAAGGGCAAAATAGGCTTAATTAGCTTATAATAACTAATTATTTGTTTTAAAGAGGGTTTTAACTTACGATTTTCCGTAAAGTGGCATCCTGAATGTGAAAGAGGTTTGGTAACCAACCAAGCACTATTAATTAACCAAAGTGGAAAGAAATGTTAGTTAATTAGTGAAAACCACTAATTATAACAAAATTGACAAGAATGAGAGTGATTTGTGTGCATTTGGCAATAATATCGCAAAAGCGGAATATAGGTGTCTACAGTTGCCCCTGTTTGAGGTGAAGTAAGTAAATTCTCTTCAAATATAGTAGACAAACATAAATAGGTAAAGATTTGAAGAAAAAATAGTGGAATGAAGGATGCCCCCTCGAGTGTCGATGGGGTGATAGAAGAAGTCAATCGACGATCAAAAATATAATATAAATGGATAGAAGAAAATAGGTTAGAACGGGAAAAAAGCCTTGGGTATTTAAAAGGAATAAGGATATGGATAAACGTGGTTGTTTATGGCCCCATGTGATTTGGAAGAAAATTTAGTGATGATAATAAATGATAATGGAGAATATAGGACAAGCCCAATCTTTGCATCAAACCTTTCAATAAACAACCTGGTTATATCATTTTTCCCCTAGGTCTACATCATCGAACTTTATTGAAATGAACAAAAATGTAAGATAACATGAAAATTTAAATTACCAACATTTGTCCATTGCTACGTAACTCCATGTAACATACATAATGCAATGTAATATGAGAAAGTAAAACAATACCTAACTCAATACAACATACATAATGCAATGCAATATGAGAAAGTAAACCAGCTAACCTAACAAAGAAACTAGTACAATCACATGCACTCAAACAAACAACGTTTAAGATAGTTGCACCAATATTTTTGTTATCAAGTTGCAGTTCTTGAATGTTCGTGTTGTAACAACAAGGGTTAAAAATGATGCCCCAAACAAGGATATATGTGATGGGAATAATAGAGGACACAAGTAGTCCCATGGAAAATATTTCATGCACTATGAAACCGTCTCTCTTACAACTCATCACAGCGGAGTACCAACAAAACATGCGCAACCGAGCTTTTGTTAATGGAGGTAGATCACAATGATCCGCAAGTCATTTGAGACCGAACAAGCAAGAATCATAGAAAGATGCTTTTGTAAGACATATTTCAATGTTTGAGGATAATGCAATTGACACAGGATTTAGCTATGTATATGTCGTTTACCATTTTTTGCAAAAATTTTAAATTTTTACATTTTTTTGGATTTTTAATGTTTTTATCCATTTTTTTAAAAATTTCGTTGTTTAGTTTTTTTAATTTTTTAATTTTTACATAAGAAAATATTATAGAAGAAATAAAGTTGTGAGAAAATGTTAAAAGTGATCCGTAAGGCAAAAATATGCCCCATGTAGTAGAAAAGGCCGTTGGGAAGCAAAAATATGCCCCAATGTAGCAAAAATGTGTCGAAAATAATTATTTATTAAAAATAATCACCGTGGAAAGTGTTAGAGGAATTGTAAAAGAAATATGACGGTCTTGGGGCACTTTGGGAGTGAGAAACACACCGCGGAAGGTAAAAATGGGTATATAAGCCATCGCGACAAGTTATTTACCACATTTACTTACCATTTTACCACTAATTTGAGCTCTGACCTACAAGAGGAAATGGTGAGGATAGTGAATCAGAGGCACCATGCGGACCACGTGAGGGACTACATGAGGCTCCCAATGGATGGACCACAAGTACACACATCTATTCTTTTTACCCTGGTTATTCAAAGTATTGAATTTTTAGCAAAAATGCATGTTTTAAGGATAAATTAGGGAAAAACTGGGAGGGCACCTATGCTTGGTGGCTGCATGGGCACATATGCATTTGAGAATTTTTAACATGTTATATTTTATTTGTGGTGGGGGTGCTAAGGCACCTATGCACATAGAAAAGTTCCTATGCACAACTGGTAGAGGGAATGCAAGGGCACCTGTGCACCTATGCCTAGAGAAAATGCCTATGCTTGCGCACTGCAGGGGTGGTTAGGCAATCGATGCCTTATGCAATTTTCTTGTTGGGTTTTTTAGCTTTTATTTTGCCTCGGTGCATAAGCACTTAGGCACCCATGCTTTGAGAAAAAGGCACTGGTGCACGCCGTAAGGTGCCCACATATAAAATACAATTTTAAATTGTTTTTAGACAAAAAATAAGGTTTTAGAAAACCCTAGATGGAAGAAATAGGTGAATTATAGAATAATTTAATGATGGAATAGAAGAATAATGTGATAAACTAGTTTTTAGAAGAAATTATATGGTAAAATAGAAGACAAAGATCATAATAATTGACCTGATTGGTTCCACAGAGGACCTGGAGATGATAGCAATGTGGGAGTGACATGTGTGACTTCAGACCTACAAGGTGACCTTCAGACATCGGGATCGGGTTTTCTTGGAGATGACCCTAGAGGTGACAAGTTTATCCCACATAGCTTGTATGTCACATGTTACCTTTAATCACAACCTACTCACAACCTTAGTTAAGAGGTGGTGGAGTGAGAGTTAGACTTTCGACTACCCACTGGTGAGACGAGTGTTACATTGAAGGATGTTTGGCAGATCTTGCGAGTTCCTATTCAAGGTCATTTGGCTACATACGATGGTTTCTGGATCGTATTGAGTGTTATACAACTATGAAATTTAGAGTGAGAGATATCCCCCACCAAGGTATGTCAGTTTGGGTTAGGAGGTGCATGACCTATCCGCGACTAGGATGGGTCCCCGTATATCTATTATCTCTTATTAGCGGTGTGTTGCCTGATAAGACTGGTGCATGATTCCCTTTGGGTCTCCTTGGAGTGATTCATGACCTTCTTCAAGGTAGGGTGTATTATTGGGGTCGGTGTATATTAGCTCACTTATATTGTGATTTTAACTTGATATCCTTTCATGGACAGAGGACAGTGGGTCCTGCCACTTTATTACAAATTTGGGCTTGGGATCATATTGCGATAGGTCACCCTGCAAGAGCTTTGAGAGCTCGTGCTATTAGAGATCCTTCCCTCATGGGTTGGGTTCCAGACAGAGATGATATTTGTAGCCACAAGGGGACACAAACTATTACAGGTGAGAGTTTGATGAGTTACAACCCCATATGATCACATGGCGACCATACATGTTATACCAAAGTGGACTCGGGATCCAGTTGAGTTGAGGACAATTAAAGTGGACCATTTTATTATTAGGAGCAGGAGCCATGTCTTGGAGTGGTCCAGGTAGACAAGGTCCAACGTCAATTTGGTCTCATCCAGGGGATTCCTAGTAATGAGATGTGGTATGCACGCAGATACAGAGAGGTCTTCCACATGAGACCCCGATTAGGTTGGTCCGAGCTTGCATGAGATTTTCACGGTAGCTCCACACCTTGGGTATAACAGAACAAATAGTAGATCCAACGACTACCCCAAATTACGCAACATTGTATGTGATAGTATTGCCATGTAGTTTAACTATACCACATGAGATATTGGATACGTAGCACAGGGGAAAGGGCCCAAATCCACAAGCATAGACACAGACACATGCATAGGTAGGACCATATATGAGGGTACTAGTACAACCGGTGCTAGTACAACATCATATATTAGTACAATAATAGGTAGTGGTGCAACCACAAGTGTTGGCACCACGGATGCCAGGGAAGGATCCAATATAGGTACCAATGTAGGCACCTCCATCACCCCCTCATGCGAGTCCATGATGCACAGTCCACCAGGAGGTGGAGGAGATGGCTGGGGTGGTGAGGACATGGAGGATGATGTTCCTCTTATACATGATATGCAAGATGTACAAGATATACCAGATATATAGGCTAGTGGGTAGGTGTTTTCCTTGCAACAATAGTTACAGAAGGTGATAACTTTACAACTCTAGATGGTAGCTGAGAGGGATCAGGCCATTACAGAGAGAGATCGGGTCCTCACAAATAGGGATCAACTTGTGATAGAGTGAGATCAGCCAGGAAAGAGAGATTACATGCCCTGATAGAGTGAGACCAGGTGATAGCAGGTAATTTACAGCTATAGGTAGAGTGGGTTCAAAGCTATAGCAAATAGGTTACAACTACAAGAAGAGTGGGATTAGGCTATAACATATAGAGCTTTGTTGTGGATAGATTTGGCTAGCGTGAGGGTGGAGTGTGATACACTGTAGTAGGAAGGAATGTCTTCGTGGCTACAATCGATGATTGGGCACAATGCTACTGTAGTAGGTGAGGACACCTATTACAGGATGTAGTAATATGTAACCATTTTGTCTCGAGTAGAGAGTTCTTGAGTATAGTCAGATAGAAGGAAACATGTCACACTCTAGATCCCATAGACCATCACGATCGGTGCAATCCGTAGAAGGTCCTTTAGAACAGTTGGCTTCAAAGTAGCACGAGTTAGCTCAACATGGTGCAACACCTTCTACATGTTCAACACCTTAGATGCCAATGCCTTGCGGAGTACCCGGACTAGGTTTCCCGACATGAGTGAGAGTTGTGGTTGACTTTCTTATTGATGTACCAGGATGTATTTTTTTGGTGTATCACCTTGATATGAAGGCATACTTTTGTACAGATGTATATGTACTATTTTTTATCATGCCTCATGATGAAGGCATTTTTTTGTACGGATGTATGTTATGTATTTTTTTTTTATTACGCCTCATGATGAAGGAACTATTTTGCATACATTTGGGGTATGTATATAGATAATAGACATACATACATACATACATACATACATGCATGCATGCATACATACATACATACATACATACATACATACATACATGCATATGTATGTATGTATGTATGTATTTATACACATATCTTTATATACATGTATATATGTATGTACACACACACACATATAAAGATATATGTATGTATACATACATACATATAAGTATTTAGTTTTATATTACTTAATCTTTTTGTCAACTAATTAAATTCAATTATTTTTGTTTCATATAGTTTAAGAAATAATTTTAATATATATACATGTGTACACACACACACACACATTCATTTGTAAATAACATTTTTCAAGTATGTGATTTGGTGATAGAATTTTCTCCTTATTCTCCTACAACAAAAATGTCATAGGTTATTATGCTCATCAAATAGAGTGTCATATCAAATCCAATTTTCCCCTCAAGTGATGAAATGAATACTATTCCCAAGAATGACATTTATAATGAAGAAGAAGACATATTTCATGAAAAAGTTGAAGAATTAATATAGGTCACATCACCTAAGAAAAAAATTATTTTCATGTAACATTTCTCTAACAATTTTTTTATTGAGAACAATATAGATTTTTGTCCACTTGATATACAAAATAGCCCCAAATGAACTAACCCCTTTTTGATGGCCTTGTGTCTCACTTTTGATACAATTTGTCACTAATTACTTTTTAAAAAATAAGTGCGTATAACTTTAAAACAATTCAATAATTCAATACTAAGACAAGGACTAATCACATCACAACACTTTTATAACAAAAATATTTTACTCTCATAAAAATATTCACCCCCTTTAAAAAATTTTGTACCCCCTTTGTAAACATGCACCCCATAAAAATCACCTTTTTGAATACACAACCCCTCTAAAAATTCTTTAAATTTTTTTATAAAAAAAAGCATGTTTTTAGGTGCTTTGAGAGAATCAAATGAGGTATTATATATTTATATTTTATAAATTTGACTTCCATCGTTTTACTTTTTTTAAATCCAGTGGGGAGACGAGAGCTAGTTAACTAACAATGCATCTTGTTGGAGTTCGCGAGCGAGTCTCCCGGATAATACAAGGGAACAACTCATCGAGTTGAGGAAGCTCATCAATGTAACTCTCCTATGACCAATGTTTGCACATCCTTGTAATGTATGCCAAATCTGCAACTTTCAAAATATTTTTTCCTTTTCCTCTAATGCAATTTTCACAATGTAAAACAAATCCTTACAAGTTTCTCATACATAGATCTGCAATGTTCATTTTCTTGATCAAGCAATGCAAATATGTTGTATAGATCTAGGAAACTTGAAAAACACCATATTTGAATTGTAACACAAGTATATGTTATTTGAAGTGAATCTTTAACATTTTTCAGCCATTCTAGACTCAACAGTGATGTTCAATCTGCTCCAAAAAAGTTAGAGAAATGTTATTTGTTTACATGTGCACACACAAACTAAGAAAACAACGAAAATGTCTAACTAAACACAACACCAAGTTAAACAAACCCAATATATGGATGTATATTGTGAACAAAATGAAATGAAAACTGTGGATTGAGTGACCAAAGATGGAAAGAGATAGGTGACGCAAGTTAATGATGAATGTCATCGAGTTCACATGTGTTAGACAATGTTAAAATTTTGACAAAATACAAGAAGGGTGGTGTACTGTATCCTAAAGGTGTAACCTCCTTCCTTGTCGATTTTAACCTTACCATGCTTACAATGCGGGTTGTATATCTAGTGTGTATACTTTGAGCATGATGCACATAGTTGGTCATTTGTCTGTGACTAATTTTTTGCTAGTCTTTGGGATAGTCAAATCAAGTAATCGTAATATCTTGGCTATACAATAAAATTTGAATGCATGGGTTGAAATTGCTTGTCCCTTCAAGAAGAAATAACTTGGGAAGAAGTTAATGAAGTTTTTATGTTGTGGTACATGTAAGAAGTTCAAGGTAAGGGTTTACAATTTTTTAATCCCTCGAGATAACTAAAATAATTATAATAGAAAATTTATGTAGGCATAGTTATATAAATTACATACAAAGAGTTTTAACAATACATTTAATAAAACAAAAACTAAACACGTAATTTATAAATTTTGAATGGTCGAATTAATGTTTCATGAAAGCAATCTATTGATATTTGTCGATGCCTCATCAAACACCCAAACCGGTGTGTTGGTGTGGGATTACATTTATGGGTTATTGGACCCGTGACCCCATACAACGTAATTACTTAAATATTTATTGTGACAAAAACAACAACAATAATAATTCATGAGTCCCGGGGTTGATGGTGGACTAATGTTTCCATAATCAATTTGTGTAGTTCAATCTTATATCGAGACCCACTTGATCATTGCTAATAAGTTCTCCCTATGCTCATAAGGTCAATTGAAATATCTTATACTCCTATTCATACTTTGATTTTAGATCCATTAAAATTTCATTCTATTCATCCTCTAGTAAGAAAGTTATCCTCAATTTTAACCTTAGAAGGAATAAAAAGAGGTGATGAAAATAAGGAGTGTCATAATATGCTATACAATGGTTTTTATAAGAAAAAAAAAGATATGCTTTTGTCTTATGATGTAATGCGTTTAAACTAGCATACCTATCTTATATTAATCTATGTAAAATATACCAAGAGGTATAGTTCTTAAGGTGCATATTCCACTTATGTCATACATCTAAAATAGGCACCTCGAGAATGATACCTCTCGTCATATTTTACATACATAGATTTATATAAACATAAATCAAAACATGGTAAAATATGTCGAGATGTATCATTCTCGATGTGCCTATTTTAGATGTGTGACATAAGTGGAATAGGCTCCTTGAGAACTATTGTTATATAATTTTTCCTTAGGAAAAAATTAGACTCGTATAGATAAAATGGAGGGATCGTTTTGGTCATGGGAGCTCAAATTTCGAGCTCGAGCGAGCGAGTTGAAGTGACATGGAAGCATTCGGATTCGGTGGGAAAAATTTATGAATCGCGGCTCAAAAGGTTTGAAGGACATCAAATTCTGAATCCGAAATTCAAACTTTAGACATTCGGGAGTTCAGAGTTGGCAGCAGGGTTGAGCGGTGAATAGTGCCATGCGGGGAGAAAAAGAATTCCAAAACCCAAAGTCAGAAATTTGGACTTCAGGATTTTGGGATTTTGGAGGTTTCATGTGCTAGGCGGATGAACAATACCCGAAACCCCTGAAAACACAAAGGTCCGAAACCCGAAGTCTGAAATTTAGACTTTAGGATTTCAAAATTTTGGAATATTTTGGCTCGAGCGATGAACATGTTGAGTTATGGAGCTCAATTAATTCAGATTAGCATGCTATATTAAACTTGCAAGAAAACATAGTAACCAACATTGGTTATGAAGGGACTAGCATCGGTCACCTATGAACGACATCGATCAAGCAAGTAGGGACCGACATCGGTTAGGGCTAACCGACATCATTTACCCGCATGGGCGTTTTATTTAACTCACGGGAATAGATCTAAATTTAGTATCAAAGTAGATCTATTGATTGTAATTACATGGCTAAGTGCCCTAGGTTTGTATATGCCTATATAAGAATGAAATCTAGGGTTTACAAATAAGGATTGTGAGAGTTGTGAAAATAATTGTGAGAGAGAAAATCCTTGGAGAAGAAGGGAATCTTGAGAGAAAGAAATTACTTGTGAATCGAGAGGTGTGGAAGATTATAGATCTTCAATTGTATATCTTCTCAAACTTTGGATATTAGATTGTCTTGTTTCTTAGTGGATGTAGCCCACACCGGGTGAACCACGTTAAATCAGTGTTGATTTATGTCTCTTGTTTTGTACATTTCTTCTAGTAGAATATTTATTTTTATTGCATGTATGCTTAGATCTGATATATTATCTATACAACCTTGTGATAACCCCAAAAAATGGTATCAAAGATTTGTTTGAAGGTTTTGTGTGTTGACAGATCTACTCATAGAGGATATTTTGATTGAGTGGGAGCTACAACAATAGAAGAAGAAAAATAATACAAGGTAGATAAGTTTGACGGCCGAAATTATCAATTATGGAAGATGCGAATTGAGGATTATTTGTATCAAAGATATTTATACTTACCGTTGGATGAAAATTCTAGATGTACAAAGATGAATGATGAAGAATGGAAGATTATTGATAGAAAGACTTTGGGATTTAAAAGATTGATCCTGACAACATATGTGGCTTCTAATATTATAGAAGTGACATCTACGGTAGATTTAATGAAATCTCTTGCTAATTTATACATGAAAAACTTAGTGCTTCAAATAAAGGAAATTTAATGAAGAAACTATTTAGTTCTAAGATGCATGAAGGTGGATTTGCATCTAGTCATTTGAAAGATTTCTAATCTATTGTAAATAAGTTAAAATCGATTGATATTCCATTTGATGATGAAGTGAAAGCACTTTTATTCTTATGTTCTTTGCCTAATAATTGGGATAACTTGGTAATGGCTGTTAGTAATACACTATCTGATAATAATATTTTGAAGTTTGATGATGTGGTCAATATAATCTTGAATGAAGAAATTCTCAGAAAATACATAGGAATCATCATCCGTAATGCTTTGAATGTAGAAAGTAGGGTAGAAGGAGAGATCCAAGAGTAAGAATAATGGGAAATCAAAGTCAAGGGATGTTAGATTTAAATCTAAAGGTAAGGGAATTACCTATTGGAAATGTAGAAAGAAAGGCCATACAAAGAAAGATTGTTGGTTAAAGGATAAAGAGAATCAACACCCAGAAAAAGGTAAAGAGGAAAATATTGCAGTAGAGGTAATGCAAGATGCTCTTATTCTTTCTTTGGATAATAGAATAGAATTATGGGTTTTAGATTCAGGGGCTTCTTTCCATGCAACCCCTAATAAGGGTTATTTTAGAAATTATGTCTAGAGAAATTTTGGGCATATTTATTTGGGTGATGATGAACCTTGCAGTATTACTAGTAAAGGGAAGTTCATCTAAAATTTCAGAATGGAAATACATGGGTATTGAAATATGTGAGGCATGTGCAAAGCCTCAAGAGGAATCTTATTTCTGCAAGAAAACTAGGTGAAGCTGGTTGCATGGTTACATTCATAACAAACTCTTGGAAAGTCACCAAGGGTGCTTTTGTTGTGGCAAGAGGTAAGAAGGTAGGAACGTTATATTTATCTACTTGTGTTATTGATTCATTTTCTATGTTATCTACTTCAGATTTAGATGCATACATGTGGCATACTTGGTTGGGCCATATGATTCAAAAAGGATTAAAGATCTTAAAGGCCAAGGGTAAGTTATCAGATTTGAAATATTTAGATCTTGATTTCTGTGAGCATTGTATCTTTAGAAAGCAAAAGAGAGTGATATTTCTCAAAGTTGGGGCAACTAAGAAGGAGCATAAATTGGAGCTTGTACACTCATATGTGTGGGGACCATCCCAGGTAGATTCTCATGGAGGATCCCAATATTATGTTACTTTCATTGATGATGCTACAAGAAAGGTATGGGTTTATTTTATTAAACATAAATTTGATGTTTTTGAAACTTTTAAAATATGGAAAGCCCTTGTTGAGAATGAATCAAATTAAAGTTAAAGTTCTTTAGATCTGACAATGGTGGTGAATATTGTAGCAAGAATTTCAATGATTATTGTTCAGTGAATGGAATATGTAGAGAAAGAATGATTCCAAGAACACCACAAGAGAATGGCGTTGCAGAAAGAAGGAACATGAAAATCATGGAACGTGCTAGAAGTGTGAGGACACATGTTAGATTTCCCTTGAAATTTTGGGCAGAAGTAATTGATACAATGGTTTATTTGATTAACCGTGGGCCTTTAAGTTCACTAGATGAAGGAATACTAGAGGAAGCTTAGATCGGAAAAGAGGTAGATATTTCTTTTCTTAAAGTTTTTGGTTTAGAATATTTTGTGCATATTGATAAAGAAAATAGGAAAAACTTGGATGCAAAATCCAAGAGATAAAATTTCATTGGTTATGGATCTGGTGATTTCGGATTCTATTTTTAGGGATTTATAGAATTCTAAAATTATTAGGAGTCATAACATTGAATGCATGAAAATAGAATGTACATGGATCAAATTTTAGTACCCAGGATGAACCGGTTGATATTTTGTGAACAAAAATTAAATCTTAGATTTAAAATTCATACATGTAGGGTTACACAGTAACTAGTGTTGTTTGACCCCTAACCGACATCAATTAGCTGAACCGTTATCGGTTACAAAGAGCTAAACTGACATTGGTTAGCAGAACCAACGTTGGTTACGGTGATCGGATCGGTGTCGATCATCAAGTGTCAAAATTGAGACAAATGTATAGGAGGTCCAAAAGGAGCCTCCGATACCCCAAACTTCTATGAGAAGGTCACAAAGGGTAAGTAAACCTCCAGAAATATTTACACCTTTTCTATCTTATTTATTATTGACTGATAATGGTGAACTAAAAAGTTTTGAAGAAGCAATGCAGGATAAGACTCATGTGCATTGAGAGAATGACATGGATGATGATATGGAATCCTTGGAACATAACAAGACTTGAGATTTGGTTAAGTTTCCAGTAGGTAAGAGGAAATTGTAGAAAAAGTGGGTTTACAGGATCAAGGAAGAAGAGGGTGGATAGAAAAGGTACAAGGCAAGGCTTGTAGTAAAGGGATTTACATAGAAAGCAAGTATTGACTTTGGTGAAATATTTTCTCATGTTGTTAAAATGACTTCCATATGTAATGTATTGAGTATAGTTGCAGTAGATGATTTACATTTAGAACAACTAGATGTGAAGATGGATTTCCTACATGGTGATTTGGATGAAGAGATTTATATATAACAGACGCTTGGGTATGAAGTCAAGGGTAACGAGAAATTAGTGTGCAGGTTGAAAAAGAGCCTATATGGGCTCAAGAAAGCTCCAAGGAAATGGTACATGAGGCATGATAGTTTCATGCATGAGCATGGTTACTTTATATGTGAATCGACCATTGTGTTTATTTCAAGAAGCTTGAAAATGGGAGCTATATTATTTTGTTATTGTATGTGGATGATATGCTTATAGCAGGATCCAATATGTAGGGCATTGGTGAGCTTAAGGAAAGCTAATTCACACATTTGCTATGAAGGATTTATGAGCTACAAAAATAATCCTTGACATGCAAATACATAGAGATAAGAAGAACAAGAAATTGTATTTATCTCAGGAGGATTATATCAATAAGGTGTTGGAAAGGTTTAACATGTAAGATTCAAAACTTCTAAGTACACCTATGGCTGGACACTTCAAATTGAGAAAAAATCAGTGTCCTTCATCACATGAGGAGGTCAAATACATGACACAAGTACCATATGCTTTGGTAGTTGGGACTCTCATGCATGCTATGGTTTGTACTGCAGACCAGACATTGCACACGAAGTGGGAGTTGTGAATAGATTTATGGCCAATCCAAGTAAAGATCATTGGAAATAAGTCCAATAGATGCTTAGGTATTTGAGAGGGATATCTAGCATGCAGTTATGCTATGGAGGTTCATATATTTCTTTATGTAGCTATGTTGATTCAGATATGGATGGAGATATGGATGGTAGAAGGAACACTACTGGATATATTTTCACAGTAGGTGGGATGACAATTAGCTAGATTTTGAGATTACAGAAGGTTGTGGCTTTGTATACTATAGAGGAAGAGTATGTTGTAACTACAGAGGCTAGCAAAGAGATGATATTGATGAGAAGGTTCATGGAAGAGTTAGGAAAGGAGCAAGATGATTGTAAATTATTCAGTGACAATCAGAGTGCAATTCATTTGGAAAAGAACTCAACGTTTCATTATAGAAAAAAACACATTTAGTTGAGATATCACTTCATACGATGGTGTATCGAGAGGATGGGCGATATAAACTGGAGAAGATTCATATGTGTGAAAACCCTGTGGATATGCTTATAAAGCCATTATCAAAAGAGAAGTTGGAGATACACTCCACTTCTATTGGTCTTCAAGTTTGAGACTTGAAGAGGAAGAAACAAAGCTAAGGAAAGGATCCAAGAATGACGTTGTATAGGTATAATGTAGTAATTTATCTCCAAGTGGGAGATTGTTGAGTTATGGAGTTCAATTACTTCAGATTAGCATGCTATATTAAAATTGTAGGAAAACACAATAACCGACATCGGTTATGAAGGGACAGGCCTTGTTCACCTATGACTGACATCGGTCAAACAAGTAGGAACCGACATTGGTTAGGGCTAACCGACATCGGTTACATGTGCGTGAGTGTTTTATTTAACTCATGGGAATTAGATCTAAATTTAGTATTAAATCATATATATTGATTGTAATTGTATGGCTAAGTGCCCTAAGTTTGTATATGCCTATATAAGCATGAAAGCTAGGGTTTAGAAGTAAGGATTGTGCGAGTTAATGATTATTGTGAAAATAAGTGTGAGAGAGAAAATTCTTGGAGAGAAGGAGAAGCTTGAGAGAAAGAAAGTACTTGCACATATGAGGGTGTGGAATATTGTATATCTCTTCAAAGCTTTAGATAATAGATTGGATTGTTTCTTGATGGATGTAACCCACACTTTGGGTGAATCACGTTAAATCTAGTGTTGATTTATGTCTCTTGTTTTGTATATTTATTATGGTCGAATATTCATTTTTATTGCATGTATGATTAGATATGATATATTATCTATACAACCTTGTGCTAACCCCAACAAAACAATGTCACACAACATGATTTAAGAGTCCGAACTCTCGAGCCAACCCACCATATGAATAATACAATGACCTCCAAAGTGGAAATTCTTGAAGCTATAAATCCCGAAAGTCATAAATTTTAGATTTTGAGGGTGTGATGCATGGTCAGAGTCCAAAATGGAGAATCAACCACTCACATTTTGTAGTATGACACCCTCATCTTTAGATGGCCATAAACTTTTACTAAGAGCTTGGATTTCCACAAAATAGGACTTTTTGGAAATCTCTCAGTGTCCTCTACACAACAACGATTGGTTTTCTTAATTTTAGTAAGACTAAGTATTTAAAAATGGGGAAATACAGTCCCCCATTTTAGAGGAATGTTTCCAAATTTCTCACCTACTCAAATGATGAAGGTATGGGCTTCTTTTCTTCCCAACAAGGCAAGTAAATGGAGGTATGAGTTTTGTAGAGCATCTATCATTGTTGTAAGTGATTTTAATGCATTTTAGGGTGGTTGAAGAAATATTTTGAATTCCTTCTCTCTCCCTTTCTCTCATTCTTCCTATATATTGTAAGGAGGGGCTCATTTTAAAAAGGTTGGACACCTTGTATATGCCCCTCCCTTCTTCTTCTTGTCTGTAAGATATTTTGTGGAGATTCCAAACCTCCCTACTAGACATTATAATGCAAAATTTGTGCCTTTGGCCCTAAATGTGATGTATTGTATCAACTTTGAGAGCAATAAAATCATATTTGTGGATGTTTCAAACCCTCTTCTATGTTCTATTGCATCTTTCTGATCTTTCATTGCATGCAAGGTTATTGTGTATTGTTGTATTTTCATTGCAAGATTCTAGTTGTGTTGTGTTTATTGTGTAGGTTGTTCAACACTCCTTCTTGGTGCATCACCTTCCCTTAGAGTAGGTTTTAATTTTCATGCATTTTCTCTAACTTTGTCTCCTTGGGAAAATATTAGATTAGGGTTAGATCTGCAACTCTCTACACTTTGGAGTAGTTGGCACTAGGATATGACATAAAGTAGGCCTTCTTCGGAGGGTTATCTCGATTTCAAAGTCCCACACTTTGGGATAAATCCACATTTGACAAATCACACTGATTTCCTCAACCTTTCACTTGCGAGCAATCAGGGGTGATGTGATTTTGCCATAACAACTATACCTCTCAACATATTTTACATAAATTAATATAAGATAGGTATGCTAGTTATAATATAGATTTATTATTAATATTATAGTAAATTATAATATTATAATTTAATAAATTATATAATATCATTTATTTATTATTAATTATATAATATAATAAATTTATTAGGGCTCGTACTCTTAAATAATTATTTAAGAAAATTAAATATAGGTAATGTTCATTTATTTCACCCATATGTATTAACATGTAATTGTTTCTAGAATCTTTATTATGTTTCAACCATTAGTTTTTATTTATTACAAATATAAATGTGTATTTGTTTCTAAAAATTTTATTATGTTTCACCCATTTTAAAATTTATTATAAAAACAAATTCACTTATATGTAATTCCACATAAGTGTGTTTTAATTGTGTTTTTAAAAAGGAAAAAGGAAAAATAATTTAATACAATTTTGTGGGGCAACATGACATAGACTGTTCCACTCAATATACAACACCTACAATTGTATTTTTTTATAGGGAATTGGTTATTGCTTCTCCCTGTTAGTTTTCGTTAGAATGTTTGTAGTATTTTTAGGGTTCTCATTTCACCCGAGTATTTTTACGTTGATAAGTGTTCCCTTTTATAACCAAGCATCGGAATTTTGACACGACAACGATAAATCGGCGGTTTGGATTTTTGTTAGGTACATGTGATGATGCATGGATGAAATTGAATCATGGGTTTTTCATTTAATGTTCGGATGAGGTCAACGTAAATGCTTTGAGTACTTCAAACACGTAAAACTAGGATTTTCTCCCGATCATCAAATTTGAAAGATGAACAAATTGCATTCCTTTGATAAGTTTGAAGATCCCCGCTCATGAGCATTAAAAATGCCTAAGTAAGGCACGTCATCTGCAATGACGTCAATAGGCTAAATGCCTAGGGTTACACACATGTAAAAAATTATGAGCTAAAGCTCATTTTAAAATCTACCACGTGTCCTTATGTTATTGGCTTATTGCGGTGGATGTGACAGATATGATAGACTTTGTACAAAGTGAGCTCGGGAGCGACCAAGATAGTAGTAGAACCCACTGGGAGCGTGTACGGATGAGCTCGAGGCATCCTCAAGCATGCTTAGAGATCACTTTTGAGCCTTATGTGTGGGGACCATGAGAGATGATATTGATGCCTGACCATAGATTTGATAGGCACATTGATGACCATCCACGGTGTCCCCAAAGTGGCAGTGTCGGTGTCCACAAATCTGAATTCATTGAGGAGAAGCATGTCACTGGTATTTGAGGATGATAACACGTACAAGAATGCTTCCTCTTCCTCCATGGGAAATAGATCATGGCCCTCCCAAATTGGAAATTCCTGGTTATATTAGGTAGTTACATTAATGGAATCATTTCGATTACCATTTACCTACACACACATTCATCTTTTTTCCAAGTAATGGAATTATGGTGTTTTGTTGTATGTTTTGTAAACCAAGGCCTCTAGTGCAAATTTTCCCTCTACAGAAGGGGTGAATCCCCATATCCATGACAATCACAACAGGAGATACACAATTCAATTTTCTCTGCATCATCCGCCTATGATAAATGGACTTTTCCTCGTGGTCCACATTTTACAGAAGCTTTGTACACAAGTTTTAAACATTATTTCATTGCAATTACCTTCTTAATCCAGTGGTTGTAGCCATAGCTATTTAAAATAGAAATACAATAGGCTTAATAAAACTAAGATTAAGACGAAGATGACTTTAATAGCATCCATGTTACCTACACATGAAAATTTGCTTAATCAAAGGGCTGAAATCAATGGGTAAAATTAGGACTAATCAGATTGGCATAAATATGATGATGCATTTTACAATTTTTATTATATAACTATATAATTGAATTTGGATTTATATATTAGTTTAATTTAAAAGATATTTAAAAATATTTCTTATTTGTATAATAACATTTTAAATTAATATATAATAATAAATAGATTAAAATTAGGTAGCTACCTTCATGGAATCATTTCAATTACCATTTACCTACACACACATTTATCTTTTTCTTTTCCCATATAACCCCGTAAATTAGGTGATGTTTATTTGTCAAAATACACTTTCATTTTCTATAGTGTTTGCTACAATTTTTATCTATTACTTGGGTTTTTTTGCAAATATTGAATAGGAACCGACTTTATGACATGTTTGTAGATAAGGTGAGTTTCTCCCTTTTTTATTTTAAAAACATTGCATGCTTGCTCCTATTATTTTTATGTTTCCTTTTGGAATTTTCGGAGTTATACTTACAACACTGCAACTACCTTTGCACTCTTTGTTCCCTATTTTACAAAGGATTTTTCAAATTTTAGTGAAAATGAATATGATATAAATTGGAACATTGAATATATTTTTTTATTATATGTTCTGTCATTATAATCATCATCAACATTTATTTAGTATGCATCGAGAAGAGTAAAGAAATAAATTTTCTCTCCTAATATCTTCCATTTGTAGACAGGAAAAAAATCCTCTCTTTAACTACCGTAAGACCCAAAAGATCTCCTTTTTTTGCTTCCTAGGTACACACAAAAATCTGAAATTTGATTATGCCACTTCTAACAAATACTGCAATAAATGAATACATCTTCCAATATTGTTAGGAATAAAACTTAGCTTAATTAATCATTAGTTGATATTTGAATAAATGTAATAAGTTAAAGTATTTAATTTAAATACTTTAAACTTATGTCAATAGGTATTAGTTATCCTGAGTTGTTAGTTAACTAAGTGATAATGTCATCATCCCTATGTTTGTGGGATCATGTTCTATCTTGCATATTTTGTTCATGAATGATTTCCATGAGGGGCAATAGGGGCAGTTAGGGGTAATATGTTATTTCTGCATATTTGCTTAGATTAGGTGATTTGTTTCCATATATTGTGGATGAGATAGAATTTTTCCAATATCTATAAATATTGCAGCTCTCTCATTTGTTTTATAATGCTTGATTTTGATATTAATAAAATACTTTTCAAGTATTAATTATCAAGATTTGGTATCAGAGCAATATTTTGATCCAGAGAGAGTGTAGGAAGTTTTAGGAAGTTTAGGGAGATATGGAGAAATTATAGAGCTTCGTAGGAAAATAAAAACACTCCACTTAAATCAAGGGGGAGAATACACAAACAATGAGTTCAACAATTTTTTGGAAACACATGGCATTCGTCATCAAATGGATCCTCCTCACACACCCAAAAAAATGGTGTTGTTGAAAGGTGAAATCATACTATCATGGATATGGTACGATGTATGATTGATGATGCAGGTTTATCAAAAACATTTTGGGCTGAAGCAGCTAAAATGGCAGTCTATTTACTAAATAGAGTTCCCACTGTAGCTCTTGATGGAGTAACACCTCAGGAAGCATGGTTAGGGCATAATCCATCTATTTCACACCTTAGATTTTTTGGATGTAAATCAAGTATGCACATTCCTAAGAAACAAAGAACTAAGCTTGATATGAAGTCAAAAAAACTTATCTTCTTGGGATATAATGATGAAGCACTTGGCTATAGACTTATGGATCCAAGAAAAAGAAGGGTATACACTAATCAAGATATTGAGTTCTTTGAGAAGAAAGAAGAAAATTATCCTTCCATACACTCACATGATGAAAAAATCATCCCTACAATGAAAAAGAGGATGGTAATCACTTTGATGATGAAAGTGATGATGGGGAAGATAATGAAATTCAACCTCCCATAGGAACCACTAAAAGTATGCCTAAATGGTATACAAGTATGATGAGCGATGCAAAATTGAATAGTGCCCCGACACATCTACCACTGGAATAAGGACTCGTAGTATGGCTCAAAATGAGGTCAATTTTTCCTTAATGGGTAAATTTGTTGAAACTACTTGAGTTGTCCATAGTTTCAGAAGCCCTACAGTCTAAACCTTGGAAAGATGCTATGGATGCATAATATAAGTCACTTATGAAAAATAATACATGGAAAATTATAGATCTTCCACTAGGGAAAAATCCGATTGGATGCAGATGGATCTTCAAAATGAAGTACAAAGTAGATGGAAAAATTGATAAACATAAGGCTAGACTAGTTGCTAAGGGATATGCTCAAAAAGAAGTCATTGATTATGAGGAGACATTTTCTCCCACAAATAAGATAAAAACTTTCAGGTTAATATTTGCTCTAGCTGCACAATTTGGTTGGAAAATACACCAAATGGATGTGAAAATTGCCTTTCTTAATGGTGATTTATAGGAAGAAGTTTACATGACTCAACTAGAAGGTTTTTTCATACCAGGTAAAGAGGAAAAGGTATGTAAACTCATAAAATCACTATATGGTCTAAAGCAGTCTCCTAGGGCATGGTACATAAAAATTGACGAGCATCTCATTCAACATGGATTCAACAGGATTCCATACGATCCTAATCTCTATCTCAAAAATCAAGGGGGAGATAGTGATCATTGTAGTATATGTTGATGATCTAGTCATCACTAGAGGATCAGTGAGGATGATTGAGTCAACAAAGAAATATCTAACATGATCATTCGACATGACCGATCTCGGGCTTTTGCATTATTGTCTTAGACTTGAAGTTTGGCAAAGAGAAAATCATATCTTTGTGTCAAAATTAAAATATGCCAAGAATTTTTTTGAGAAATTCAATATGATGGATTGTAGACCATTTTCCACACCTATGGAGGCAAGACTTCAACTGTCTTGAATAGATCCATCACCACAAGCAAATGCAACTCTTTATCGGTAGTTGATTGGGAGTGTCATCTACTTGACTTACACTAGGCCGGATATCAGCTATGTAGTCAACTATATTTCACGGTTCATGAAAGAACCAAGGGTTTCTCATTGGGAAGAAAAAAAGTGGATACTGAGGTACATCAGAGGAACTATGGACTATGGCCTAGAATATAAGAAGAATAATAAATTCTTCTTGATAGGATATTTAGATTCAAATCATGCAGAAACATAGATGATAGGAAATCCACTTCAGAGATTTGTATTATTTTGGGATCTAGACTGATATCATGGGGGAGTAAGAAGCAGACTTGTGTTTCAATATCCTCTATAGAATCAGAATATCATGCAGTAGGTGGAGCTGTCTGTGAAATGATATGGCTATGACGTATACTTAAAGGATTGGGAATACCACAGAAAGATCCAACTATCCTACATGTTGAAAACGAAGGAGTAGTAAAACATATTTGGAATCCAATTTTTCATTTTCACACTAAACACATTGAGGTGCAGGTATATTTCATTCATGAACATGTTCAAAATAACAACATCCAGCTCCAATATTGCCCAACAGATATGCAACGTGCATATGTCTTCTCAAAGTCACTTGCTCAAGGTAAATTTGAGGGTTTTAGAGAATTTCTCTCTTGTTCACTTGAGACCGTGCTGAATTAAGGGGGGGAATGTTAGGAATAAAACTTAGCTTAACTCATCATTAGTTGATATTTGAATAAATGTAATAAGTTAAAGTATTGAATTTAAATACTTTAAACTTATGTCAATAAGTATTACTTATCCTTAGTTGTTAGTTAACTAAGTGATAATGTCCTCATCCCTATGTTTGTGGGATCATGTTCTATCTTGCATATTTTGTTCCCGGATGATTTCCATGAGGGGAAATATCGTAGTTAGGGGTAATATGTTGTTTATGCATATTTTCTCGATTAGGTGATTTTTTTCCATATATTGTGGATGAGATAGAAGTTGTTTAATATCTATAAATATTGCAAATATCTCATTTGTTTTGTAATGTTTGATTTTGATATTAATAAAATACACAAGCACCATATTGTTTCTGTGTGAAATATTCTTTTCAAGTATTCATTATCAAGAAATACATCCTTTGAATATAATCATGAACGAAGGAATTGAGATATAAGTAGACATGATATTTACGTAAAAAATTACAGCAATGGACAAAATTACCAACTAACGATTTAAATGTATTTTCAATTATTATGTCGATAGACGTTCCATTCTATCGATGCAAGGTTAGTTACTGCTAACACTTGCTAGAAATTAAACATTTGAGATCTTATGATGATGACATGCAACGATGCACTATGTTTTAGGATATTTAGAAAACTGACATAAGCGTTGGGTAAGGAATAGTGTAGGGGAGCTGCAGCACAATCATGTGCCATTTTGTGCTCCAACATATCATATAGTCAAGTCACTAGAGAAGACGGTGAGGCAAGTTGGATGTTGAACAAAAAAACAAGTTTGTGAGGAAGGGATGCAATGCCATTTTGATGGGCATAAAGAGGCTCAAGCTTGACCTCCAAACATATTCTGATGATAGTGTTGTAAGCCGCCATGAGCGTACAAGATGAGGAATGTTCATTCTAAGAAAAAAGCATAGCATAAAGCATAAATTAAAAATTTGCAAGCATAAATGTAGTTCCAGATTAAAATATTCAACTGCGTTCATTTGAGACTTTTAAAACTGATTTGGTTTGATTTCAACATGGCTTTAGAAGTGGTGTTTTCACATTCCCTTTTACATCTTCCTAAAACATTTATTTACTTTCCTTTGTTTTCCATTATATTTATTCTCCTATTCAAACCTTGATTCCCTTATTAGCGTTTCCATTGCACCTTTCGGGTGTGATTGCTAGTGTATGCCTTCTTTTATTTCATAATTGAGAGATAATTTTGTGACCATTATCAATGTTTAGATGCTTGCTTCATAATCCTTTTATTTTTTCCATAAAATGAAAAAGTATTAAAAAAACCTGTTTGGTCATAAATAAGTAGCCTTCTAGTGGTGAATTTGAAATTTGGTTGGTTTTTAAAAGTGACACGCAAGATATATATTTGTGTAGATGGTTTTCATTTAAATAAAATAGAATATTTTTATTTGGTCTATTTTTTTGAACATAGGCATTTCCATAAGAAAATTTTAATCAAACATGTAAAAACTTGTATACATTAATCAACTAAGTGTGCATTTAATTAAATATGTTAAAACTTGTATACATTAATGACCTAAGTGTGCATGTCAAAAAGCTAAAGTTCTAATATTCATCATGCGAGATAGAGTGGTCGATAAACTCGGGAATTTCAAACACTTAACAATTAAATTCATTGAGAATTAAAATAAGGTATTTTTATTACATTCTTTAGAAAGGAATATATTTACTAGCAATTGCACCAAAAGTGTGCAATGGATACACTATAGGCAAGAAAACAAGCGAGATGGGCAAACATTTGAAATGGAAAATATAAAAGAATGGAGAAAATGTGACGATAAAGACAACCATTGGGAACAAATTTGTTCGATGCTTGATAAGCATTGGCGAGAGAAATTTATGCACAAGGGGGTAGTTTTAATCTTGGAATTAATAGTTATATGTGCGGGGTGGGCATAAAACACTCAAATAATTTTTGTGTGGTACCAATCCTTTAGCTTAAGAACAAAATCAAGAAGTCTCACCATTATTTGTTATTGAACATATTTAGAGAAGGAAAAAGATCATGAAAACTATTATTAAACAAAATTTTCAATTTTTGAGTTTAAACTATTTAAAGGAAACCAATATTAGTAAGAATTTTTCTTGAGAACACATGTATGTGTTTCAAACACGTGAGCAATATAGAATATGCCTACTAATGGTTTCAAAGATAAATGTAATTGAAATGAATATCTTTTGTCTTTAACGATACAAAGTTATTAATGTTGTCATTGGAGTAATACTGAGACGTTCCAATTCTAGTATGTGTCAATACATGAGCAAGAGAAATTAAGGTATTCATTTTGGGTGGAAGAAATTAAGTGGAAAATTTCACACGTTAGAAAGAAACATTACCACAATATTTGAACCATTGTTCTCCCTCAGCTATTTTTTTAAACATCGCTCGACATTTTCCAAAGCCACAAGGTGAGAGACATCATGTACAAGAGAATGCACCTACAACTTCACTATATCAAGTACCATATTTAGCTTTGTACGTGCAACAAGGAAACACTTTTTCATAAACTATTTAGGTCTAAATTGCACATACAACTAAAGACAATATTTCTTAAAGTAATGGAAAAGATAAACTCACACAGAAAGTAAATATCTATGCACAACAAATATTTTCCGCTTATTATTACACTTGTCCCAAAATCGCAACCCATCTCAAGAAAGAAACATAAGGATCGTGAAGAAGCTCTAAAGAAATCCAAATCTAATTTAATAATAATATCCATTAGTGGCCGAGGAAAAAATATCTAGAAGCATCTAAATCCATGTTAATTCATCTAAACACTTAGAAGAAATACTTACATATAGATACAACATAAAAATATATATGTAATTTTAAACGCTTTGCCACCACAAAGAAGTTCATTCCAACAAATGTCACTATTATTCATTATCGAACATATGAGAAGAAGGAGGAAAATATCCCATGAAGACTATCAATTTTTTTTTCAAGTCTGCAATTTATACTAATTAACTTGTGATTGTAGTTTTGTAGCATACCCGATACAGGCATGGAAACCAAAATTATTTAATTAATGGAGATTTACAAATCACCTCAAAATCAATCATGTTGAATTACATCTTTATGTAAAAGGGATGCCTAAGTTTTTTAAGCCACATAGATAATCTTAGTCAAAGTTGTCGTCATGCATGAGAAGATTATTTTATAAATATGGCAATGGGAACTATAGGATCAAGATACATGCCCTATGATGCTAGTCTAAAGTCAGTAACTATTACTCAAGTTTTCTTGTGATCTGAAATTGTTATTCTTGCCTCAAGGAAGAAATTAGAATAGTAGTTGGATTCACTCCATGTTGAGAATGTGGTTGTTAACATTGATCAAAGGCCAATTAGTTTGTTGTTGTGTTAGATGGGTAATCTTATCTCATGCCAATTGTTCCAACCGATAAATTATCTTTACGTCAGATGTATTATCTACAACTCTAAGATTTGAATTTATAAGTTAACTACATTATTTGATGTGTGCATAACATATCCCTCATCAAGATAATTTATACCTATGATTTATATCCCGACCAAAATCTAGTAGTTTGAAGGAGATCAATTCATATAAATTGTAAAGACATGAAATTTTGAGCCAAAACATATGCCTCGAGATAATAAAATTATAAAACAAAAGAAAGTGTTCTTGAGGAGATAATTTCTTGTGTAGTTTTTAATTTTAGTCTCTAATAGGTTGTAAAATAAGGATGCAAAAAAACACATTAAATATGAAGAAATATATTATTAAACATAAAAGAAAAATAGAAAATTCCTTAGTAATATGTTCCTCCCTCAAAGCAATAATTTAATTACAAGAGATCAAAATCGAGGCCAATTCATTGAATTTTTATTTTGTGTATTTAGCCATAATCATTTCGTTCTTTGGGAAAAAATTGAATTCAATAGGAAACAAAAATTAGAATGTAGAATGTGTTAAGTTGTCAAGCTTAATTTCTTCACATTAGCATGCTTTATTAACTTTTTGGAATACACATTAACCGACATCGATTGAAAAGACCGACTTCGATCACTTGGGGACTAGCATCGGTCAAAGAAAGGAGGAACCGACATTGATTAGAGTAAATATCATCGGTTGTCTATGCATGATTGTTTTATTTAACTCACGGGAATTAGATCTAACCTTTGATATAAAGTTGATCTAATGATTGTAATTACATAGCTAAAGTGCCCTAAGTTTGTATATGCATATATAAGCTAGAAAAGCTAGGGTTAGAGAGTGAGAACTCATTAAAGAATTGAGAATTGTAAGAGATAATTCTTGGAGAGAGAAAAGAGAAGCTTGTGAGGAAGAAAGTATTGTACATCTGGGAGAGGTGTGGAAGATTGTAGATCTTCATTGTATATCCTCTGTGAAGCTTTGAATAATATATTGGTTGTTTCTTGGTGGACGTAGCCCACACTGGGTGAACCATGTTATATCTTGTGTATTGTTTCTTCTAGTTTATTTATGTATTTATTACTTGTATGCTTAGATATGAATATGTGTCTGTACAATTGGTGTGATTAACCCCAACAAATGATAGCTGAACTTTATTGTTTAAGGGTTTTGTGTGCTGACAGATTTACTCACAAAGGGATTTATGATTGGGTGGGAGCTACAACAATATTAGAAGATAACAAATACAAAGTTGAGAAATTTGACGGCCGTAATTATCATTTATGGGAGATGCGGGTGGAAAATTATCTCAGTATAAAAAGATCTAGACTTACCATTGGATGAAAAGGTAAGACCTATAAAGATGATTGATGAAGAATGGAAAATTCTTGACAGAAAGGATTTGGGATCTATAAGATTGAGCCTGACAACATCTGTGGCTTTGAATATTACCAAAGCAACAAACCACAGGTAGAGTTGATGAAATATTTAGCTAATTTATATGAAAAACCTAGTGCTTCAAATAAATTTTATTTGATGAAGAAATTATTTAATTCAAATATGCAAGAAGGTGAATCTACATCAAGTCATTTGAATGATTTCCATTCTATTGTAAATCAATTAAAATTGGTTAATATTCCATTTGATGATGAATTGAAAGCACTTTTATTTCTATGCTCTTTTACTAGATAGTTGGGATAACTTGGTAATGGCTATTAGTAATACAACTTCTGCTACTAATATTTTAAAGTTTGATGATGCGGTTAGTATAATATTGAATGAAGAAATGTGCACGAAAAGTGCGGGAGAATTATCATCTAGAAATTATTTAAATGTAGAAAGTAGAGGAAAGTAGAAGAACAAATCCAAAACAAGAATAATGGGAAATCAAAGTCTAAGAATGACAGATCTAAATCCAGAGGTAAAGGAATAACCTACTAGAATTATGGAAAGAAAGGACATGCAAAGAAGGATTGTTGGTTCAAGGAAAACAAAGAGAATGTACCAAAGAAAGGTAAAAAGGAAACCATTCCTGCATCTGACGTAATGTGAGATGCCCTTATTCTCTCCTTAGATAATAAAATTGAATCATGGGTTTTAGATTCAGGAGCTTCTTTCCATGCTACCCCTAATAAGGGTTATTTCAAAAATTATGTCCAGGGTAATTTTGGGCATGTTTATTTAGGAGATGATGAACCATGCAATATTATTGGTAAAGGGAAGTTCATCTAAAATTGCAGAATGGAAATACATGGATATTGAAAGATGTGAGGCATGTGCCAAGCCTTAGGAGAAATCTAATTTCTGCAGGATAACTAGGTGAATTTGGTTGCATGGTTACATTCATAACCGAATCTTGGAAGGTTACCAAGGGATATATTGTTGTAGCAAGAGGTAAGAAGGTAGGAACATTGTATTTTTCTACTTATATTACTGATTCATTTTATGTGTTATCTACTTCATATTCAAATGCAAGCATGTGGCATAATCAGCTAGGCCATATGAGTCAAAAAGGAATGTAGATCTTAAAGGTTAAGGGTAAGTTATCAAATTTGAAAGATGTAGATCTTGATTTCTGTGAGCATTGTATATTTGGAGATAAAAAGAGAGTGATATTTCTCAAAGTTGGGTCAACAAAGAAGGAGAAAAAATTGGATATTTTCCATTCAAATGTGTGGGGACCAGCCAGTGTGTAGCTTCTCTCGAGAGGATCCCAAGATTATTAGACTTTCATTAATGATGCCACAAGAAAGGTATGAGTTTATTGTATTAAAAGTAAATATGATGTTTTTCAGACTTTTAAAATATGGAAATCCCTTTTGGAAAATGAAACAAATTAAAATTTAAAATTCCTTAGATCTAACAATGGTGGTGAGTACTGCACTAAGGATTTCAATTATTATTGTTCAGTAAATGAAATACGCAGAGAAACAACGGTTCCTAGAACACCACATGAGAATGTTGTTGTAGAAAGAATGAACATGACAATCATGGAACATGTAAGAATTATGAGGATACATGCTAGATTACCTTTGCAGTTTTGGGCAGAAGCAATAGATACAACGATTTATTTGATAAATCATGGGCCTTCAAGTGTTGGTGGAATATCGAAGAAGCTTGGATTGGAAAATGGGTAGATCTTTATTTTCTTAGAGAATTTAGTTAAAAATATTTTGTGTATGTTGATAAAGAAAATAGAAAGAAGTTGGATTCTAAATCCAAGAGATGCACTTTTATTTGTTGTGGCTCGCGATTTAAGATTTCATTTTTGGGATTTAGAAGATTCTAAGATTTTTAGGAGTCGTGACATTGAATGGAATGAAAAGAGAATGTATATGGATCAAGTTTTGGTACCCAAAGACAAACCAGTTGAAAATTTTGTGGATGAAAATGCATTCTTAGATTTAAAAGTGACACCTACAAGTCTACACAATAACCAATGTTAGTTGACACTAGACCAACATTAGTCACCTAAATCGACATTGGTTACAAAAGATCCGGACCAACATCGGCTAGCTGAAATGACATCGGCTATAGATGAATGACATCGATCATTATCCGAGATTGATAAAAATTTGTAGAATGAGAAGATTGAGCTTCCGGTACCCAAAATATCGGTGAGAGAAGGTCATAAAGGGTAAGTAAAGATCCAAAAATATTTACACCTTCCTTATCTTATTTATTATTGATGATAGTCGTGAATCAAATATCTTTGAAGAAGCAATGAAATAGGATATCCACATGAAGTGGGAGCATGGAATGGATGAGGAGATGGAATCCTTGGAACAAAACCAGACATGAGATTTGGTTAAGTTTCTAGTAGGTAAGAGAACATTGTAGAACAAATGGGTTTACAGGATCAAGGAAGAAGAGGGTGGACAAAAAATATACAAGGCAAGGCTTGTGGTAAAAGGATTTGCACAGAAATTAAGTATTGATTTTGGTGAGATATTTTCTCCTATAGTAAAAATGACTTCCATATGTATTGTATTGATTTTAGTTGCAGTAGAAGATTTTCATTTAGAGAAACTTGATGTCAAGACAACTTTCCTTCATGGTGATTTAGAGGAAGATATTTATATGCAACGACTACTTGGTTATGAAGTCAAGGGTAAGGATAAACTCATGTTCAAGTTGAAAAAGAGCTTGTATGGGCTCAAAAAGTCCCAAGGTTATGGTATATGAGGTCTGATAGTTTTATGCATGAGCATGGTTATATGAGATGTGAATCTGACCATTGTGTTTATTTCAAGAAGCTTGAAAATGGAAGCTATATTATTTTGTTATTGTATGTGGATGATATACTTATTGTAGGATATGGTATGTAGGATATTGTTGAGCTTAAAGAAAAGTTAGCTCATATATTTGCAATGAAGGATTTGGGAGATGCAAATAAAATCCTTGGCATGTAAATTCACAGAGACAGGAAGAACAAGAAGTTGTATTTGTCTCAGGAACATTATATCAATAAGGTGTTGGAAAGGTTTAATATGTAGAATTCAAAACCTGTAAGTACACCTATGGTTGGACACTTTAAATTGAGTAAAGATCAGTGTCCTACATCACATGAGGAGGTTGAGTACATGACACGAGTTCCATATGCTTCAACAATTAGAAGTCCCATGTATGTTATGGTTTGTACCCACCCGAAATTGCATAGGAAGTGGGAGTTGTGAGCAGATTTATGGCCAATTCAGGTAAAGAGCATAGTAAAGAAGTCTAATAGATTCTCAGTATTTGAGAGGGACATCCAACATGCAGTTATGCTATGGAGGGTCAAATATTTATTTATGAGGTTATGCTGATTCAGATATGGCTAGAGATTTAGATGGTAGGAGAAGCACCACTAGATATGTATTCATAGTAGGTGGGCTGATAGTTAGTTAGATTTCAAGATCACGAGAAGATTATGGCCTTGTCTACTACAAAGGCTAAGTATGTTGTAGCTACAGAGGCTAACAAAGAGATGATGTAGATGAGTAGGTTCATGGAAGAGTTGGGAAAGAAGTAAGATGATTGTATATTATACGGTGATAGTCAAAGTGTGATTCATCCGGAAAATAACTCAAGATATTTTCATTCAAGAAAAAACACATTTAATTGAGATATCACTTCATATGACATGTGTTGGAGGATGGGTAGCTAAAATTGGAGAAATTCATATAAAGGAGAACCTTGTAGATATGCTAATGAAGTCATTGGCAAAGGAGAAGAAACATTAAAGAGTGAGAACTCATTAAAGAATTTAGAATTGTAAGAGAGAATTCTTGGAGAGAGAAAAGAGAATCTTGTGAGGAAGAAAGTATTGTATATCTGGGAGAGGTGTGGAATATTGCATAACTTCATTTTGTATATCCTCTATGAAGTTTTGAATAATATATTGGTTATTTCTTGGTGGACGTAGTTCACACTTTGGGAGAACCATGTTATATCTTGTGTATTGTTTTATTTAATTCACGGGAATACACAACCTTGTGACGTCGGTCACTCCGAGGACTACCATCGGTTAGGGTAACTAACATCGGTTTCCTATGCATGATTGGTTTATTTAACTCACGGGAATTAGATCTAAACTTTGATATAAAGTTGATATAATGATTGTAATTGCATAGCTAAAGTGCCCTAAGTTTGTATATGCATATATAAGATAGAAAGCTAGGGTTAGAGAGTGAGAACTCATTGAAGAATTTAGAATTGTAAGAGAGAATTCTTAGAGAGAGAAAAGAGAATCTTGTGAGGAAGAAAGTACTTATATATCCGAGAGAGGTGTGGAATATTGCATAACTTCATTGTATATCCTCTATGAAGTTTTGAATAATATATTGGTTGTTTCTTGGTGGACGTAGTTCAAACTGGGGAACCATGTTATATCTTGTGTATTGTTTCCTCTGGTTTATTTCCATATTTATTTATTGTATTCTTAGATATGAATATGTGTCTGTAAACTGGTGTGATTAAACCCAACAATATGCAAAAATATATCTCAAAATCAATGTCCTCGCATAGTTGTAAGATGCAACATCACTAACTATTTTTAGGGTAACAATAAAAACTATCCACAATCAAAGATGCTAATATATTAATCTATTCATTAATCGTGGCTTTAGATACATGTCGATAATTTAAATAAAGCATTATTTAGAACAAACATTCCATGCCAATCGAATTCAAATAGATAACCATATGCAGTTGTAATGACTCGGTGATCCACCGATCTATTCATTCCATAACTTAGTAAGATACTGATCTATTTATGTTATCTTATGTATTGAATACATATCATATACTTCATATACTTGGTCTTCCTACCCTACACCGGTACTTGAGTGATCTATTTAAAGAACATATCTGAATATCTGTTACCAATATTCATTTGATATCACGTTGTTTTAAACTTGGTGACATAGGACAACGCAACCAACAACTTGCGATACTTTGGCCAAAGATTTACAACATACTATGTATGTCACTATTCCTAGATGACATACTTGTCATATTGGAATACATCCTTCACCTCACTCCTCTATTATCATGATTGGTCTTTACTAACTACCGTCAGTCCACTTGTTCTAGGTTTAACCCTAGCCCTAGATAGAAACATAACTTATTATAGGAAGATGCTCACAATGGCTTAGGGTAAATGGGCATACTCGGTTGACCTAAGTCAACCAAATGTGCCAACGTACCCTGAGCCATTGGAAGCTAATTCCTATCCTAAATATGCTCCTATCTTGACCTAGAGAGAAACTAAGTTCAAGTTTGAGTTCCTATTGTGTGTAGATCTGGATGATCAATGCGGAAGGGTGATGCCACATGTCAACTACAATTTGTATTCTTGAGAAGACCCAAGCCTTCTCAAAAGTACAGCCCTACGTAGTTGGCATGTGCCAACATCCTACAAAAACTACCTCATCGAGATGTACATACCCCAAGGAGATTGTTAATACGTTGTTAGTTTGGATTATTTCTTGATTACAACAACCCTGCTAAACCCTAATCCAACACTCAATAAGTTCTTTCCTAAATTTGTTTCATTTAGTCCATGAAGAACTTCATTAAACTTATGGTTTCTTTTAATGTTCGATTTCTCAATTAAACCGGCAATTAACTAAATCAGACAACATTATCATAAGTTTCTTTTAAGTGTTCATTAACTTTCAGGAAGGTTTATCAACCACATATAACTAATTAAAGTAGACTTCATACTAAATGAAGTCTAATAAATAGTAATCATACATCCAAACCTTTTAGGTTTATATTCAATTGAGAGAGAGAAAGAATATTTCTCTACATGTTTAAGTATTAGGATATATCATTCCCAATGTCCATATTTCTTAATGCATGTTCATTATGCATCACCTTATTATGTTAAATTGTTTTAGAAAACACAACATATTATGCAACTCAACAAGTTGCTTCATTATAGGGGAAATTGAACTAATTCCCATTATCCATATTTAAACAAGATAACAAAGTAAGCATAACATACTATAAAGAATAACAACAAGATGGAATTTTCATCTTCTTTGAAATAGTACAAGATAATATTCACAACCCATGCAAATAAAACACAACTCGCAATTCATCATTACAACTTATAAAATTTACATGACTATGCTCTTTAGGCAATTGCATAACAACAACCTTATACAATAAAGTATACAACTTTCTTTCACAATTCAACAAAAGAATGAATCAGAATTCTTTACTAAGAATTACACATATATCATCCAATGCATCATATAAGTTTTTTCCTTCTTTTACCACTTAAGTCATCCATCTACAAAAATAGCTAGCATGGGTCAGTTCGATGAACTGAGCATGATAAGCACTAATCATTAAAATGAAGTGCATTCCACTAATTGTTTCATTAAAGCAACACTGTTTTAATGAGATAATTAAGTCATCATAAAATCAGCATAAATGATAACAAAAGAAAGGAAGTACATTAATAAACTTAGATCAACTTTAAAAAGAAGAGCAAAATATAATAAACAATATCTACCTAAGATCTTAAGTTCTATTAATTCTATCAATGGCTTGTAAACAACAATCAATCCTGCCATCCCATTATTTCTTAATTCTATCCTAATAGAATACCACATTTACCTATTCTAAGAGACAAAATAAATGTATACAACATGGTTCCTTCAAGGATGATTCACTTGTTCCTTTCCGGGATAACAATATTGCACATTCATCCTTAGAATATACCTCAAACAGAATTCCATAACCAAACATGAAGGTACAGAAAATCAGAACAAGCCATCTACACTTCCAATTCCAACTATTCATGTTAGAAGCTTCAATCAAATCAAACAACAATGTTCACAAACAAGCAGCTCCAAGGAGGAGTTATTCTCTACTCATAATCTTCACAAAAGATAAAGAGTACAAGAGACAAACCTACACTTTTCCATATAAACCAAACAAGACTAGTCAACAATAGTCAAACTATAAGTATCAATGAACTTAATAGCAAAACCTTACTGGCTACTAGCTCTCAACACTATTTCCATCAATGATTCGAACAAGATAGACCAACAGGTCAAGAGAAATCACAATTTTGAAATGGATTCGAGTAAAGAAAAGTTCAAACATTGAGCCTATCCAAGGGCAGAAAAAGAAGTAACATAATAAGGAAAGAACCAATGATAAATCATTTTGTTCAACTAAACAAGAAGTTCCAATTAGACCGATTCAGGATGACAACATATTGCAGACCCTGAATGATATAAAAAGATCTCAAAAAAAGAATATAAAATTTCATTCTCGAAAGAAGCCCAAGACTCAATCACTGAGTCAGTCGAGAGTGACATTCCAAACAATAAACGATAAGTTTAAGAATTACCCACGTAACCAAAACTGAAGACTCACAAATACTTCACTAATAAATACCAAAAAGGGTAAACGGTTCATGATTCAAAAGAATCAACTTAATACAACTGAACAGAGAAGGAATCCTTCCTATTATTTTCGTGTCCAAGGTAGTATCACAATCTTTCAAAAAGACCCAGATTTAATTAAAAGAGACATTTGAGAGGGAGGCAAGAACCCCAAATGCTAGATACAGAAGATGTTTCAGTCATAGTTCCAAAACAATAGGAATGGAGTAAAAGAAAAACAACTTCACAACCACGAATAGAGACAATGGTGACTTAGTACCAAATATACAGTCAACCAGAATGCGGGTTTCTTCCAATCCATGGGAAAGAAATTCCCATTCTATTCTTACACCAGTACCATCTCAAGGGAGTCAATACAATAAAAAATAAGACAAAAGTTCAACATTCCTTCAGATGTTTCTAGTTTCAAAACTCAAATGATTTAAACAACTCAAACAAGTTTCACCCAGTCTCCTGGTGAGTGAGTTGCAAAATAAAGAGTTATAAGCTAAAATTTTAACAAAAGAATAACCCAATACCAAAAATGCATGTACAAAATCAAATAAATATATCGATCAAAATAAAATCTCTTAACACTCAAGTGTTAAATCAAAGTTCAGTGCCAAACCCAAGCTTCACACACAACGTTCAAAACTTCACAAGAAAAATAATGTGAATACAGTGATAAACTATGAACTCCATGCAATAGTTCAGTAAAGCATACGTTTCCAAAATAGTGGTTCCATTCAAACGAAGCTCAAACACAAGCTTAAACAAACACAAAGTTCAACTCGAGTCTACATCCAAAGATCACAACCTAGAAGCAATATAAAATAGAACTAAAGTTTTCCTTAAATTCCAATCCATATAATTTCACAACAATCAAATCAAGCTCCATAACCTCGAATAAAAGATCAAGATTGCAAAGCAGAGATATAGAACACATTCCGCATACCAATTTCACTTGCATGCAGTCATAAAACTTGCACAGAGAGACAATTTCCAAACAATACTATTTTTCCATGGATTTAAATCAAACACACAAGGATCTATAAAACCCAACAAGAAAAATAACCAGATAGACAAGAAAACAAGAATCTCATGAGAGCAGAGTTGTTCTAATGAATCATTTAGAAGAACACAAAGAATTTTAATAGTTAGAGCCTATCATGCCTGATAGCGCTTCCACCAACTCGAAGGAGACTTCCAGCGAGCTTCCAACTCTTTTTCTCCTCCATGAAAAATCAACAAAAAACATCTTTTCCTTCCAAGATTCATATACTTTCCTTCGATCAAAAATAGATCATAAAAACCAAAAATAGTTTTGAACTGAAGGTCAAACTGCTGGTTCGAAGAACCAGTTAGCTCCATGCAGAGAAAAATCCACCATGCAAGAAAAACCAAATGACCTCCTACAAACCCGCCTCCTATGTTTCCAAGATGGTTTGCATGTGAAGACCGAGGCTCATAAATGTCATAAATGCCAGTTAAACCAAAATTCCCTTACTTTTCCTTACCACCGCCACTTAAATTTGCGAATGCCATTTCAACACAAAAACACAATTCCATCCGTTAGTGGAGTTTCCACGTAGGCTTCTACCAAGTCCACTGGCCCTCTACCAAATCTGCAGTACCTTATCATTTAAACCCCCTTTCAAATCATTTAAAAGCCATTGGAACCATCACCCATATGTCATGTGACCCCTTTAGGTTCCCCTTAGTTTAGGTTAGATTCAAATAGAACTTAGGTTAGTTTAAAAATTACCAACATAGGTCTTAGAACATTAGCCATTAGAATTCCCACCTTAGGTTAGGTTCAAATCACAACCCTTTAGTTATAGGTAGTAGCTAAAATAGCTTAGTATCCCCTTTAGTAACTCTTCCTTTATTTTCTTAGCATAACACTTAGGTTAGGATGCCAACCCCATAATAGAATAAGAGACTTAGGTTAGAATAATATACACATAAGTAAACATAGCTAGAACTTAGTTGTTCTCACCTAGTGTAGGTTACCGTTAGGATAGTCCTTAGATTTTTAGGACTCTGAACTTCTCCATAGAGAATTGAATTTTTCTCAAGTCCTTAATGTCCTACCAAGATCAATCACCAAAGACCGGGCACAAACATACAACTAAACAAAAACACGTTGCAACAAGGCCAAGAATTAGTATCATGCACAATTCAGTCTTCTATGTTCCTTTAAGCTACTGAATGTCAATTTTACCATTCAGTTTATGAAGAAGACTTGAAACATTCCTTGGATCACTTGAAATTGATCCAAGGATGAGTCAGAAGAAGAAATAAGTCTACAACTCTTAATACCAGATTGCAGCTCATCTTTTCAAAGTGAAAATGGATTCTTGACAACCATATAATTTCAGTCTAATGATTTTTAAGAACAAAAAGATTTATCCCAATCAAGCATGATCTTCATCAGTCAAAAGAACACATCTTTATCCAGAAAATCACATGTCAACACTTGAATGCAAAGAGGAATATATCAGTTGTCGAGGGTGTTACATGCTTCCCTCCTAAAAAGAATCATCATCCCGATGATTATCTCATTTTTAACAGATTGCAAAAAGGAAAAATCATCTTATTCAAAAACATATCAGCATTAATTAAGTTCCTAAAATCAACATTATATAGTTGTTTATTCAAAATAATAAATATCTACCCAAAACTGGCATACTTATTGTGTTACAAAGATAAAATCATACGTTTTTATCAGTCAATAAAATCAATCCTGTTCAAATAGATATGGAAATGCAGTTTTCATATCCTCAAGGTTTTCCCAAGTTGCACTTTCTTCATTAAACTAGTCCCATTGACCTTGCATTGACTTATCTCACGATTTCTCAAATGCAACTGGTGAGTTTCAAGCACTCGTATGGGTTTAACCATGATTATTCCTAGGTCTTGGACCTAAGAGGAATTCTAATTTAACACGTGTGATAAATCTTGAAATATTTATTAAGCAAAGAAATATGGAAAACATCATGCATTCATGACAAAGCAGGAGGTAATGCTAAACGATAAGCTACAGGGTTGATTACTTCAACTATCTCAAAAGGTCCCACATAACGAGGTGATAACTTGGTAGCCTTGCCAAAAGTTATAGAACTCTTTTTTAGTTTAACCCAAAGAAAGACTTTCTCACCAAGTTCAAATTTCCTATCAACCCTCTTTAAGTCAACATAACTCTTTTTCCTATCTCTTTGCTTCTTTCAAGCGTTCACGAATCAATTTAACTTGTTGTTCCATTTCAGTAAGAATTTTAGGTCCAATTACCTCTCTATCCTCTATGCTATCCCAACTAACAGGGGTTCTACATTTTCTTCCATATAATGCCTCAAAAGGTGCCATCTTAAGAGAAGCATGATATGTATTATTGTATGTGAATTCAACTAATGGAAGGTACTCTTCCCACTTATACTATTGATCCATGCAATACATCCATAACATATCTTCCAAAACTTGATTTACTCTTTCAGTCTACCCATCTATTTTCGGATGATATGCAGAGAACTGAAATTCAGCTTAGTTCCTAGAGCTGCATTAAGCATTTGCCAAAATCTTGACGTCATTCTAGGATCTCTATCCGAAATGATTAACTCAGGTACTCCATGTAATCTGAAAATTTTGTGTACAAATCTTCTTGCCAAAATAGGAGAATCATCCTTCAAATTCCCAACAATAAAATGTGCTACCTTTGTTAGTTTATCCACAACTACTAAAATAACATCATGCTTATTTCTCGACATAGGTAACCCTTGTACAAAATCCATGCTTATTACTTGCCATTTGTATTTGGTATGCTATGAGGATACAACAAACTAGCTTGGGTGCATATGTTCCACCTTAACATGTTGACATTCAAGGCAATGTGTCACAAAGTCTAGAACATCCTTTTTCATTCCTTTCCAGAAATATTGTTGTTTTATATCAGCAAGCATTTTTGTAATACCAGGGTGTCCAAAAAAAGTGAATTATGAAATTCTACTAACAATTTCTTTCTCAAATCATTTAGTGAAGGTACATAGACTCTGTTTTCAAATCGTAAGATTCCTTCTTTATCAAAGTGAAAACCTTTATACCTCAAATCATTCGAATCTGCAACAAGTGCTTGCTTTTACTTGCTAAAGTAAGAGTCAGATTCCATAACACTTTTTACTTCATCCTTAAACTGAGTTCTTAATGTTATAAGAGCAAAATGTGCTTCCTACGACTTAGAGCATCAACCACTCTATTTTCTTTACCCTTTATATAACTAATGTCAAAATCATATTGAGACAAAAACTCTAACCACCTTTGTTGTCTTGCATTAAGATTTGGCTGAGTGAAGATATACTTCAGTCCAAGGTGATCAGTTTTCAATTCAAAAGGCTTACCAAGTAGGTAATGTCTCCAAACTTGTAGTGCATGAACAATGGCAAAAGCTCTAAATCATGTGGAGCATAATTCAACTCATGTAACTTTAGTTTTCTACTTTCATATGCTATGACATGACCATTTTGTAACAAAATACCTCCTAGACCTTCACCTGATGCATCAATTACCACCATAAAATCTCCATTAGGATCTGGTACTACAAGAATAGGTGCTGAAGTTAATTGTTCCTTCAAGGTTTTAAATGCAATTTCACATTTCTCACTCCAAACAAACTTTTTATCTTTCTTCAGTAAGAAATTTATTGGTGTAGCTATCTTAGAAAAATCTTTTACAAATTTCCTATAGTAGCCAACAAGTCCCATGAAGCTTCTAACTTCATGTACATTCTTAGGTGCATGCCACTCTATGCTATAGCTCTTTCTTAATTTTTGAAGGATCTATCAAAATTCCATCTTTACTTATTACATGTCCCCAAATAGTGTACTTTTTTTAAGTATTCATGAAAGAACATTTAGACAATTACCAAATAACCATCTCTTTTTTTCAATAATTCCCAAAACTATCTTTAAATGCTCATGGTGTTCCTCAATACTTTTGAATATATAGAATGATCAAAGTCCAAGAATATTAATGAAGAAAATTCGATGAAAAATTTTCCAAGTATTCTTGAAAGATATTATTCATTAAATTCAAATTCAAAAATGTTGTAGGTGCATTAGTTAATCCAAAAGGTAAAACCATAAACTCATAATGTCCATACCTTGTTTTGAAAGTTGTTTTATGAATATCCTCATCCTTAATTCACAATTGATGATATCCAGATCAAAGATCTATCTTGGAATATACCGATGCTCCATGCATCTGATCAAATAAATCATCAATCCTAGGGAGTGGGTATCTATTCTTGATTGTTTCCTTGTTTAACATTCTATAATCAATGCACAATCTAAGTGTTCCATCTTTCTTTTTCACAAAAATTACGGGTGCTCCCCAAGGTGAAACACTTGGTCTAATCAAACCTTGAGACAAAAGTTCATGCAACTAAGCCTTAAGCTCTACTAATTCTGTAGTAGTCATTCGATACGGTGCTTTAGAAATAGGTTCAGTTCCAGGCTTGATCTCAATCGTGAAATCAAATTCCCTTTTGGGTGGAAGACCTAGTAATTCTTCCAGAAATACGTCACTGAAGTCTCGTAATAGTGATATCATTCCATAATATCACTGCTCTCTTCAGTTGATTCAGTAATTTTTACTACATATAAGGTACATCCTTTATTTTTGGCCTTTTTAAGTTGCATAGATGACAGTTTTCTAACAGAAATCTCACATTTCACACCCTGAATCTCTGTTGTTTTCTACAGGTCATCTAAACAACTAATGTGTTTTTCAAAATAGTCCACTTTAGCCTTATGTTCTACTAACCAATTAACACCTATGATTACATCATAAGACCCCAAAGGTGTAACATAAAGATCAACCTCAGTGGAAAAGTTAGGTAAATCAAGGACTACTCCAAAAAGACACATACTAACCGTATGAACAACATTATTCCCATACTTATACAGTCCATGTTTTATCCATGTTTCTATTTTCTTTTTAATTTTGATGCTAATTTACTAGAAATAAAACATTCAATAGCTCTGGTATCAAAAATAATAGTTATTGGTAAGCCAAATAACTTACCCGAAACTTCTATGGGTGTGGCCTGTTTCTTAGCTTGCTTGTCAGCTATTACAAGCATGTATCTTGTGTTGCTTGATTATGATCATCCTTCTTCAAAGGACATTGATTCACGTAATGATCTTTTCCACAGTTATAACAGCCTCCTACAGGTCCCTTCCTAGGCTCGGGTTTATTTCCAGCCTTAGAGTTATCATTCTGACCCCCATAGGACTTCTGTCCGTTATTATTGTTCTTGACAAAGTTGTTTTGCATTACCAACAAACTTGTTTGTTGTTGCTTTCTTATTTTTATCAGATGAAAACTTACTTTTCATTCCAAATTTCTTCCATGGTCCTTTCTTGGGTGTAAGAGATGATGAAGAGGAGTTGGGATTCTTCTTCCTTACTTCCTCCTTGTGAGCAGAAATTGCCTTTAATTTCTGTTCCTACCTTATGGATTTTTCAACAACCCCTTCCATCGTGGTTGGGATGTGAACATCCACCTCTCCCCTATAATGGATTCAATCCCATGATGAATTTCCATATCCTAAACTTCTCATCAGTTTGGTATTGAGGCACATACTTAAGGAGTTTTGTAAATCACTCCCAATACTCAGTTACAGTTAGCTTTCCTTGAGCTAAGTTCTGAAATTTAGTCATTTTTATCATAGTAGAGTTGTGGCAGCCATCATTGCCTAAAGTAACCTTTAAATTGGTCCCATGTGATATTAGATTCATCAATGTTCAACTCAGCCTTGTGGCTGTCCCACCATGAAGATGCTTTGTGAGAAAGCTGATATGCTCCCCATATCACCTTTGTTTCTTCTGAGAAATTTCTTATTGCAAAGTATTTCTCCATTTTGCTGAGCTAGTTCTCAACTCCATCTCCTAATGTGGTGCCATCAAACTTGGGTGGACTTATCCTTTTTATGTCATTAGTGAGTTCTGCTGCTAGCCTAGCCTTTTTGTTCTCAGGATGAATAGGTATGTTAACATTGTTATTATCAACACCCACATTGGCATTGTCCCTTGGAGGTGGCTGATTATTGTTATCAGCTTCTTCTTCCTCCTCATTACCCATTACTTGTTTTTCAAGCACAACCAAATGATCTCTTGTGTCCAACAGGGCAGCAAGGATCTCATCAAGTTTTCTAGGTAGTTGTTGCTCCTTCCTCAGGTGGAGGGTTATTTGCAACATTTCCTCTTGTTCTCACCATTTTATGTTACAAGAAAATTTAAGTTTCATCAGATTATGGACACAATAGGTCCAAGAGCTGCAACCTTCAGCTCTGATACCAAGATGTAACATTCCCATTTTAAGACTTTAGAAACAAGGATTTTTTTATTTTTTTTATTTTCTTTTAAATATAATGTTCACTATTCTAAATAAAGCATTATTTAGAACAAACATTCCATGCCAATCAAATTCAAATAGATAACCATATGCATTTGTAATGACTCGGTGATCCACCGATCTATTCATTCCATAACTCGGTAAGCTACTATCTATTTATGTTATCTTATGTATTGAATACATATCATATACTTCATATACTTGGTCTTCTCTACCCTACACCGGTACTGAGTGATCTATTTAAAGAACATATCTAAATATCTGTTACCAATATTCATCTGATATCATGTTGTTTTAAACTTGGTGACATAGGACAACGTAACCAACAACTTGCGATACTTTGGCCAAAGATTTACAACATACTATGTATGTCACTATTCCTAGATGACATACTCATCATATTGGAATAAATCCTTCACCTCACTCCTCTATTATCATGATTGGTCTTTACTTGACTACCATCAAATGGGCATACCACTTGTTCTAGGCTTAACCCTAGCCCTAGATAGAAACATAACTTATTATAGGAAGATGCTCACAATGGCTTAGGGTAAATGGGCATACTCGGTTGACCTAAGTCAACCGGATGTGCCAACGTACCCTGAGCCATTGGAAGCTAATTCCTATCCTAAATATGCTCTTATCCTGACCTAGAGAGAAACTAAGTTCAAGTCCAAGTTCCTATTGTGTGTAGATTTGGATGATCAATGTGAAAGGGTGATGCCACATGTCAACTACAACATTGTATTCTTTAGAAGACCCAAGCCTTCTCAAAAGTACAACCCTGTAGTTGGCATGTGCCAACATCCTACAGAAACTACCTCATCGAGATGTACATACCCCAAGGAGATTGTTAATACGTTGTTAGTTTGGATTATTTCTTGATTACAACCCCTGCTAAACCCTAATCCAACACTCAATAAGTTCTTTCCTAAATTTGTTTCATTTAGTCCATGAAGAACTTCATTAAACTTATGGTTTCTTTTAATGTTTGGTTTCTCAGTTAAACCGACAATTAACTAAATCAGGACAGCGTTATCATAAGTTTCTTTTAAGTGTTCATTAACTTTCAGGAAGGTTTATCAACCATATAACTAATTAAAGTAGACTTCATACTAAATGAAGTCTAATAAATAGTAATCATACATCCAAACCTTTTAGGTTTATATTCAATTGAGAGAGAGAAAGAATCTTTCTCTACATGTTTAAGTATTAGGATATATCATTCCCAATGTCCATATTTCTTAATGCATGTTCATTATGCATCACCTTATTATGTTAAATTGTTTTAGAAAAACACAACATATTATGCAACTCAACAAGTTGCTTCATTATAGGGGAAATTGAACTAATTCCCATTATCCATATTTAAACAAGATAACAAAGTAAGCATAACATACTATAAAGAATAACAACAAGATGGAATTTTCATCTTCTTTAAAATAGTACGAGATAATATTCACAACCCATGCAAATAAAACACAACTCACAATTCATCATTACAACTTATAAAATTTACATGACTATGCTCTTTAGGCAACTGCATAACAACAACCTTATACAATAAAGTATACAACTTTCTTTCACAATTCAACAAAAGAATGAATCAGAATTCTTTACTAAGAATTACACATATATCAGCCAATGCATCATATAAGTTTTTTTCCTTCTTTTACCACTTAAGTCGTCCATCTGCAAAAAAAGCTAGCACGGGTCAGTTTCGATGAACTGAGCATGATAAGCACTAATCATTAAAATGAAGTGCATTCCACTAATTGTTTCATTAAAGCAACACTTGCTTTAATGAGATAATTAAGTCATCATAAAATCAGCATAAATGATAACAAAAGAAAGGAAGTACATTAATAAACTTAGATCAACTTTAAAAAGAAGAGCAGAATATAATAAACAATATCTACCTAAGATCTTAAGTTCTATTAATTCTATCAATGGCTTGTAAACAACAATCAATCCTACCATCCCATTATTTCTTAATTCTATCCTAATAGAATACCACATTTACCTGTTCTAAGAGACAAAATAAATGTATACAACATGGTTCCTTCAAGGATGATTCACCTATTCCTTTCCAGGATAACAATATTACACATTCATCCTTAGAATATACCTCAAACAAAATTCCATAACCAAACATGAAGGTACAAAAAATTAGAATAGGCCATCTACACTTCCAATTCCAACTATTCATGTTAGAAGCTTCAATCAAATCAAACAACAATGTTCACAAACAAGCAGCTCCAAGGAGGAGTTATTCTCTACTCATAATCTTCACAAAAGATAAAGAGTACAAGAGACAAACCTACACTTTTCCATATAAACCAAACAAGACTAGTCAACAACAGTCAAACTATAAGTATCAATGAACTTAATAGCAAAACCTTATTGGCTACTAGCTCTCAACACTACTTCCATCAATGATTCGAACAAGGTAGACCAACAGGTCAAGAGAAATCACAATTTTGAAATGGATTTGAGTAAAGAAAAGTTTGAACATTGAGCCTATCTAAGGGTAGAAAAAGAAGTAACATAATAAGGAAAGAACCAATGATAGATCATTTTGTTCAACTGAACAAGAAGTTCCAAATTAGACCGATTCAGGATGACAACATACTGCAGACCTAGAATGATATAAAAATATCTCAAAGAGTAAGAATATAAAATTTCATTCTCGAAAGAAGCCCAAGACTCAATCACTGAGTCATTGAGAGTGACATTCCAAACAATAAATGATAAGTTTCAGAATTACCCATGAACCAAAATGAAGACTCACAAAGACTTCACTAATAAATACCAAAAAGGGTAAATGGTTCGTGATTCAAAGAATCAACTTAATACAACTGAACAGAGAAGGAATCCTTCCTATTATTTTAGTGTCCAAGGTAATATCACAATCTTTCAAAAAGACCCAGATTTAATTAAAAGAGATAGCCAAGAGGGAGGCAAGAACCCCAAATGCCAGATACAAAAGATGTTTCAGTCATAGTTCCAAAACAATAGGAACGGAGTAAAAGAAAAAAAAACTTCACAACCATGAATAGAGACAGTGGTGACTTAGTACCAAATATACAACCCAGAATGTGGTTTCTTCCAATCCATGGGAAAATAAATTCCCATTCTATTCTTACACTAGTACCATCTCAAGGGAGTCGATACAATAAAAAATAAGATAGAAGTTCAACATTCCTTGAGACGTTTCCAGTTTCAAACTCAAAGAGATTTAAACAACTCAAACAAGTTTCACCCAGTCTCCTGGTGAGTGAGTTGTAAAATAAAGAGTTATAAGCTAAAATTTTAACAAAAGAATAACCCAATACCAAAAATGACCATGAATAGAATCAAAATAAATAAATCGATCAAAATAAAATCTCTTAACACTCAAGTGTTAAATTAGAGTTCAGTGCAAACCCAAGCTTCACGCACAACATTCAAAACTTCACAAGTAGAATAATGTGAATACAGTGATAAACATGAACTCCATGCAATAGTTCAGTAAAGCATACATTTCCAAAATAGTGGTTCCATTCAAACGAAGCTCAAACACAAGCTTAAACAAACACAAAGTTCAACTCGAGTTTGCATCCAAAGATCACAACCCAGAAGCAATATAAAATAGAACTAAAGTTTTCCTTAAATTCCAATCCATATAATTTCACGACAATCAAATCAAGCTCCATAACCTCGAATAAAAGATCAAGATTGCAAAGCAAAGATACAGAACACATTCCTCTTACCAATTTCACTTGCATGCAGTCATAAAACTCACACAGAGAGAGACAATTTCCAAACAATACTATTTTGCCATGGATTTAAATCAAACACACAAGGATCTATAAAACCCAACAAGAAAAAATAACCAGATAGACAAGAAAACAAGAATCTCATGAGAGCAAAGAGTTGTTTTAATGAATCATTTAGAAGAACGCAAAGAATTTTAATAGTTAGAGCCTATCATGCCTGATAGCGCTTCCACCAACTCAAGGAGACTTCCAGCCGAGCTTCCAACTCTTTTTCTCCTCCAAGACAAATCAACAATGAAACATCTTTTCCTTCCAAGCTTCATATACTTCCCTTCGATCAAAAATAGATCGTAAAAACCAAAAATAGTTTTGAACTGAAGGTCAAACTGCTGGTTCGAAGAACCAGTTAGCTCCATGCAGAGAAAAATCCGCCATGCAAGAAAAACCAAATGACCTCCTACAAACCCACCTCCTATGTTTCCAAGATGGTTTACACACAAGACCGAGGCTCATAAATGTCATAAATGCCAGTTAAACCAAAATTCCTACTTACTTTTCCTTTCCACCACCACTTAAATTTGGTGAATGCCATTTCAACACAAAAACACAATTCCATCCATTAGTGGAGTTTCCACGTAGGCTTCCACCAAGTCCACTGGCCCTCTGCCAAATATGGCAGTACCTTATCATTTAAACCCCTTTCAAATCATTTAAAAGCCATTGGAACCATCACCCATATGTCATGTGACCCCTTTAGGTTCCCCTTAGTTTAGGTTAGATTCAAATAGAACTTAGGTTAGTTTAAAAATTACCAACATAGGTCTTAGAACATTAGCCATTAGAATTCCCACCTTAGGTTAGGTTCAAATCACAACCCTTTAGTTATAGGTAGTAGCTAAAATAGCTTAGTATCCCCCTTAGTAACTCTTCCTTTATTTTCTTAGCATAACACTTAGGTTAGGATGCTGACCCCATAATAGAATAAGAGACTTAGGTTAGAACAGTATACACATAAGTAAACATAGCTAGAACTTAGCTGTTCTCACCTAGTGTAGGTTACCGTTAGGATAGTCCTTAGATTTTTAGGACTCCAAAATTCTTCTCCACAGAGAATTGAATTTTTCTCAAGTCCTTAATGTCCCGCCAAGATCAATCACCAAAGACTCGGGCACAAACATACAATTGAATGAAAACACGTTGCAACAAGGCCAAGAATTAGTATCATGCAAAATTCAGTCTTCTATGTTCCTTAAGCTACTGAATGTCAATTTTACCATTCAGTTTATGAAGAAGACTTGAAACATTCCTTGGATCACTGAAATTGATCCAAGGATGAGTCAGAAGAAGAAATAAGTCTGCAACTCTTAATACCAGATTGTAGCTCATCTTTTCAAGTGAAAATGGATTCTTGACAACCATATAATTTCAGTCTAATGATTTTTAAGAACATAAAATATTTATCCCAATCAAGCATGATCTTCATCAGTCAAAAGAACACATATTTATCTAGAAAATCACATGTCAACACTTGAATGCAAGGAGGAATATATCAGTTGTAGAGGGTGTTACAATTTGTGCATTCCATTGCATATCTATTCAAAATTATCTCTCTTTTGAAGGTCCAAATCACTTATTTTTAGATATGTAAGTGTTCCAATGCATGTTCCAGGAAATCTAGAATAAAATTTTAATCTATTGCTAAGTTCTGATACATTGTGGATATAGTTCAAGTAAGGGGTAAAGATAAAGGAGAAATTCTACTTGGAAGCTTGAAAGAAATCTGTAACAAGGTAAGTGATATTTTTTTGTCTTAGTCGATGACAACAATTTCATCAAACATTTTTCATACATTTTCATTTTTCCATCCCCGATGGATTTTTCTTCAGGTAGCGTGGCTCTTAGTATTACTTAACTAGAGACTTAAGATGCTAGAAATTTATATTCCTACCTCTTCTAGGTAGCTATATCATTTTGCATTAAAATTCTACATTACAGACATAGACTACAAGCCTCTATTTAGCATCAATCACAGATTTTACATATCTTTTAACAACATTACAATATACTATTTTCACTCACGATAGAGTGTCTATGCGAGGTTATGTGTTTTTAACTTGGATATTTCGTAGGAAAATCCCTATCTTCTTGTGAAACACACAACAAAACATAAAAGTAGAAAGAATTTCCCCATATCTAATGGACGTCGGAGACAAACATTTAAATATACACAAGAAATATACACCTTTGGCATAGTTGACATAATGGAGTTTTTTGGTGTTTTAAACATCGATTAACATTGGAAGAGAGAGCAATTCTACAAGTTTATTATTACTGGTTTCCTTTAGATATGCTAAAGATTTGAGATGCTTGAAATTGGATGGACATTTTGAAAGTAAATTGTTGCTAATGTCAAGGGTGTTGATATTCACAATATTTCCAAAAGTTTAGGGAAGAGCTTCTAAACAACAAGAACACAAATATAGCTCTTCCAAATAGAGGAGTTCTCAAAATTCTTTGGGGAGATATGATTGTTTAGTGCCACTCATATCAAGGTAGCGGAGAGGTTTGAGTTGTCTTATTGATTTAGGAAAAACATGAGAAAAGAAGGATGATTCATTACTTTCATTGTCACTCTTTGTTTAAGTCATTTGCGGTTACAAAAGTTGTTGTTAGTCAATAGAGTAGCCTAATTATATGTAAAGATAAATTAAATAGTTTGATTATTCTAGTTATCACTCAACAAATATAAAAACTCAACTAAAATGTAGCCATCTATATTAATCTTACCTAAATATAATGAATGACATTGTTCTAAAAGCACAAAAATGTGGCTCGCCTTGAGACCCGGGTGGCAGTCTTCCAATCGACAATTAGACAAGACAAGGTATCTCATATTTAGAGGGAGTATTATTATTCAAGTTTTCAGATGTAAATCCCACCAAAGCATGAATTCCATATTTTGCATAGATTGTAGAGGATCTATACACTACATCTCCAACTACCTTTTCCACATAATTCCTCAAACATTAGGCATTTCCTGATTAAGAAGAAGAGTTTATAGGTTTACATGAAATAAATGGAAAATTGGGTTTAGGGAAAGGTCCAATAGAGGTTCTTCTCGCTCCAAAATAAAAATATAATGATGGGTCTGTAAAGCTTTTTCCATCTTGCTACAAGAAGAAAATTAATCTACCAGAGATTGTTTAGGAAGAAACGCTGAAAGTTTCTTTTGTTGTTCACAGATTGTTCTGTTCACAACCTTGGAATGTAGATTGGCTTTTGGTTGTCTCTTTGACTCTGCATTCTCATATTTTTCACCTCCTCAAAACAAATTATAGAATAAATGAGACTACCTAATACACGGAAAAGGATCCTAAAGTTTCTCTCCAAAAGAAGGTAGCCTCTCTCCACGAGACTTTGAGTTAAGTTTTGTTGACAAGGAACAAAATAAAAAAAATCATAGCTATTTGAGTATAGTTCTATTAACGGGAGAAGAGAAGAAAATAAATACAAAACTAACATATTTGAAAAATAGGCAAGACCAACTATCTCCTTGTGAGCCATGACATTGAGTATATCCTCCTTACACCATAATCTATTGCGTTTACTAGGATCTTTAACCATTCATCTTCCAAAGTATTTATTTGATTATGCATGGAGAATTCACAAAAGTAGTGACCAAATTGGTCATCTCCAGTTGCATCTTCATTCCCATCCTCCATATTAGCATATGTATGCTCTTGTATTACTATCAGTGACTTCCCTTCAAGATTTTGAAGACTCGTATACACAACCATGCAACCTAGAACACCCCGGAACTTAATATAGAAATCCATGATGTAAGGGTGATTAGTATAAGCACTTTGCCATCTTGAAGCTTCAACATGATAAAAAATTAGGAAATGTCTCGAGAAAATCTATTTTTGTTGAACAAATAGTGCATCATACCTAATTTTCAAGGTTTGATAAATCGTTTCATACTCAACATTTAAAATTTTTGTTAGGGCATCTCTCCAATATATAATGTTCATTTTACCATAGAGATGCACTCCTATAATTTCCAAGGAAATAGGAAGACCTCTGTAATATTTTACAATTCTCTCCATCATATCTTCATAGCATCGAAAGAAAGAAATAAGGGCCTGTAGTGAAGGTCATTTCAAGAGAGACCGATAGAGAAAGAAGAAACTTGGTACATTTCCCCTTTCCACACAGTGATTTCATGTTCTTCGTGGTTGCCTTTGGTATAATGTTTATGAAAAGCCTCTACCATTTCTTATCGGGAATTTGACGTCTGATGGCTCCACGTTATAAAACAAAGGGAGGATTATTGTTCCTATGGAAATGGACTTGAAATCCCACATGAGCAACAACTCCTTTAGACACCATGTCAAACGTGCATAATGAGTAGAAAATATGGGTATGTCGATGAAAGTGCTTTGAATGGAATGTTGTAGATTGATTCCAATATTCTCACCCTTTTCCAACTACTCATTGTCCAAGTAAACATGCGGTCCTTCAAAGGAGAGAGACTAATAAAGATAATCTACCAAGGGTTTTCGACATCAGTCCCTTTGAAGCTTAGGAAAATTTTGATTTTTGTGGTGGTGTGTAATGCCCGCTAAAATGACCACTCGAGACCCAAGAACAAACTAGCTTTAGATAGGAAAAATTATGCAATAATTTTTTTTTTGAAAAGTGTGACCACTACCAGGCTTGAAGCCACGGTTGTCACAACAAAGATTCAAAGTCCATTAGAATTTAATAAATAAAATTTTTCCATTGTAAAAAACATTAGCTCCACATTTCACCCTAAAGGAGGGCTATCCGTCTGGATGATTTTCTTTGTTTGTGTTCGGCCAGAGTACATGGTTATCATTTTTGTGGCGGATTACAGCATGCTTTCTTTCCAATGGTGTCGGTGTACTATTCTGGGTGTTCGTTGTTCAGCAGTTGTTTAGTTGCTGCTGAAGTTGTTGGTTGTTTTTTTTTTTGACGATGTTCTGCAGTTGGTCCTTATTGTTATATCTGGATATTGATCCCTTTCTTTGTGCTTATTATTTCTATTCTGGCTTCTGAGCCTTGTTGTACAAGGGTATAGTCCCTTTCAAAAAACTATTTGCCAATAATAATAAAAAAATTAGCTCCACATTACAAAACTAATAAGTGTAATTAACCCTAATATAGTTAAATTTCCCTTAGGTGTTAACTTAATAAATAATTAAATTAACACTATACTTAAATATTCCTTAATTAATTTTAGGGTCAAAGGGGCCAAAGCAATTAAATGACCAAGGTTTTTAATTTCACTAGGTCTAAAAAATAACCAAGGTTCTTATATACATGGGTTAGAAAAACATTCTCTTATCCCCTAATGCGACCCTTCAAAAAGGTCAAACCATGCTCTAGAGTTAAACATTTAAGTTAAAAAGGGCTACTTTCCCACTTACCCACTCTCATACTCATCTTTGCACTTCAACCCAATTTTTCACATATTTAATGCACTTAAGGTTTCCTGAAAATATTTTCATTAGATAGGAAATTTCTTAAGTTACGAGCCGATGGGCACTGGGAGGAAAATTTTCCCAAAGGTGGGCCTGCAGGCCTGGGGAAGAAAATTTTCCCAAAGGCGGGCTTGCAGGCCACTGGGAAGAAAATTTTCCTAAAAGGCGGGCTGCTGCAGGCATGGGAAAGAACATTTTACCAAAGGTGCAAGGGATAGTGGCACATTTTTAAGCCCACGCGGGAAGGTGGGTCATCGAGGTAATTTGGATTTTAACTCTTTTTGTTTAAAAGGGAAAAAGGCTCAAAACCCCGCGCCTCGCCCGATGCCTAGAAATGCCACGTGTCTGGCCAAAAAGCTACAAGCGGGAAAAAATACCATTAGGGAAACTTAGAAATATTGATATTTGTGTTAAAAGGAGCAAAGGTTAAAAACAACCCGCACCTCTACCAACGCCTAGAGAAGCCACATGTCAGTCCAACAGTGACTTGCGGGAAGGCGGGCCGGTGGGGAGACTTAGAAATTTTCCAACCTTTTTCCAAAGGTGATAAGATCTAAAACCATCCATGCCTACGCCAGACACCTAAAGAAGCCACGTGTCAAACCCACAGTGACGGGGGGGAAGCGAGAGCGACAGGGGATACTTAAGATTTTGCGCCAAATTTTCGAAAAGAAAAGTTTGAAGGTGCAGGCATGCAAACCCACGGAAGCATTTTTCCCAAAAGTGAATTGGTGGGGTTGCGGGGCCATGGAGGAATTTTTGAATTTTTGCATTTTTTCAAAAAGTGCCCTAAGTAAATTTTGGGCCCACGGATCCGATTTACAAATTTTTCTTTCTTTTGACAATTAGTTTTTTTTGAAACCAAATGAAGTAAAAAAATTAGAAGGCCATAACTTTCGACTGAAATCTCGGATTTCATCAAATGAGAACTTTTTGAAAAGGGCTCAAACTCCTATTTGCATAGGAACCATCAAAACTCATTTTTTACAAACTTAAGTGTGTGAAATTTAAGAAAACGTCTTTCCTTCCATAACAATGTGAATTGAACTTTTCAACTACTAGAATTGGTCTAATCCACTATTCTTTCTTCTTCAACACACCAAAGGCATGGAGAAATGCACTTGAAATATTTCAAAAGGATTGTAAGGATTAATTAATTAATGATTGAGATTACAATACAAATTTCTTTTCTTTTCTATGAAACTACATTATTATGCCTCTTACCCAATTAAAGATGAACTGTAAAATTGTGCAAGGGCAATACAAACTATTTTGGAATGTGTTTTGATCATCCTTAGTTTGTTTTAATATTTTATCTTGTCTTTCATTGTTGCAGGGTACTTTGTATGTTTTTCTAATATTTATTTGCAGGTCTTACAGTGAATCCAAATGGAAAACATACTTAAACCCGAATTGATCTATTTTCATTTACCATACTCTAAATGTTAAGTTCATTTCAATCTAATTTACAATGTTTAACTTTAATTCATTTAATACGTGAAAAGAAAGAATGTAATTCTATTTTCAAAACGTGCCAATCAAATAATACAGAGGAATGTAATACTTTTAACACGGCATTTCCAGCCTTCAACAGAGAGTTTACAATATACTTACAACAACAAGTTTTAAACAAGAGTAACACCATTTGATGGAAGGTGAATCAACATTCAATTAAATGAAATAATTCCTTTACAACTTCTTTTCTGTTCACCAAAAGAAAACTTACAAAATAAATCTTTCTCATCCCTTTTTCACATATAAATACAACTTTCATATCCAAAAATAGAGAAACTTTTCACTACAAATATTATTACAATGTCATCCACTTAAAGTGGGAAATTTCACAATAAGGGACCCAAGGAGAACTGCAAAATTTTTCTTTATACACAACTCTAAGAACAACAACAAGAGATCCACCATGTTTCATTTGGTCACAACAAATAGAGGGAGAGACAACAATCTCCACCCAACCAAGAATTCTAATGAAGAGGAGAATTCATCCTCCTCATTGGCCCCGAGCCCCAACCACATTACAATAGGAAATGGATTCAACTCATGGCAACAAGAAAAGGTTCCACAACACAAAAAAAAATTCACAATCATATCACATTCCAAAATAAATTGCAGTTACAGTCATAAGAAGGAAAATAACAAAATATACAAGGCCTCATCACACAAAGGCAAAAAGGTAAAATCTATGGAGGAAGTTGCTTATACCTCCCAATGGGGAATGGGTGACCACCTTAAAAACCCGCCAAAATATTTATCTCAAACCCCTACATACTCTTATGCCTCCCCCAAAAGTAAGAAATGTAAGCTATTTCTTGTCCAAGGTGGAACACCCAACCCAAAATCCCTCCACAAATAACTCTTATGCCTCCCCAAAAAATATCCCCATAGTCTTCTCCTACACCACACCTAGGCAATCTACCCAACCAACCAACAAGCATACCAAACATTCAAAACATTCACATATGCATAAAATAAAAAGAACACATTTTAAAAGAGTCAAGCTCCTACCTCTCCATGATAGAGCTTGATCCAAAAGATCAACAATAAGCTCCTTCAAATCCAAACAGTCCCAAAGCACCAACAAATCCACAAGCATCCAAAATTCTCTAACTCTCTCCAATTGCAAGAGCACTAGACCAACATGAAGTAACTCCTTGAAGTAACCCCAAAACAACAAAAGAATTCGAATAAATAGAGAAGGGAGAGAGGAGGATGAGGTGGCTCCATGTAGGATGCCACATCACTCATCCTCAACTCCACCTCACAAGTCAACTTCAAAATCCAAAGCACAATTAAAAGGTGGGTGAATAAATGACCTTTTACTTACACACACAATCCAAGTCCACACCCCAAGGACCAAAATTAATTTCATGCAAGAAGGTGCAATAAAAACTTATAACTTGCCTTCCCAAAATACATAATGAGGCCTAATTTTTATTCCCCAACCCATAGGTAGGGTTGGTGTAACAATTTAAGAGGTGTGGGACAAGTTTAACTTGTCCCACAAGCCTCCAAAATCAACCCCTAAGGACAGATCTGAATTTCTAAAGGAAAGTGGAGTGTTTCACACTCAAATCTACTTACACATCACTTACAACACATAAAACAAGAGCCAACAAATCTAATAAATGCATTCTTTTGACCCATTTTAATTTATTTAACAACATGATTACTCACTAATCTAGACACAAATAAAATAAATAATAAAGGGGAAAATACATCACTAAAATCCACATACTAAATTAAACAAACAAAACTAAATAAAAGAATACACATAACCCCTTGGTCACATTTAAAGGTGATCCCCTAACAACAAACCAAATAAACACAAAAACAAATACATGTTTCCATGGTGACCCTTGTTGAATTCATCTAGAATTCTAATCTGGTTGGTCTCCAATCCCCCAATGTTTGTTGTGACATGTTTACCTGCAAAACACAAATACCTCATTTGGCCTTGTGGTCACATCAAATCATCCAAAATAAACATACAATATAATTCTAAAATCATATATATATATATATATATATATATGAATCTCAACATCGTCTAAGCAAGTAACAATATCATTTACAATTTCATCCATAACCATATGACCACAAGATTAGTTCGATTTTCTAGGTTTACTCAATATGACAAGATGTCACATGTCCAAACACACATATGTATATATAAACATGTTAGCATCATAACAAAATCAATATAAAATGTCTCTGAAAATCCATATGTATCATATGTGAATCGAAATCAACCACAGTCCATGATCTCTAATGTCTAACATCATACCAACTCAAAAGCTACAATAATGTCCATAAATATAGTCAATTGTGTCATAATCAATATCAAAAGGTGTCGAAGGAAAGTGGGCACTACATGGTGGGAGTGAATATGTGATGATAGAGGTATATAATGCTTGAAATCCTCCATGGACTGCATTGAAAAACAAATTTGGATCAAGAAAATGTAATTAGCGGTAAAGATCTCTTGGGAAAAATATTTTCAAACATCAAAATGAAGCTTTAAGCGGGATATGCACAACCATCAAAGCATATTGTAAGAAATTTTTATAACAACGAATACGAACTCCTTTATGTCTATTGAGATAACCAAAAATAACCAGACTCTCTTCCATGTCATGTGTCTGTAAGGGCATGTAATACACTTTAATGGAGCATGGGCTATTTCTAGTCTACAAACCATCTCAATCTAGAGCCTTTGCCTTGAAAATTGTGAACTGTCCTTATGGATCGAGAGGTTTTAGGACCATCATTAGTACCACCCACATGGAGCCACCAAACTTGCTCATATCTCACCATATGATTTGCACCAAATCTCAAAGTGCACAACATAGAGTGAATGAAAGACGAGTATCCCACATCCCTAGGCTCCATCTTGAATGGCGGGTTCTGCATAGTGCACGAGATTGGACAGAGGAGAATTCCTGAATGGTCATCCTCTGTACAAAAAAATTGAGGACCATCAATTTTCATTTGACAGTAAAGGCATCCCACGTGTAATTTCATCAAAGGCATTAATATGTTAATTATGTCGAGAGGCATCTACAATTGTATATATAGAGTGAAAGAGTCTGATGTTGTACTTGTGAAATAAAAATATGGTTTCGGTGAAAAAAATAAGAGCCACTCAAATTTTTACTTCGATTTTTTTACTTTTTAAAAACAAACTTTTTCCTTTTTCAAAACAATTACACAATAATAGTTGATGGTTTTAGTGCTCTTTCTAGCTTTTCACCTTCTTGTATTAGGGCTTAGTCCCTTTAATACTTTGGTATACTTTTTGATGCACTTTCTAGCTTTTGAGATTTTTGTAATAGGGTATAGTCCTTTCAAAACTATTTACCCATAATTAAAAAAATATTTACACAGTAATAAACAATTATATAAATTTTTCCGTAATTATTTCTAAAAAGTAAAATATTTATCTTGGAGAAATAAGAAAAGGTGCTTCAATAAAGATGCGACATATATTTTGTATTTAAAGGATTCATTGAGCTACACTAAGTTGAAAGCATATGTTAATTTTTATGCCAAAGATGTTCAATAGTTGGAATGAGACTTGGTTGTTCGACCTTTGCTCAAAAGATAGAAGGCGGAGATTGCAAGTTGAGAATATGTTCAAATTTGATGGTCACCATCAATGTGTCCAAGATAAACTTGTCATTTCCCATGCATAATAATACATGAATTTTATTTGAGATACAAAGGCATTAACTACTCTAACGTGACATAAAACTACACTAACAATTTTCCATCTATGGTAGATAATCGAGGATTAAGCCAAGGAAATGAATAGGAACACGAACAATTATAACTGTGAATTTATGGGTGCTTTGTGAAGATTATGGTGATGGTGTTCGTAATATTGTTGGGGTTCTCTATGTGCCACTGCATTCAATCTCATTTTTTTGAAGATATCGATGTTGAGAGAAAACAAGATGATATCAATTGAAAATGCAATGATATGAAAAAAAAAATTGTAACATTTTTGATCCAAAATTTCATACGAGATCCATGTTTTTTGGAGCACTTTTTTGTGTTTTGATCAATACCACAGTGATTCCAGAGGTACTTTTTGATTCAGATGGACTGGGATTTATGGTTTCCGCTGCATGGGATAAGTTATAACATTCTCTGGCCCAAATCGGAGCTTAGTTATCTGTAGTTAAAAGATCCATATTAATTTAAGAGAAAATGACTGCATGTATCTTAAAATATGAAAAATCAATGTAGTTAGGTACACACCAATTTAGGAAAAATAGTGTAATTAGTTATTTTTTTACATTAAGATAAGTGTAGATAATAATAATTTTGTTATACTTTATATCAAATTTCTATTGAGTGTGTATAGTAATTTTATTACAATCTATTTCTCAGTATCAATTTCTTACTCAGAGTTGATAAATGACATCAACCTAATGTCGGTCGAGTTTCCTCTATGCCTGGGTTCCAAACTCATAATGCCATGAAAGGACCACCCTAGGCAAGCAGGGAGCCAATCCCACCTTTGTCGCCTTGAATCATATGCAATCACCTCGTTACTCTGCCCCTTCTTGCAACAAATGTAGTCTCCAATGTAGTAACATCACAACCAAAATAGCCTCATTTCTTCATTTTGTTTATATGTACATGGAGCCATAGTTTTCAATCGATGATACATAAAGGGGGGCATTCTTGCAATCAGGCTCAAACCCAGAATATGGTTTACTATATTACTTATAGTTTATCCATAGTTTATTTTGTATAGGTATTACTTGTTTTCAAATTAATATATGGTTACAAACTAATATTGTAATTGAACTTGATTTATATATTTTGTTTATATACAGGGAAACAAAATTTTTGCACATATTCCACTACTCAAATTGTTAATGCCCAAATACTATATGTTATCTATACTCGAATGTAGAATTTCTATCTCCATCCTATTATATATTAACAAATTTATTAACAACTATATATTAAAAAATCTATACTAATTAGTAAACTAAAAGATCATGTGTTTGTCCAAATATTTTCTAAAAAAGATCTTGCATTTGTTCATAAATGATATTAATATTACGAAAATATTAATAAATCAAATATATAATACATCCAACAATAGTTTTGAAGTTATGTGGTTAATAAATTTTTTATTCGTACATTGCAAAATATTTATGCTCTGTAAAAAAATATATAATATAATAAACTAATTAGTAAACCAAAAGATTCTCCATATACATTGTTAACTAACATTAGGCCATATACATGTTACCCAACTATGTGTCACATTCCACTTGTGATTGCCTGCACTCCTCCACAACAAGGCCACCACGTGCACACATGTCCTCCACCGCTCATCAACTATAGTGCAATCTACCAACTTCCCTATATGATTTACGATGCGTGACAATAGTGAAAGCGTGGCGAGGTTGTTTTCCTCGTGACATGTGACTATAAAAGAATCATGCTGAGAAAGCTGAATTTAAAATTTTTCCTAATTTTGGGTATTGTTTTTAAAATATTTTTTTTTGGGAATAACGGATGAGATCCATCAAGGAGACCATGTGGAAACCTCAAATGACGTGGATGTGGGAAAAATAGATGAAAAATCCTGTAAACAAATGGAGAAGAAGAAGGAGATGCATTTACACGAAAATGAAAAATGTAAGATGGTGGGTGTATTACGAGTGATGATGGAAAACGCTATAGGTGGAAATATATTTAATGAAAATATTCTCCATAAATGCATTCCAATATCCACTGCTCAGAGTGAATTCTTCTAACAATCATTTCTTCCCTTCACCAAATCAAACAATCTTAATGGTTTTGAAGTGGGTGGTTACTACATAGTAAATGCATGTATTTCTTATTTTTTGTGGGACTTTCCCATTTTTCGAACATGGATTGGAGCCTGGAGGTAAGTTAATTTTAACATATTTTTATTCGATTTTAGTGTTCCTATAAACTAGAGTAAATATGTGTATCTTGATTTGGTTTTATATATCCATAAACCAGTTTAAATATATTTTAATTTGATTTATGATTCGCATTTAAACTATTTTTAAATATATTTTGAATTATTTTCATATCCCTCTTTACAATATTTGTTATATTTTATATGAAAAATACATTAAAATAATAATAATCCAATGCAATCCAATGCTCTGTGGTTACCTAGGTGATGTTTGATGTTCTGATGTGGATCGAGCTTATCCAACATGGTATTTGCATTGCGCCCATACCTTTCCCCGTAGCCCTCCTTAGATGCCCCATGGCATAGGCGTGCCCAACACCTCCACCATAATATCTTCCTCTGTATTTTCGCATCCACAAATGTTCTACGGAAATCTTTGAGTCATCCTCCACCTCAACAAAACCAAAAAGTTGGCAACAATGGTAGAAAACATGCAATTAATAATGTGAGAGGATAAGGGAGGGATGTAATTGATCCACATCTAAAAATGGCCAAACATAAATTGTTTTGTATAATGACACCATTATGAGTCCTTTTCCTATGAAGTCATGCACCCCTCTCTGCTGCAGATGAGACTTGTCATAGCAAATACTGTATTTTGAAAACAATATTCGTTTGAAAATATGTGGCTTCTTCATGCTCATTCGTAGCTCTATCCCCCACCAAAATATGAAGTGCTTTCCTATAATTAACAAAAAATGACACCACCACAAGATCCCTTTGTCCCATATTCGGTAAGAATTTTTGCAATATTTCTTGGTGAGGTTGTTGAGATTATAGTGATTAAAATCATCCACTGAATTGGAGTCGGTTTCTTAAAATGGGTACCACCAGAGAACACAACATTAGCTTTAGTTTTGATATAAATATGGCTCAAACCTCCACAATGAATAGGGAGACCAACCCCTTTAACAAATCCACTCCATAAAGAAAAAAAAACTTATGCATTTCGTAACATGGAATTGATGGTGGAAACATATAGAGAATAGATCGATTTATATGAACATGAATAATCTCATATGTGGAAAAGGTGTGGCCCATGTAGGTGATTAATTTCCTCCATCTAATCAAAATACACTATTATGTTGTGGAGCCTATTTTCATGTGTGAAAGTGTTGAATATTGTACACTAAAAGTACTGTACACTCTTCATGTATTTTTGCCTTAAAAAACATGCTTAATATATCAGGAAATGTGCTCTTCTTAAATGGGTAGGATTTTCGACCCACGGGTTTATGGGATGGTTTTGGCCCATGGTTTTGGTACCCACAATATTGTAAAAATGCTTAGCGATTGCTATTTATGTGATTTTGTGCATATGGTATGGTTAATGTAACATTGCAGATGTGTCTGAATTTGGGTGTGAATTTTATAGAGTTTGTTGAGCATAACTCCAAACAAATCTGGGTATTGTATTGAGAGAGTGGTGGTTTGTAATAAAATTTGAGCAAGTGATTCTTGGTGGACATAGCCTAAATTGGGTGAACCACATTAAATACCTTCTCTTTGTGTTGTGTTATTTTTTTCTCCACTTTTATTTGAGATCTGTAATATTTTTTGCATATTAGTTTCTACTGTTGTGATTATGTGAGGGATTATTCCACATATTTTATCCCTTATTTCCTAACATAAAAAACAACCCACACTTATCCCTTTTTTTTGGTGATTGTTGAATAACGATGCCATCACAATCGTTGATAGGGAGAACTTCACATGACGTTGCAACCTTTGGATGCTACTTACACTCCACTTCTTTATGTCTCTAAATGCTACAAAAACACATTTTCCCTTCGGTAATATTTTTCTACCACTCCTTACATTCACATATATATCTATAAATTGTTTCCACATTGTCTTGAACAACAACCCTGGTCTCCTTCAAAGGATTTCCATATATGTTTCCATGTTCTTCAACATTTTAGTTTCACATTGTTTCTACTTTCTATTTTCGCTGCCCCCACAATTCTCCACCCTCTAACCCCTTCATCTTCACCCCTCTTCCTCTCCCAATGTTTCTCTCCTTCCAATATGAATCCTTCAAAATATCCCCTTCGGTGTTTCCATCATACATTTCACGTATGATTGCTAGTTCTAGGATATATTAAATGAAGGTAAGTATGTAATGCTTTCATATAACAAAAGAAGAAGCTAAATGTAAGACGTATATTTTGACTAGTCATTTTAAAGATTATAAATTTTTGTAAAGCTTGCTACTTAACTTTCAAATGGTTATTTATGAGATATTAACCATTCAAACTTCCACACAACTATTGGTAGTGTAAATTCATATCAATTTATGTATGTGTGAGCATTCATAATTGTTTATTTTCCTCTCTCCCTCTCCTCCCTCCCCCTCTCTCTCTCTCTCTCTCCCCCTCCCACCCCTCTCCCTCTCCTCCCTCTCCCCCTCCCACCCT